>OLKM01000147.1:156720-241720 GCA_900291075.1 Melanogrammus aeglefinus
CATTACAAACTAGGATTGAAGAACATGCATCATGATAAAATAAAGATAGAGCTCATCTCAATATTAATCGGTTGAAAAAATTAAAGAGTATTAAAGCAGTATGTCAATTAGGTAAAGATGAAAAAAAATGACCAAACAGTATATACAGCCCCTTTTCGAGTAACAACTCTAAACTAACGAGAAACTAAAGTAATCATAAAGAGAGGAAAGTACACGTAGTTACGTGTAATGTTACTAGATTCCTATAAGATCCCTGTGCAGAATCACGACAAAAAGTGCAGTCAAGTTCAAACATAAAGCAAAGAAAGACACAAAGAAGTTCCTTAGATCGTTGTAAATATTTGGAAGAAAAAAACATCTATCTTATAAATTCTATAAAAACCTGGCTTATCAAAATTTTGTCAACCAATCGCCAAAATTAATGGATGTATCTGCTGCAAATTCATGACTATAGTTCATGACTTGAATGTATTTCCTTTATGTTTGGTATTTTCTTGTGTTGCAGCGAAGGGTCTTCACAGTTATTCCAAGAGAGAGAGAGTCAGATAATCAATACGGCTTGTGAAGGTTCCTTTGGGCATTGCCATTGCTGATTAGTCTGTAAGGTCAAATTTGCTCGTGGTAAGAGCAGTAAAACCTTCCCTGATTGTCCCTGAAAAGAATTGCTCAAATACCATTCAGGGACGTTTAAGACTATATTTGGTGAATAATTGGTCGAAAAACAAAGCAATCACACGGCATGCATCTGTAACATTGACAATTGCTAATGCCACCTAGGTGGCTGCCACACTTCAACCCTAGGTTACTTCTGCTGGGCTCCTCCAGACAAGAAGGGTGAAGGGTGATGGGTGATGGGTGAAGGGTGAAGGGTGAAGGGTGAAGGGGCAAGGGTGAAGGGTGAAGCATGTTGGAGAGTGGTTGAGGGTGGTGGTGGTGGAGGGTGGTGGTGTGGTGGTGGTGGTGGAGGTGGAGTTTTAAAACAGGTTAATAGTATGTGTGTAGGGATGGCTGATTTAACCTGGGCACACTGATTGCTCAATGTGCAACAGGTGTGCAACCTCACCCAGCTCCAGAGTCCAATGAGTCTGACACAGGGCAGGGTGAAGCTGATAAAACCAGCCACCACCCACAGTACCCTTAACAAGAATGAGAGAGTGAGAGATGTATGATGGAGCGCTAGGTTCGATGGCTGTCCCCACGTTAATCACAGCGGGGTTGAAAGGGGAAAGGGGTTTGTGTGAGATTGATCCTCCCTTTATCAGGAAACAACAAGTTAGTTTTCACACAAATCTCCCAGGGCTTGTGTGGCCCACCGGTGGGTGGAGAGTGAGCGAGGTAAAGGGACCGAAGGAGTGGTGGCCCGTGTTGTTGTGCCAAGGTATCCCAGATATGTGTCTCACTACATAACTCATAAATCAAGCTTTTAATATTAAATCGTTACAAAAACGAGATGGAAAAATGAGGAAGTGAGTTATGTGGTGCTGAGGCGGCTGTGTATTACATCAACTACTTCCGGCTGCTTCAGATCGGCACATGGGCTTTTCAAGGCATTTCTTTGAAATGCAATGGTTGAACAGGTTTCTTGCTGAAGACATTATTTTCTGATGTCATGAATAGAGATTTGGTTTGACTCGAACATGCACTCATCAATGTATAGCCACTGTGTTTCATTAGGACTTAAATCCATTAGGACATTAACTATTGCCAGATGTTTTATGGAAGGGTTGAAACGTATGTAATAAGAACTATGAGACCATTATTGTAATGATAATATTTACATTATAGACCAATGCCTGTAAATGAATACACTATCGTTTAAGTTGTATATGTTTAGATCTACACATTCAATTTCATGTGATCTCATATCTTGATAATATAGACATTTTGTAAGATCAAATATATTCAATAACAAATGGATAAACACGTTTTTCCCATAGGCTTTGAAAAAAGCTTGTATTTTGAATTGAAGGCATTGTTTTAACAGCCGGTGAAAAGATAGCAGGAGAAACAGCCTTCCCAGAGCCTGTTCACAGTCCAGCTACCAGTCACTCTCCGCAGAGCCATATAGAAAACTTTTGTGTGCTGTACACTCAGCACTGTGAATGTCAGCCCAAAGAGACAACAAAACAAATGTGAGATTCCCACCATTTTCCTCAGAAAGAGAATGCAACAAGAAAACCAAAGTAAGCAGGTGGACAGCGGGGTCGGGAACAGACAAAAGGCTCATTCAGAGCCTGCCAGCCAAGAACCGGGAGCAACTATAAATAGCCACAGCACCCCTGTGTTGGCCAACGTCCTCTGGGCTGGAGTGAGTCCGGCGTCGATGAAGCCCAGGGGCTGATGGGAAGATAAATATCAGGGTCAATCAATACACTGTCAAAGCAACACTTACGAATAATCCACCCCATCTCTAGGAGGCAGCGACGAGGCAGAGCACAGCCATTATCCTCCAGTGACTCTCACATTCTCTCGACTGCTTGAGGGAATGTGACCAGCTCTCCGTGCTTTGTCAAATGCGGCCTGAGGATCCATTATTTTTGTGAACAAACAAAATTCATTTTTTATTTAAAATAACCCAACATGTAGTAGGATGCTAAAGAATTTAGATGGGTAGGAAAAGGGTCAACATTGTGTATTGTATTTAGCTCATTTTATATTCCAACTGATTGCATCTATTAGACTATATAAGGCTTTACATTTTTAGCCACTTGGCCAAACTGCGTTTTTTCGTTTGCCAAATGCACCCAGACATTAAAAGGTGTTTTGTGTAGGATTAAGGGCCATCTATCAGTGAGGGTGCAGATAACAACGAACTGGGAGTACCCCAAACGTGCACCTTTCACTTAAAAAAACATACTGTAGCTGGATAAACTACGATTTTCTCTACTGGCCTGTTAGCTGCCAGTAGGTACTTCAGCCAAGTTCAGCCAAGTCTCAAGAGATTAAGTTTCTTGATTGATTAATTAATTGTATTTGATTATTTAGTTACTAAAAATATAGGTCATCGCTTACAAATAAGCGATGACCCATGGCTCTCTAGAGCCATTCTGGGCTATAAAAATGGTAATGCAATTCTTCTGAGCCTGCATGGCCGGCTCCATGGAAGAGGCCCGCTCTCTCAAGATATAAGGGGCTCCTTCTAGGTAAGGGAAACGCAACCATTCAAATTTTAAAAGATTTACACTGTTCAAAACATACTCAAGAAATAATCAATTTCTGCCAAGTGTTTTCAAATAGATGCCAATAAATTCTACAAACGGCACATTTCGGGACCAGAGGGGGACAAAGTGGGCTATTACTTTTTCTTAAGTTTGCCTTGAGAAAGAATAATGTGGTGGTAATTTGTTTAGATAGGGTAGAAAATGATCATGGAGAGTGGAGTATTGATTCGCAATATATATAAACTCAGGATCAGCCACTGGTTACACAAACAAAATCATCACACTTTAAGCAGCATCACCTGGCCAAGTTGTACTGCTCTTTATCTGATGAGTATGACGTTGAATTTATGATTGATTGGCAATCCCATAAGACAGAGAGTTATTTTGAATGCATTACAGAATTGTAACAAAAAGGCCACAATACAAGAAGGAAAGTTTTTTAACTGATCTTAAGGCTTTCATTGATTTGGTACAACGCAAAGGCCTAAAGAGCAACACTAGAGAACAGGCGGAGAATTTCTTCCATGCTAAGGAAATCTTTTGCCTAACAAAGTGATTTCAAAGCAAAACTTGCAATCACTGCTACTTGTAATCACTGCTGTTTCTTTTGTTACAACTTGCCCTTGTAAAATCATGTGTGATTATAGAAATGTCTTTTATATGCAAATGGAGTATGGGACTGTTTTAAATCAACGTTTTAATGATGAGACTCGTGTTTAATTTGTGCAAAAAACACAAAGTAGACTAGATAAGAGTGGAAAAAAGATTGCTGTTGATAATTTGGTGGTGGAGTGGGCATTTTGTTTTCAAACCATTGTGTTAAAAGGAGCACTTGGAGGTGAAAGATCATCCCTTTGAAAGTATAAACACAATCGGAAACTTGATAAAGTTTTTTTAATTTATATTTATGCCGCAACCAGAGGTTAGGGTAAGAGGCAAGGTAATATGCCAATGTGAAAGTGAGTTGAGGAATATTTTAGATTTGACAGGATTAATCTTGAGGCCCATCCTGCCTCTATCAGGCGTCTTGCGACTTTTAGAAGTATTTCTGGTGAGTCAACAGGTGGATATTGCCAGATGTCCTCAAAGACATGCTTGGATGATTACCTTTGAGCTGCACGAGACCCTCACCCCCCTGCTGCCTACAGAGGGAGCTCTGCTGCAGCTCAAAAGTTGGAGGTCAACTTCTCTTTTGCTTACGGATTATAAATTGTTGGCGTTGGCAAATGTGTTGGTTGCGAGGATGGGGAAGGTGATGGCAGAGGTTATTCACGTGGACCAGCCGTACTGTGAGACTTACTAATTAATGACAATGTCATGATAACTTGAGTAGAGACTCGTCATCATCCATAGATCAAGAAAAGGCTGGGTTGAACACCAGTATCTGTGGCATACAGAGATTTTTTTTGGTATCAGACTTCATAGCTATAATCCAGGTTCTGTACGACATGGAGATTATGCTGAAGATACAAGGGGTTTGAGTGGCCCTTTTAAGTACAGAGGTGGGAGTGTGACACAGGGATGCAGTCTTTCAGGGTTGCTATACTCCTTGGTCGTATAACCCCGGTTTCATAACATGTGGAAAGAATTGTCAGGTGTGTGTTTTGCAGGGTACAATGTTTTTTTTAAATTAACTTCCTACAGTCTTCGATGAGGGTCAACTGGGGAAAGAGCAAAGAATTGGCATTTGTCCAAATTGTAACTGCAGGTATCAAGTATATCAAGTTGCCAGGCGGGCAAGTATGGAAAAAGGCTGGGAGTAGGTATCTGGGGGTCTTCATGGGACTGGAGGCAAGAATAACTTGTACCGAGGTATTGGTTACAGTTGAGTGAAAGGACTGGAAGTAGAGATGGATCTTTCAAAAATTGTCTTCTAAAGACTCTGCTGGTTTAAAATAATATTTTTCTTCCAGGTTGTGGCACATGTATTGACGGGGCGTTATATTGTTAGTGTCTGAGAAGGCAAACCCTCTCTCGGATTGCCCACTCATCCGCTGCCCAGACAGAGCGCTACAAATAGATACACAACTGGCCTCAGGTGTCCCTTAGTCGTGACATAGAAGACTACAGAAGCGGCTCATTCATGCTTTCAGAAATTAACAATTATTCCAGCACCTGCGTTAGAGACATTCAGTGGATGGCAGGTGTGAGTAGCACCAACAGAAGCAGATGCCAGTTTAAGCCACAAAGCACTTGTGGCTTAATTCATGTAACCTAGGCAGCAGCATTTTCTTGTCATTCCTAAAGACAAGAAAGCCTGTGGCAGGCGATCACAGATGTGTTGACGTATTATATCGCAAAAAATATGGTCCACATTTATCTAGTAGAAAATATGCTACATTAAGATTGTGATAAGTAAAAAAGTTACTTCTTTTTTAAATGTTATTGTTATAATGTTTTTAAGCAACGAAAACACAAAGTATGTCACGTAAACATTTCACATGCATATCCTGTATGTGACGAATAATAACCTCAAAATTTCAAAGATTCAAAATAAACTTTGAATCTTAAATCAAATGATTCATTAGTTTGAAGAAATATATGTTTTATTTTTAGGCCAAATCGCACAGCTCTACTATGGTAATGTGAAAGGTATGGATGCATACATTCTTAACAATATGCACAGCATGAGCTTTATAAAAATGGACCAAGTCAGGTGAGGGCTTCTTGGTTATTTTTATAGTCGTCTTTCCATTTAATTTAGGATCATGTAAAGACGACAACATAATAGTGTGTTGAATTATTGCATTATCCGTTATCATTTTACTGGAGTGCAATAAGCAGTCAAGATTGTGTTTGCCCTGTTCACACATTGGTGGTGCCTGCTGACATGCGGCCTCTCAGCCTGACTTTGGCCCTGAAAGAGGGATACGTTGATAATGAAAGATGTTTATGGACTAAAATACTTTTACAACGCAGGCTGTAATTGGACCATGCCATATTATTATATTATTAACACATTTATTTTTTTCTGTTAATATTGGTGTAATGGGCTCTTTGCACAGCTCCACTACTTCCTGAACTTAATGCTGCTCCTTTATTTTCTGTCTTACATTATTGGATCAACTGATTAATCCAGGTGTGTCTGACCATTGTGACTACTCAGACACACCTGGATTAATCAGTTTGTCCAGTAATGTAAGACAGGAAATAAAGGAGCAGCACTAAATCCAGGAAGTAGTGGAGTTGTGCATAGAGCCCATACAGATTAATATGCATTTTCTAATTAGAGAATTTTTGTATATCTCTTATTAGTGTATATCTGTTTATTTAATGGCTAATAAAGAACATATGATATTTTTGGTCTAATTTGATACAACGTACAGCATATTAAATCTTATTTGTGTACCGTAAATTGGAGTGTGAACATTTTCCCTATGTTTGTTTACCTTGCCATCGTTTATTCATGATAAATGTCTTTCTCTATCGAAGTAGGAAGTTATGCTTGTTGTGGATGGATTGTAGAATTCATGGGTTTGTACAATAACCTTGACTTCAAATGTCATCTTTATAGTGCAATCTAATATTAGTTATATTCTTGGTGTGTGGTGCCCCATTCAAACACTAAATTACTAAAAATTATGTTTGGATCATCTTAGGCCACCTAACCACAGGTGGATGCATTCTTGTAAAAACTCTGATGGTTGCCCCAGAGCCTCCAGTAGAGAGATGGACACGCGTATGGGAGACCATTTCTGCCTGGAATTCAGTAAAATACAGGGCCCAAAGATGTGGAAATCCATGGCATGGTCCATTGTAGTTCATTAGATTATTAGTTTGTGCTATATGTTTTGTGCGCAAGACAAATTCTTGCACACAAAAGTGCAATACAAATTCCCTTCGGGGCAATAAAGGTTTATCTATCTATCTATTAGAGTGGTATATTTGGTCATTTTGGACAGAACACCTCACTGTCTTCATTGGATAGTACCTTTTTGGATTTGAACTACATCCCAGACTTTGGCATGAGCTTTTTAAAGGGTGGACCTTTTAAGAATATGAAGGACTTTTTTTTCATCCTTACACTGTTTGCTCAATGAATTAGTCGCTCCAGGGGGCCAACTCTCAAGTAAATGCGCAATCTGATCCATAATCTAGGGTCAAAGGCCACACCTTTGGTGGAGCTAGCCTGGCCAGACCTGAAAGTATTGGGATGATTCAGAAAGCTTGACTGTGATATTTCCCTCTCTTTACATTGTCCCTGATTTAATTACTGCAATTGCTCTCTTTATTAAACACAGGACATGTTGTTTTAACTAAGATTAGAATTTTGTCAGAAATTTAAGGGCCAGGATGTTGAAAGATAATGGATCTCAAAATATATGAAGGAATTAGAATCTTTCAATAGCAGGTGGAGTGATGAGGGAGCTTTTGTGAAGAGGAAGAACAACTTGGAGAAGGGTTGGCCAGATCTATAACTGAATGGAAAAACCTCCATAGCAAGGAAAAAAAGCTAAAATCAAATTTCATTGATCAAGTGTCGAGAGCCATTGCAGCAGTCTAATTGGAATTCTTATGTAGCATCAGAAAATATTTTTTTCTATTGCGTTTAGCTAAATCTCTAAATGAGTGAACTGCGTGTCTCACTCTGTATGAGACTATTAAAATGTGTAGGCCTCTCACGGCTTTTTTCATAACATTTCATCAGGGAGTGTCTGTCCTGATTGGTTCAGGGAATAGTTCTTTCATGTCACTAACATAGCATTATCGTAGCTGCACCACAGGTGCGCAAAGGCAACACTTCTCAAGGGGAGTAATAGAGAGGGGTGTTTTATTTGGACAATTCAACTTTACTGCACATGCACAACCATGCTCCATTTGAAAATAGCAGTGCTAAAGTATAGATTGACAATCACTTTATCATAAACATCCTCTTGACTCATCATAGACACCGACCATATATTTGAGGTCTAAAAATAGAAAAACTACAAACACACTGAATCGGCAAGTACTGCACTCTGTATATTTCTCCTAATAGTTGTTGCTGTCGTTTAATTTTTGCAAGAGTGCTTATGCTGTGGCAATGCCCATTAGTAGTGAGTCCCAATGTCACTCTTCAGTCCACAGAGCACTGTTCCCACTAATTACCTCCAAATTAGGTTGGAGCATTGTGTTTAGTGTAGGAGTGCACAGGTGGAATATGGAAAGAAATCACATGCGGAGGCAATGTCCATGGGTGGCATTTGATGTATTGAATAAAGTTTTATGCTGCCCCAAATGTAGTTGATCAAAAGCCAGAAAGCAAATGGCCTGGCCATGTACGGCTGTGTTCATGAATTGGGTCGATCGGCAGGGTAGATGTATGCTTGGTTTTTTAAGTAAAAGTGCCTTTAAGTCACTATCATTAAACCATTAGGCTTGGACACACTATGAACCTCCAAGTTACCGGAATTCTGGATATGAACCATAACAGCGTTACACTCCACAAATCGTGATTTGCATGGTTCATTTGTTGGAAAGCAACACAATCCCTTTAAGGAATTATCTAATTATCTTAAATACTTTTTTGTGACCTCTCCTGGAAGCGTCACCTTATCGTGGTGGAGAGGTTTGCGTGTCCCTGTGAACCTGAGGGCTGTGTTGTCTGGAGCCTTGTGCTCCTGGCAGGGTCTCCCATGGCAGAGTGGTCTCAGGTGAGGGGCCAGACTAAGAATGGTTCACCAAGACTCCATGAATATACGAGAAAGAGGAGGAGAGACCCTGCCCGGGGCCCCCGTCTGGAGCCAGCCCCAGATGGAGGGCCCGTTGGCGAGCGCCTGGTGGCCGGGTTTGCCACGGAGCCCGGCCGGGCACAGCCCGAAAAAGCTACGTGGCACCCCCCCCCTCTTCGTCCTGTGGGCCCACCACCTGCAGGAGGACCCACTGGGGTCGGGTGCGCTGCCACATGGGTGGCGGTGAAAGGCAGGGGTCCCGACGGACCAGACCTGAGCGGCAGAAGCTGGCTTTGGGGACGTGGAACGTCACCTCACTGTTGGGAAAGGAACCGGAGCTTGTGAGGGAGGTGGAGCGCTACCAGATAGATCTGGTGGGGCTTACCTCTACGCACAGTCTCAGCTCTGGTACTGTACTCCTGGATAGGGGTTGGACTCTATTCTTCTCTGGAGTTGCCAGAGGCATGAGGCGCCGGGCGGGTGTGGGGATACTCATAAATCCCCGGCTGAGCGCCGCGGTGTTGGAGTTTACCCCGGTAGACGAGAGGGTCGCCTCCCTACGCCTAAGGGTGGTGGGGGGGAAAACTCTGACTGTTGTTTGTGCGTATGCACCGAACAGCAGTTCAGAGTACTCGGCCTTCTTGGAGACCCTGAATGGAGTCCTGTATGGGGCTCCAGTAGGGGACTCCGTAGTTCTACTGGGAGACTTCAACGCCCATGTGGGCAACGATGGAGACACCTGGAGAGGCGTGGTGGGGAGGAACGGCCTCCCTGATCTAAACCCGAGTGGTCGTTTGTTACTGGACTTCTGTGCTAGTCATGGATTGGCCATAACAAACACCATGTTCGAACATAAGGGTGCTCATAAGTGTACATGGTACCAGAGTACCCTAGGCCGAAGATCGATGATCGATTTTGTAATCGTGTCATCTGATCTGAGGCGGCATGTTTTGGACACTCGGGTGAAGAGAGGGGCTGAACTGTCAACCGACCACCATCTGGTGGTGAGTTGGATCAGGGAATGGGGGACAGACCTGGTAAGCCCAAACGAGTAGTGCGGGTGAATTGGGAACATCTGGAGGAGGCCCCTGTCCTAGGGATCTTCAACTCACACCTCCGGCGGAGCTTTTCTAGCATTCCTGTGGAGGTTGGGGGCATTGAGCCGGAGTGGACGGTGTTCAAAGCCTCCATTGCTGAAGCTGCGGCGGTGAGTTGTGGCCTCAGGGTCCTAGGTTCCTCAAGGGGCGGTAACCCTCGGACACCGTGGTGGACACCGGTGGTCAGGGAAGCCGTCCGACTGAAGAAGGAGGCCTTTCGGGATATGTTATCCCGGAGGACTCCTGACGCAGTTGCAGGGTACCGACAGGCTCGAAGGGCTGCAGCCGCTGCCGTGTCGGAGGCTAAGCAGCGGGTGTGGGAGAAGTTCGGAGAGGCCATGGAGAAGGACTTTCGGTCGGCACCAAAGTGTTTCTGGAAGACCATCCGGCACCTCAGGAGGGGGAAACGGGGAACCATCCAAGCTGTGTACAGTAAGGATGGGACTCTGTTGACCTCAACTGAGGAGGTAGTCGGACGGTGGAAGGAACACTTTGAGGAACTCCTGAATCCGACTAACATGCCCTCTATGATGGAGGCAGAGCTCGAGGTTGATGGTGGTTCATCGTCAATTTCCCTGGTGGAGGTCACTGAGGTAGTTAAACAACTCTGCAGTGGCAAAGCCCCAGGGATTGATGAGATCCAGCCAGAAATGCTAAAAGCTCTGGGTGTTGAGGGGCTGTCATGGTTGACACGCCTATTCAACATTGCATGGGAGTCGGGTACAGTGCCAAAGGAGTGGCAAACTGGGGTGGTGGTCCCCCTGTTCAAAAAGGGGGACCAGAGAGTGTGCTCCAATTACCGGGGTATCACACTTCTCAGCCTCCCTGGTAAAGTCTACTCCAAGGTGCTGGAAAGGAGGGTTCGGCCGATCGTCGAACCTCAGATTGAAGAGGAACAATGCGGTTTTCGCCCCGGACGTGGAACTACGGACCAGCTCTTCACTCTCGCAAGGATCCTATAGGGGGCCTGGGAGTATGCCCATCCGGTCTACATGTGTTTTGTGGATCTGGAGAAGGCATATGACCGGGTCCCCCGGGAGAAACTGTGGGAGGTGCTGCGGGGGTATGGGGTGGGGGGGTCTCTCCTCAGGGCCATCCAATCCTTGTACTCCCAAAGCGAGAGCTGTGTCCGGGTTCTCAGCAGCCAGTCAGTCTCGTTCCCGGTGGGCGTTGGCCTCCGCCAGGGCTGCGCCTTGTCACCAATCCTGTTTGTGATATTCATGGACAGGATATCGAGGCGCAGTCGTGGTGGGGAGGGGTTGCAGTTCGGTGGTCTGAGGATCTCGTCACTGCTCTTTGCAGATGATGTGGTCCTGATGGCATCATCGGCCTGTGACCTTCAGCACTCACTTGATCGGATGGCGGCCGAGTGTGAAGCGGCTGGGATGAGGATCAGCACCTCTAAATCTGAGGCCATGACTCTTAGCAGGAAACCGGTGGTTTGCCTACTCCGGGTAGGAAATGAGTCCTTAGCCCAAGTGAAGGAGTTCAAGTACCTGGGGGTCTTGTTCGCGAGTGAGGGGACGATGGAGCGTGAGATTGGCCGGAGAATCGGAGCAGCGGGAGCGGTATTGCGTTCGCTTCACCGCACCGTTGTGACGAAAAGAGAGCTGAGCCGCAAGGCAAAGCTCTCGATCTATCGGTCAATCTTCGTTCCTATCCTCACCTATGGTCATGAGGGATGGGTGATGACCGAAAGGACAAGATCACGGGTACAAGCGGCCGAGATGAGTTTTCTCAGGAGGGTGGCTGGCTTCTCCCTTAGGGATAGGGTGAGAAGTTCAGTCATCCGTGAGGAGCTCAGATTAGAGCCGCTGCTCCTTTGCTTAGAAAGGAGTCAGTTGAGGTGGTTCGGGCATCTGGTAAGGATGCCCACTGGGCGCCTCCCTTGGGAGGTGTTCCAGGCACGACCAGTGGGGAGGAGACCTCGGGGAAGACCCAGGACGAGGTGGAGAGATTATATCTCAACACTGGCCTGGGAACGCCTCGGGATCCCCCCGTCAGAGCTGGTCAATCAAGTACAAATCCTTGTATTATGAACAGGCAAAGTAAATATATGCAAAAGAATTTGCACCGAAACAACTGTTTTTACATGCCTATACAGGAATAAAACAGATCTTTTTTAAGAACCATCCTTGGTATAGAATACAATATTCTCTGTGAAATATTATCTAATTATAATACGCTGGGCATAGTGAGTGCTGTATTTTTCTCACTCAAGGACATTTTTTAATACCTGGATAATGTAAATGGTTGTATGTACATTTGTTTTTTTGACAGTGATTATTTGTATATTTGTGTTATTATATTGAGTCAGATCATAGGCCATGAAAGGACTTTCTTTCAAGACAATAAGATAACTAGGTGTGTCAATACCAATTTAAAGCAGAGGGGTGCAAGTCAGGGCCAGGTTAAACTAATACAGAACAGTGGATAAATGATTAAAATCTGTTTATCTTCCCTTGATATGAAAACTACTAAATTGTGATATGGAAAATGGATGAATCTACACAACATAAACAACTGATCAACATTTTGCTTATGTTGAAATGGTGAGAAGACTTGATGATCAGTCTGTGTTCCACAATTACAGAATTAACTATGTACTTCAAGCCAACAACTTCCTGAATCAACTGCTTTGCTAAAAACAAAAATAACTTTTTCTGACCATTTAAGAAAACGAAAAACAGTAAATAGTACGACTGAAATGTGCCCTCTATAAATTTGCATCCCAGATACAATTTGTCAAAATGACATCCTTTTACTGATTGTCGGCCGTGCACAGGCTAAATGCTAATTGTGAGCACTTTACGGCTCACAGAATCCGCAAAAGGCATGGTTTGATTACCCAGACCGGTACTCTCGAATAAGGACTAGGGTGAGGGAAATCTCTAATGACGCTGCACTCCTTTCTGCTGATGACACCATTATAAATTGCTGCAGTCAGGGGAGCTCATACATAATGATGGTGAGGAAAAATAAAAATGTATGATGCCAAATGGTAGCATAAAAGTAAGTGAAAGGTAAAAGGTTAGAGTTGTAGCACTGTAGCCACACAGCTTGCACTAATTTGTGCTTGGATGTAAGCAGTGAGTCACTACAGCCTTACATCACTGACAACAAAAACCTCATCACCTTCCTTAATAGCAAAACAAAAGAATGGCCTGGCTGCAGCACTCATTTAGTTCACCAGAGTTATAAGAGCTACCGAAATAGGTATGGTATAATTATCTGGAATCTCTGATATCTCCCCGTCTTTAGAGGACTCAGGTCTCACATACACATATCTTCAATTGCACATACTCGAACAGACTCAACCCTCCATTGTTTGGCGAAATGTAGTACTACTTCAATAACAAAGCTTCATTTGCAGGTCCTTTTCCTTCTCCGTCACTGGCGTGGGCGGTCAGTGGGCGGTCAGTGTGTGACCAGTTGGTGGACTGAAGCGTTTGATTTGCTTAAGTAAAAGTAAATTTGACTTTATTGTCTGTTTGAAAAGCGTATAAACAAAAAAGATTCCTTTCTATCCATTAAAATATCTCAAACATATGCATGTGAGTGTAACAATGTCAATTGCTACACACAACCTGGCTGCTAGCCTGGCTCCGCCCGCCTAAGTACTTCCGCTCAATTTCAATTTCCCTTTAGTGCTAGGTCTGGGTCTGTGGTATGTGAGTGGGTTTTTTCTGTCTAAATTTTGTGCGTCCAATCAGCGAACAGAGGGAGTGGCTGAGAACAATGAAGTTAAAGTCAGCTCTCATTGATGGACATCTTCACGCACGGTGATTGGTTTGTTTACAGCCTGCGCGCAACGTGATTCCCGGCCAAACATTAGCGATTGGTTATGGCAGATCCAGAGTGGCACTGGGCAGATCCAATAGTTTTAAACTTCAACAGACACCCGCCGTCAAGGGAGTTAACGTTTGTCAATTGAGTAGGTCCAGACTCAATGTGAAATTAAGTATGAGAGTCTGGTAGAACCAGGCTAGGTGGCTGCCACATCCACCTAGCTGACTTGTTGGGCTTATTCAGGCAAGGACGCAGGGTGTTGTTGGGGGGGTTGGAAACCCGGTTTATTGTAAAGGTTTGTAGACATAATGACCTGCTCCGTGTTGCAATGCAGGAGATCTCTCCCTGAGTGTGTGGGCAGATGGCTAGTATAACCGAATGCACATTGATTGCTCAATGTGTGATGCACATTGATTACTCAATGTGCATCAGGTGTGCAGTCTCACCTAGCCCCAGAGTCCAATCAGACTGACTCAGGTCAGGTGAGACTTCTTATGCCAGCCATCAGCCACACACACTCCCGCAATTTGTTATGTTTAATAAGAAATACGGTATTTAAAGTCGCATTGTATGATTTTCTGAATATCAATTGTGGCAGATGCCAGGGAGGAGTGACGGGAGTGGTAGGTCTGACAACCATCTGGCTCCACCCCCAGGCCATACATGGACTTCCTCCAGTTAACGAGGCAGGCATGAAGGCCATTCAACTGGAGAGAAGGCTACCACAAGCCAGAGCTAGAGCTACCAAGATACAGAGAGGACTGGATCATAAAGGAGGCGGATGACCCTTTTCCCAACCTGGTTGTGTTTACTAGGTGAATAAACCATCCTAAATTGAACCTGCTTTGTGTGTTGTGTCGGTATTGTCTGTTGAACTTGGTGGCGTGAATACCCCACACCCACAGGCCCGCTACAAAATACAGAGATCTATATTATATTGCTGATTTGACTTGCTGTTTTTATTTTTCTACCTAAATGCAGTTAGTGTCCAGTATCTGGTTAGATGAAAAATTAATTACTCTTCAGGGACACTGCTCATTGTTCTTGAAAGAGTTTTGCCTATGATGAGCCTTTGAAAGGCAATCATCTCTGCCCTTTTTAGAATGCATTTCTAGTGCTTTGTGGTGGGAATAGTTTTTGCTTTTATCAAATTCTGCGCTGCTACAATGCCAACCAGTTGTCTCTGAAAAAACGTGATTACAATACAAATCTTAATATTATCAAGATGTCAATCTTTGGTCAATTTGCTGTATTGATATTTTTTTAATCGTAAGATAAACCTCTTTTTCAGGTCAAAGCAAAAAAAAATCTTGCAATAACAAGCTATGGAAAAAAAAATTGAATTTAAAAAGGCTGGCAGTTTCCATTGATCACAAATAACAAATAGCACACAAGGCCACTCATTCCATTCTTGGCAAACGGAAAAGTGATTAAAGAAAGTTTTATCACAAATAAATCAATTCAAAACCAGCAGAGCCCTTTTCATGTCTACAACCGAAATACACAGCTCAAGTCTGACACTTGCACACACGCATTAGAGATGTCGACAAAATCACCATGATCAACGGTTTGGCTCTTGATTTTTCTTCCAGGGGAGACTCCCACAAGGTCTGTGTTCAGTCCCTCTGATTGCATCTAATGCTGCACTTTCACAGTTGACTCAACACACCATGACGGATGTCAGAAGTAAACGGTACGTGCACACAGCATAGCAAGGGCTATATGTCAACAGCGTTGTCCAATGTTGCACCTTCTTGAGATTCAACCTACTTGGATGAAGGTTATCCCATGACAGTTGAGGCAGAATCCATCAATTTGAATGGTAAATTACAGAAATCATAAAAGGGTTGACAAGCATTTATTTGTTGAAACATGGTGATATGAATACAAGGGGTGACCTTGATTATTTGAGGATTCAATTTTTTGATAGAAATACATTTAGTCTACATCGTCTGTAAAGTTGAATTTTGTATGGTGTCACAGTGGGACAGTCCATTTTGGGACGAGAGACCCACCTCTTTCCCACATGTTCAGTTTAAAATGTATTTCTTGGCTGTTTTTATTCCATA
Organism: Melanogrammus aeglefinus; assembly: GCA_900291075.1. Classification (NCBI taxonomy): domain Eukaryota; kingdom Metazoa; phylum Chordata; class Actinopteri; order Gadiformes; family Gadidae; genus Melanogrammus; species Melanogrammus aeglefinus. The sequence continues at coordinate 172,488 of OLKM01000147.1, forward strand.
AGTTGTATTCAACACACGACACGACTGGTCTTGACAGCCTTTTTTTGTCCCGGTATGCCCCTAGCCCAGTACACCTGCTACGGCCTGATACATTACTACCACCTACTTTACTGGAGTATGCGCTATAAGCTACACGCTGTCAATGCTGTTTTGATCCTGTTGCTTTGGTCTGAGATAACCACACCCATGCATTGTAAAATAACAGTGAATACAAATAACTGGGTAATAAATGAGACATTCAGAAATAAAAGTTCCCTGAAATAAATATAAATGTTTAATTAGGAAATAAAAGTTCCCTGCAATACATAAAAGTACTCCTTTTGAAAACTTAAAAATAGAAAACAATTTATTTACTATAATGACTAATTTTATACATTAAATTTTCATTTATTCATAACCTAATTTATTTAAGGATTTATTTCATAGCCATCTTTATTTTTTCACAGGACACTTTTGTATTTTTCATGTTTTCCATAAACAGTAGCCAATATTTAATTTTAAACTGAATTGAAGACGCTGACATAAATGGACAAACTTGTCGTATTGTTAGGTAAGAGTGAGAGTGAATTTGTGTGTAGAGGCAGTCTGGCCTTTAGTGGAGGCGCTGTGACTTGCCTTCAGCTTGCTGGAGAAAACCCTGATATACCAATTGAGTATTTTCAAGCGTTTAAACAACACAAGAGTCACAAAAACAGGAATTGTTGTATTAAAAGTGTTATGATGGATGATTGGCGAGGGATCTGGCCAATTAGTTTGTGAATGTACTGTTCTCCAAAAGTTGTGTTCTTTTCATACCAAGCTCATAGGGATAACCATCTGCACTGGGGTGTCTGTGAAACTCCTTCTGGGGAATGGTTCATGTGGTTGGCTGCGTCCGAGATAGGTTTGAAGTTGTGTGTGTAGAATAGAGTTGCATCTATAAGGAATATAATACTCATAATTATGTTGTAATTAGTTTATAATCCCATGAGAATAAGAATCCTTATGTTTGTCCTCCCATGAGCCCTTTATAACCACAAAGAGTCTGGGTCCTCTATGACAGAGCCTGCCTTGTGGCCCCTAGCGTGTTATAACAGTAGCCCAGGCTGTCTAATGCGCTGCGAGAATATATTCTCAGCGCATTTCACTTACTAATGACTGACGGAAGGCTCTGCCATTTCAAACAAATTACTATCAAATAATAGATCTTCAATCTTATCTACAGCACCTTTTACGCTCTGCATCTCTTAACAAGGGTAAGTTGAGTGACAGCGCACACAATTCAGGCCACTGAACAGTGCTACGGTGTAAAATTCCCAGAGTAGAGGCACTTGGGCGCCTGACTAGCAAACTCCTTGCATCCCGCAAGGGTATGAGATTGATGCACAATGTAAGCCTACAGTGAAAACAACAGACTATGAAGGCTGTTCTGTGTTGAGTCAGCATCTTCTGACGCACTGCTGCTCTTAGCTAAATGGACCAGGTCAGTAGTCACTAATTATATCTCTTTTGTATATCTCCCAGACGGGAAGGGATTGTTTCAGATTGCCCTGAGCAACACAAAAAAGAGAACACAATGACATTAAGGAAGTTAATTAACAATCACGCAAGGTTAAATGGAGGTTAACCAGACGTGAAGACGTTAGCCAATCTTTTGAGTAAAAGAAAATCCTTACAAAAAGACCCAGAAGAGAACTGTGTGTGTGTGTGTGTGTGTGTGTGTGTGTGTGTGTGTGTGTGTGTGTGTGTGTGTGTGTGTGTGTGTGTGTGTGTGTGTGTGTGTGTGTGTGTGTGTGTGTGTTTTAAACGCAGGAGTGGGGTCCGAAGATTTTTACAAATACTGTTAGCAGAGGGCAAAGGTGTTGCTGTTTTTTCGTACATAACTTTCCATTCACATGCATCGAATGATGCAACAAAATTCTCCATTGAAAGATAAGATGAGAAGGACAACTATACATACAAAAATGTGTGAGTGTATCTGTGTCGTTCTCAATTCGTAGTCATAAACACAGTGGTCAGCAGAGAGAGGCTTTTTTGTTTGACAGAACTTAAACTACAATCCTTTAAAGTCTATTTAATTTTCGAGTTCTGATTCGATTCGCTTCATTTGTGCTTTAATCCCACCCCATCACACTGAGTAATGATTGGCAGTGAAACTGTATTTACAAAATTCATAAAAACAATATCAAAGGATGTTCAAAAATTGTGCACTCCCTACATGTTTAGCCATTTCATTTTCTACGTGCACTATTAACACCGACTCAAAACCTATAACAACAATGAAGCCCGCGTCACTCTTCCAATTTGTCCGTCATTGTCTCTCTATCATTCTTGTTTTGTCTCTCTGTCTCCTTTACACAAATACACACACTCGTGGTCACTCACTCTCTATCTCTCTTACACACATGCACACACTCTCTCAGTCTTACAAATACACACACATACTCTTTCACTCACACACACACTCCCTCTTTCTCCAAAACACACAAGCAACCACACACACACAAACACATGCACTCTCTCCCACTCCCCCCAGTTCGCCGGATGCTATAGCACGGTGCTGATGGTGTCCAGGTCCTTGCTGAGCTGAGTGCTGCTGGGCAGGGACTTGAGGTACTCCAGGTGGCGCCGCGCGTCCTCCTGGTTGTGTCGCACGTAGTAGATGACGTAGCCGATGACCATGGCGAACCAGCCGAACATGGTGACGAACATGGCCACGTCGGTGGTCTTGTGGTGGAAGTTGCAGAGGTTCACCCCGGAGTCCAGCACCTGGATTACAGGCTTTCCGGCGTGCTCCTCCTGCACCGCCGTGGTGCACATGACCTCGTTGACCGTCTCGGGGTCCAGCCGCAGCTCCCGCAGCACCTCCTGCAGCGCACACTCGCAGTGCCAGGGGTTGTCCGACAGGCTAATCTTGGCCTGCAGGCGGGCGAAGGTCTCCCGGGGCACGTGGCTCAGACGGTTGTGGGAGAGGTCCAGCGAGTCCAGGCTGTCGGCCACGCCCTGGAAGGCCCCGGCGTCCACCGTGTCAATGTTGTTGTTGGACAGGTCCAGCTCCTGCAGGTGGTGCAGGTCCTTGAAGGCCTGGCTGGGGATTGAGGTGATGTGGTTGGAGGACAGCAGGAGCACGGACGTGTCACGTGGCAGGTCTGGCGGGATGCGGTCCAGGTTGCGCGAGGTGCACTGCACGGCGGTCAGGCCGCTCTTTTCCACGCAGTGGCAGCTCTTGGGGCAGGCCCGTGCCGGCGTAGTGCCCAGGAATATTCCAGAGAACAGGAGGAGCCACAGGAGGGAGGAGACGGTTGAGACGGGTGGCCCCCCGCTTTCCCACATGTTCAGTTCAGAACGCTTCCTATTGGTCCGTACAGGGAAAAGTCATTGTTCTACTTCCTGTTTGGGGGCCAGGTGTTTTTTTTCTTTGTAAAATCCAGTTGTTTGTTTATGTGGGGTGGTGCTTTAATTAAGTGAATCAAATCAGGAGAACTTGGCAGAGTTTGCTCAGCCACAAATAGGCCTTGACCAGCATGTTCCAGGGAGAAGGTGTTTATGTCGAGATTCGGGAGGAGTCAGTGATTAAAACCTCCGATCAGCTGCAGAGAGACGCCGTTTTGCCGCGCTGAAAGATACAATGATCTCAATGTTAAAGTTGTTAGAAACAAGTTGAAAGAATGTCTATAACAGTGCTTGAACTAGTATCTAGTTGATGGATATTTTTTGAGATTATATAATTATTATGTAAGTATATCAAAGAGTACAAAGAGTAAATAGTATACTTTATTATATCGTAGCAGACTCTTATCTAAAGTGACTTACAGTGGTTTTAAAGGTCATAATGAAGCAGGTGTGTGTGTGTTTGAAATCTGGCTCAAAGATCTACAGGCTGAGAATATTGGGGACCAAATTCAACATTATCTTGCAATGACAAATTAATTAAATAAGAATCTGTCTGTCAGATTCATTTTTTCATTTTATTAGGTTCTTGATCGGTGCAGATGGTAAGGTTGCATTAGTCTGCTACACGGATCTGTTATATATCCGACAGCCGAGCAGGCTATATATTATCCAAAGCATGAACCTCAATGTATTTATTAATACTCTCCATACATTTTTTGTTACTTGTTATAAGCTATTATCACAAAAAATGAAGCATAATTCTGTTCAGTGGGGACTCCACTAAAGAGAGACATGTCTACGTGAAGTGCTCTGTCACAGTCCCGAGGGCTGGGGATCCTGCTGTGTGCCACTGATCGAACAACCCAATGTCTTGCTGCTGTGTTTGAGGTCATCTACCACGTAAAGCTGCATCAGCTATTTACAAGCAGTCTCTCTCTCTCTCTCTCTCTCTCTCTCTCTCTCTCTCTCTCTCTCTCTCTCTCTCTCTCTCTCTCTCTCTCTCTCTCTCTCGCCCCCTCCCCTCCTCTCTCTTTGTCTCTCTCCCTCTGTATCCCCCATATCTCCTATCCTCCCCTCTCTCTTTCTGTACTCCCCCCACACACACACTCACACACACACACACACACACGCACACACACACACACACACACACACACACACACACACACACACACACACCACCACCACGCACACGCACACACACACGCACACACACGCACACACACACACAACACACACACACACACACACACACACACACACACACACACACACACACACACACACACACTATTATTATTATTATTATTGCTATTGTTATTATTATAATTATTATTATTATTATTATTATTATTATTATTAGCAGTAGTAGTAGTTAGTAGTAGTAGTATTAGTATTATTATTATGAGCAGCTGCTGTTGAAAATTAGAAACGGGTCCTTAAATCTCAACATTTGTTGAGTGCATACCAGATGAGAAAAAAGTAAATATCTATACTTACTTGTGCTGTAAAAGTTAATATCATCCCTCCTATCATGTATTTAAGATAAATTGAATTCGTTCGTGCGCCAGTTCCCACGACTACACCACGTCCACAATAACGGAATTGTTTTCCTTATTTCATGACAAAACTATGTCACAAACAATAGTTCGTTAAAAAGAGGGTAAGGAAAATACCCTCAAAAAATACCCTCAAAAAATACCGACAGAAACCAAACAGGTTTCCCAAAATAATAATCCAGTAAAATGTATCCAATAATGCAATGGCAAATCGACACGATTTACCTTCCAAATCTAGGTAAGGTGAGGCAATGTATCCTCTATTTGATATAAAAAGTGGTGTTCTGTCCACTTGTTGAGCATAGCCTCCACTCCCACGTACGGAGCTACTGCACAATGTGACCCAGCGCGCGTACGGAGCTCCGGAGTTTGCACTTGGAGAGGCGCGCCACGAGGAGCCCGGCTGAGAGGGAATTGGATTGATGGCCGATTGGGCGATCTTTCTCTCTGGCTCCTCCCCCAAATCACTTGTCTTGACCGTTTACACTGATAGATCACAGATGGACCCCCATATAGCCTACAATCGCAAATAAACTCGTTCAATTAAAGTGTGTGTGGGAGGGAGAGAGCGCAAGAGCGCAAGAGCGAGAGCGCGAGAGAGCGAGAGAGAGCGAGAGAGCGAAGAGCGAAGAGAGAGAGGAGAGAGAGAGAGAGAGAGAGGAGAGAGAGAGGAGAGAGAGAGAGAGAGAGAGAGAGAGAGAGAGAGAGAGAGAGAGAGAGAGAGAGAGAGAGAGAGAGAGAGAGAGAGAGAGAGAATTGGTTTGTTCGACTCCAATAGGCTAAGGGATTATCCCTATTGGTTTCCGTAGAATTAAAACAAACTCTTGTCCAGCAGATTAGAGAATAATTGGCCACTAATCGTTAGGATACATGGATCAGTTACATTACTATCCTGTGCCGTCTCCTTCAAACATGAATACACACGTTTCTTATTCTTCATTAACTATGGCTTGGTTAATGAAGAATAATATATAATAATAATAATAATAATAATAATAATAATAATAATAATAATAATAATAATAATAATAATAATAATAATAATAATAATATAATACTAACTATACAATAATAATATAAGGTAGCATAATGTTATCCGACTTTATATTCATCACAGTCTATTTATTTTTGTATATTCTATAATTTTTTTAATTGACTGTATTTGCTTGTGGTGGGAGTAGGTTGAATAAACTACAATAAAGCCACTTGATTCCCCTGGCAAAAATTAAGAGATTTGAAGGAATAGCACAGAATTCACAGATCAAGGAACATGTCTCAAAAAACATACATGGCTTTTTTACTGATTGCATGTGGCTGGTAAAAAAAAGGGCTTAAAATAGACTGTAATACCCCAATGAATTGGAAGGTTATACAGACTATTGTATACAGGGGTGGACTGGGACAGAAATTCAGCCCTGGCATTTTCTGTCCAGACCAGCCCACCACATTATCAGCACTGGGACGAGATGAACGGGAAGAACCCTGTATGTACTTGATTAAAACAATTTAATCAAGTACATACATCTGAATAATAGTACAGCACTGTAAATAACAGGTGTTGCTTTTTTTTGTTTTTGTTTTTCAAGTTTGTGTCTCTGACAAGGCAGATGTGAAACACGAACAGGAAGTTAACAGACCTCCTGTGGTTTCTGCATCTCCACCCCCCATATCTACAGATCTACAAAACCCTTGTTAAATATCACACTTGATCCAACGCTAAATTCTCTGTTGCAGTTTTTAGTCTGTGACTGAAAATCTTTTGGTGTAAGTCCAGCAATAGTTAAAACCAGACTCAGACAATAATAACAAAATATCCTGGCAAATAATCAAAATAGAAACATATTAGACAGTAGCAGCATTAGAGCTGAAACTCATTTGTTTTAACGGTGACTCAGTCATTATGAAACCATACATAGAGAATTGAAAAAAATAATATAATCTATAGCTGTGTGAAAAAGTGTAGGGCATGAATTAGAGGTCTAAATAGATGCATTCTCATATACATTTATGTGCACATGTATGTATACATGTGCACATACACACATGAGAATGTGTAGCCTAGCTAGCCCCAGGCTAACATTACTTATGCCTCCACTCGCTCGTCTCCCGATGCAGCAGCACCTGCTGGGGTGGTAACCCCGGCACCAAATAGGTCTGTCAATTTTGAACATTTAGCAGTTTCCACCTCCAGAGACTTCAGCTTTTTAAGTCGCAGTTTTTCAGGGCCATCTGGGCGTTTCTTACGCTTATCCATTTTCAGCTCCGTCCCGACTCCGGCCCACACCATGAGGTGCCGCCCACCCTGGTTTGGGTTGTGATTGACAGCACTGTCAGGCTCTCTGAGTCTGTCAGCCCATGATTGATTGACAAAAACATAGACCAATAATATGTGTCGATGCTGGCAACACACTGCTAGCCCTCTGTAGAAAAATGGCCGGCCCAATTGGAGGGAATTTAGAGAGAGAGAAAAAAAAAAAACATAGTGGAACGGACCGGCCCACATTGGGTCAACGGCCCACCGGGACGATGGCCGGTATGCCAGATGGCCAGTCCACCCCTGATTGTATACATGTCTACATGATGATAAACATTTGAACTCTTGGTTGGCCCTTCTAAGACCAATTACAAATTGTCAAAATGTTGGATGAGCCTGCCAGCTCAAAGTGTTCCTAAACTCTGGTTGGAGGATAATCCCAACACAACAGGGTCTCCTCTTCATCAGACCACTGGGCTAAGACTCTCTTTTGCATGTCCAACCAATACCAAGCCCTATTCAAATTGGGAGGTACATTTTCAATTCGTGATTTAGCAGATGCCTTTATCCAAAGTCAGTTCAAAATATTGCATGCGGTTTGGGATTAGAGCTGGTTTAAAGACCTTGTGTGAAGGCTGACAACAAGCAAGGCTATCATAAAAAATAGACATAGCTGCAAAATATATCTGAGATAGTGTGTCCATATATATGTATATGTTGCCCAAACAGTGCATAGTTTGTAGTTATTCACTTCGTACCATGAAACGCTTCAGATATAGTGCTTTTATTGAACGGCAGTTTTTGACATCGTCAGGAAGGCAGTTTGACCTCTAACTTGCATATACACCGCGAGCAGGGTCATGACCCCAGCTCTCTTCTGCACAGATACACAATAGCTGGGGAACCTGGGAAATGGGATTACGACACCCATAGAGAAAGAGACGAAAGAGAGACAGACTCCGTCTACATAGTGAGGCCACCATGTCCTGAGATGTGCTAAAGGGAACCATCTTGAACATGTAAGGGGGATACTATTTACCATTTAGGCTTTCAAGCGTTTTATCCAAAGCCAATTCCGATTTAAAAAAAAAATTCCTAGCAGACACTTTTATCCAAAGCGTCTTAGAACTTCCCAGGCGCTTTGGACCAAAGTGCCTGCTATATTACTTGGGGGCTTAAAATTGATGCTGACCACAAGAAAAACACAGAAGGATGCAGGTAGAGGACATTAGAGTTTGCACCCTGAACCTTTCAGCTGGGACTCGACATCCTAACCATGACCAGACTATTCTGTGCCAAGACATGATAAATTGACTTTGCTTACATTACAATTCACTTGTAAGATTCATATGATTTTTAGCAACAATAAATCATTGATAGCAAACTTTAATTATGAATGAATGTATCATTATTTATAGAATGGTGTGCAGTAACATTGTAGTTGCCTTCTGTAGATAAACAGATGTAGATTAGCAATTTGACAATTACACAACATGTAAAATGTATAAATCCTGACTTAATCCCTGTTTGGACTACCTACTGACTGTATAAGAAAGGATTGTCATTGTGGTTTTATGCATAAGGAATGTTTATTTGTAAAAAAAAAAAAAGTGTTTGTCGTCATAATTCAAGAAGTAAACTATAGTTAACAATTATTCGCCGAAGGCGAAGTGGATAGTGGTAAATAGTTCCCTTCGCCGGAACGGCGAGGGGACTATTTACCACTATCCACAGAGCCTGAGGAGAATGTTTTAGTACATACTACCTTAAAAAACACATAGTCCATATTTTGTGGCTTTTTTGTTGTTTTTTTGGGATTGCGTTTTGTTGTTTTTCTATGATTTCCGAGTCTGTCACTGTAGCAAAACGAGAGTTTGCGCCCGCCATTTTGCGACAATCATTATCCCGAGTTTCGTAGGTGGATAATGAAGATTATCCCGAGATAGCGAACCAATCAGATTGCGCCATCTAGGGAGGTTTCTGTGTAGTATGTACTAATTCCACATAGTTGGATTAATTGAGCAGAGCACTGTGGCGGGAGTGTTATTATCCACCCTGGTGTCTAGGTCTCTCTCATCATAACGATTCTTCAGAAAACCCAAAGTCCTTTGTGTCTCAAGGAGCAGCTAATCATAAGCAATCCTTTATTCAATTCATCACCACAAAGGCGCTCACAGCGGTGATAAATGTGCAGAATTAAACTGAATTAGGACAGAAACAATGACATTTTGAATGAGAAAAGATTATATCTCCGACAAATCCTCAGTGTAAATCTCATCTTGACATAAATACACTTGTGTTGCATGGCTTCATGCCTGGCAACTCACTCTCACACAGACACACACACACACACACACACACACACACACACACACACACACACACACACACACACACACACACACACACACACACACACACACACACACACACACACACACACACTCTTGTATCCATGTACAAACAATCACTTATACACAGGAACAAACATGCACAAGCACAATCCGCTGACACATACAGACACATATACACAAACGGTTACACACACTTACGGAAACCAAAATGCTCACAAATGCCCACACGCACAAGAGCACACATTTGACGGCCACTATCCACCTGAGTACTACAGAGATCAATAAGGGCTCTCATTTTATCAGTAGGAGAATGGCAGCGCTGCGACATTTAGACAAAGAGGGGCAAGGTCACCAGAGAGCTGGGGCAGAGCCATCATGTACTTATGGAGCACCCACACCACACACAGTCGCACACAAACACACACATACACAAAAACACACACACAGACACACACACACACACACACGCACGCACATACACACAGACACATACACACACACGCACACACACACACACGCAGAGTCAGACACACACACACAGCCACACACAGACACACATAAACAGCACTTGCTCATCATTGTGGTTCTCCTTCTCCAATAACGCATTGCGAGCCAAAGGAAAAGCCAGCCCAGTGAGCCCACACCTTGTGCTGAGCTCTATCACCATCTCCATGATGTATTGCATGTTACCCAGTAGAAGAACTGTGCGCTCAGCGTCTGATTACAAAAACAAAACTGTACATGCCTGTATAATTTATATGGGTGTGAAATGTGAATGCACACACAAAAACACCCACATACACACACACACACACACGGTGCATGCTTAATGATTAAAGTCCACACTACCCTGATTCCACTACATTATGCGTATCCCTCACACTTACTGCATCATGCAGTGAAGGGGGTTTTAAGGATTACATATCTCACACTATGGGTTGGATTAGGGATCTTTCTGGTGTCTGTATGTTCCTGGGAGAGAAGGAAAATACAGTCTAACGGTTCGGAATATGAAAGACTCCAGCTCTGAGCAAGTTGTGTGTGTGTGTGTATATGCGTGTGTGCATGTATTATCGTAGTATTTTATCGTCAGAGGCACAGAACAACAGTCAGACTGTATATAGTGTGGCAACCCGGCACGGTGAGCGAGCCACCTCCTCCCAAACAGGACACCGATTCAACGAGAACGGCCAAAAAGGCATGTTTATTGTAAAGCAAACATAAAGTCTCTCAAAAAGCAAAGAACAAAAACCTGGGAGGAATCCACGGTCCCCCTCCTCCGTGGGTGGACTCCCGTCACCCACGAGGACCGGTCTCTCCGTTCACGATCCACATGGCTGGGAGAGCCCCGAATGAGCGGAGAAGCAGGCTATTTAAGCCCCGCTTCTCCACTTGTTCCACAGGTGTTCTCCATCTCCTTAATTGGCCTGGGCCGGGTTGCCACAATAGATAGAAATAACATAAAGATACATATATACTGCATATATGCAGTATATACTGGAATGCCATAAGCAAGCCTATAATAAATGTTAAGAAATTATTTTACAAATAAATTCTATCCAGGTGAACACAACATTAAATTATGTGCAGATAGAGTTATGTGCAAAGGTCAGTAACATGCAGTGATGGGGTGGAACACAAATTATTAAATGATTAAGGTTAATATGGCTATGAAGTGACATGTGAATGTGAGGGCTGTCTACCCTAAAGCCTAAAGCCTCTAGGATAGAAACTGACCTACAGTCTGCCGGTACGAGGCCGGATGCTCCGGTATCGCCTGATAGACAGCAGTGACAAGTACTGGGTGATGGGAGTCCTTATAAAGCTCGAAGCACTCCTGAGGCAGGAAGCTACAGTGCGTGGCTGTGCATCTCCCGTTCCTCGCTGTGATGCAGCCAGACAGAATGCTCTCAATAATGCAACTGTAAATGTTTGTGAGGATAACTGTGGTGTCTGGTGTAGGATGGCTCACCTAGCCCGAGTCAGACTGATTGGACTCTGGGGCCGCTTGAGGTTGCGTTCCTGTTGCAAATTGAGCCAGTTGTAACGAGGTACATTGCCACAATCCACCACATTTATTGGGCTTTGGTAGCCTGTGTATCTGTATAGTTTGCAGATAAATGGTGCATGTTGCCATGTAGGAGAACTCTGTCCGAGTGTGTGTGGAGGTGGCCGGTCTAATCCGTGCACATTGATTGCTGAGCAGATGAGGCTGGACAGATGTGCAGCCTCACCATGCCAAACTTCTTCCATCCCCACTGGGAGAAGTTGTGTCTGTGCTGATTTGACTGCCATGTGTCTATGGGAAGCAGGTAAGGTCATCCATGATGTGCACCCCTAGGAACCTGAAGCACCTGCAACTTGTGTGTGTGTGTGTGTGTGTGTGTGTGTGTGTGTGTGTGTGTGTGTGTGTGTGTGTGTGTGTGTGTGTGTGTGTGTGTGTGTGTGTGTGTGTGTGTGTGTGTGTGAGTATGCATGCGGCTGTGTGTGTGTGTCTGTGTGTGTATATGTGTGTGTGTGTGTATCTTTGCATTTTGTTGTGTGTGTGCGTGTTACGTGCTGTGAATGCCTGCAGAAGCGGCTGTGTGTGCCACTGTACTCTATATGCAGGCGCGTGTCCTCCTCCGCACCCTGCAGGTCACCTGAGGTGGACACAGAGGATGTTTGGCAGCCGGGGAGCATGATGATGGAACCGTCCCAGGACCCTAGATGTGGAGCTGCTCCTCTCGGCTCTTCTCCCCTCCTAGTGACCCGCCTCCCAACGTGCCCTGGAATCCCCCCCAACCATCATCCCTCACACTGTCTCGGGCTGCAGCCCACCTTAGATCTCTCCCTACTTTCGTCCCCAAGCACCTTCACGTGAAGCCAGAGTCAACCTGTTCCTGTTAATACGGCCAGATAACGAAGAGCAGCCCCCCTTGTCTTTAGAACAATGAATCACCATTAGCCACGCTCCGATTGTATCAGCAGCCAGGAGGGGCTAATGGCCTGAAAGCCGACAGCATCAGCCGGTGGTGGAAGTTGGCTCTGTTATGTAATTATGGTCCCTGATCCATCCGGAGGTTTGCGTGTGTCGCGAGGCAACTCTTGCCACTGCCATGTGACACCGCGACGGGAGCACGACTGACCGTGGAAGTATGAAACTAGGAATTACCATGTTTTTTTTTTTTCCTCCAGGTTTTGACCCAATACGTATTGGCCCTGAAACTTGAACGGATTTTTTTTTATTTTCAGTTGTTTTGCAGGACAAGTATTATTCTTTTGTCAAAAAAGTCTGGATTTGTACTGTATTTACAAAATATTTAATTTGAGATCAAAACCAAAAATATGGTTGGAATTTCTACAAACTGCTGAATTTGGACGTAGTTTGTGTTAAAATGCCACTTCTGTGATTTGCACATGAAAGATACACTGGCCTGGTTTGTACCCTGACTTCGCTTTTGCCATCTTGCCTTTACCCTGACCCCTACCCTTACAACCTAACCCTAGCCCTGGCTATCGTGCCCTTTACCCTTTTGGGTATATGTAGGCATGTACAGTATGTATGTATGTATGTATGTATGTATGTATGTGTGTGTGTGTGTGTGTGTGCGTGTGTGCGTGTGTGTGTGCGTGCGTGCGTGCGTGCGTGCGTGCGTGCGTGCGTGCGTGCGTGCATTTATGTGTGCATGTATTGTGGCAACCCGGCACGGTGGGCGAACCACCTCCTCCAAAACAGGACACCATTTCGCAAGGAAAAACCAAAAAGGCATGTTTAATTCGAAACTCAAACATAAAGTCTCTCGCTGAAGAAACACAAAGAACACAAAAACCTGGGAGGAATCAACAGTCCCATCCTTCATGGGTAGAATCCCCGTCACCCACGAGGACCGGTCTCTCCGTACAGGAGCAACATGGCTGGGAGAGCCCTGAATGAGTGGAGAAGCAGGCTATTTAAGCCCTGCTTCTCCGACTGTTCCTCAGGTGCTCTGCATCTCCTTAATTGGCCTGGGCCGGGTTGCCACAGTATGTATATATTTAGGTATGTGTATGCATGTGCAAACACACTGTATGTATGACATTTGTTTGTTACTTTTAAAAATGTGAGAAGGATGGGTTTGATATACGCTTAAGCTTCTGCCCTTACCCTTTTGTTACAACCAATAAAATAAATCATTCATTCATAACCCTTAAACAAATCCTAACCTCTGACCAAGTCTCACCCGAAAACCTAATGTGTTGTTTTATTTATTTATGCTACTGTCATCAGCTAGGTCTTAATAAGAAGCTCGAGGCAATGAGTGTTTTAATTATAAATGGGTCAAAAGCTGCCCTCCCTCAAAGGAATGGCGAGGATGACCTTTGATGTCAGAGCAAAGTGCCAGAGCCATGTTTGAGTACGCAGCGGGAGGTAATCTGGGGAGAGTGCTTATATATCCTCATAATCTATACTGTTCAATCGGTTAAATTTGCAGCTAGGAAAGATCGGCGAGGCCCTGTCCAACACTGTGTTGGAGATTCATAATAGAAACAAGAGTAGAGAAAACCAAAAAATATGTTAACAATAATATACTACTGAAGAAATTGTGTGCTGTATTAAATTGCTGTTTATATTCAGTAACTGTAGAAATCCTGCTCAAGAATTCCTCGAAGTAGGCTGCAGACGCTGGAGATCAAACCCATCTTTACGCTGGGGGGCGAGCACTACCAGAGCATACTCCCCCAAAAATAGGCCTACATTGAACACTACATTGCTAACGCCACACACCCCAGCTTGATCCCTCCGCTCAACTACCTAAGCTGGACGTCTGGTACCGCCATCGCTAAGAGCTAGCAAAGGTCGTTCAGCAAAGTCACAACTTTTCTCGGTTTTGGGACCTCAGTGGTGGAACAAGCTCCCTGCAGTTCTCAGGACCGCAGAGTCGCTCACTATCATCCGAAAAAGACTCAAGACTCACCTGTTCAGAGTCCATCTCGACTCTGCATAGTCACCCTCCCCCTTCTGGCCACCATTGTACATTGTATTGTATTGTGTTGTATTGTATTATAGTACTTAACTGTGTAGCAACTGCAGTAGCTGCTATCATTGCTGCAACACGGGGAATTGGTTAGCCTAGCGATTGTTGTACTTGCACTTGGTTCTATGAACATCCTTTCTGTACCGATAGCGATATAATGTTGCACTTCTTATGACAAATATACTTATTGTAAGTCACTTTGGATAAAAGCGTCTGCTAAATGCCCTAAATGTAAAGGTAAATGTACATAACAGAACTTGATCTCTGTCATTTAACTTTGTTTTGATCTACAGCAGTTAGGCTTCCACTCATCTCTTCCAGAACGTGTCTCTGTTTACTTTTGGTCCCTTAGGAATATTAAAAAAAACATTGCCAATTAGCATCTCAATGCACAACATCTTTGCCAAGTTCATGTACTTGAAATGAAAGATCGCAAATAATCAAGCGGATCAACATAGTACACAAGTTTTTCAACTCCTACAGTCATTTTTGTGTAGGCCTACGCTAAGACAGACCTTTTCCTCTTGTGTCCTTTACCACTTATCTCTTTCTCCTCTTTCAGGCTCGGCCCAAAAAAATAACAAGGATAATTTCTCATGGTTTAAAAGCCGAGAGAAATTTGTCTCCTAATGAGTGTTGGGACTTGGGGAGCAGGCTATCAAAAGAGGGCTCACGTCTAATTGGGACAATTGTTTGTTGTTGTGTTGTGGCAACGTATTTTGTGTGAAAACCAATGGCATGTCTTGCACAAGGTGACCTCTTGTCACGGCCCAAGAATGATGAGGCTAATTTGGAAACATGCCTGTGGACAGGGTTGTTGACAATAGCTTGTGTGTGCAAACCACAGACTGACAAACACAGACAGGCACACACGCACATTAACACATACACAAAAAAACGTGTCGACTTAACATGAGCTGCCCATTCAGGCAGTCCATACATTAACCAAATTGTCATTTTGCAGATACACCTTTCTTTCGAGCTAGATGTCATGAAGGACAAGCTAAGGGTATAGGAGCACCTTGCTCTTGGGGGCCCAGAGGTGCACTGAGGGCATTTGGGTACGACCAAGTACCATTTGGCTGTGAGTCAACACCCTTACCAATAAACTAAAGCAAAAAAAGTGTGGCTGCCTTGACATGGTATGCAACGAAAATTCTATATGACACGCCATCTTTACCGTTCTCTTTGGTGACCACCTTGGGGTGGTCACCAAACAGCCAAACAGTTGGGCCCCTGACACCCAGTTACATTTATACTACAGCAACGGCATGCCCTTTCATCGTTGGGCCATAGGCTCTCTCACCATTGCGTTAAAAGACCTTTATTCACATGAATATCTTCAACATTTCCACTTTCAGACTTTACTTGACCTTTGCAGTAGTAGGGCATTTGTTTATTAATTATCTGTGTATTGTGCAACAATGTCATTGTCAAATTGCAGAATCACTGTGAATAACAATATTTCAGCTTAATGAAGATTGGATAACAGATACTGTCCAAAACACTTAATGGGTCATTATCTTCTTAGCAAGATAACGGCGCATGTGGACATCTGAGTGAATCTAAGACGAGAGCGGTCATTTGCAGATCTTCGAAGGAAAGCAAGGACCTCAGTGAAACCACCTCCTTTCTATTAAACACTCCACATCGGCTCCCATGTTAATTTATTGAACTTGAGTATTGTATGATACACAGAAGTTAGAGCGGAAATGAAACATTCGATATAGTAAGCATAATTTACAAGATAGATCCCCACTAATGTATCCTTGCTGGGCTTTCTGGGTTGTGTGGGTGGCTTTTCATTGACACATATTTTGAGCAATCATCCCGGTTACCCCAAGATTCTCAGGAGGGTATAGTGACAGACAAAATGTCCAGCGGTATTTGAGCTGTAAGCTTTCTGCTGGTTTCAGGAGTTCCCCATCTGAAGTCTGTCTGAGCCGTCTGGGGGAAGATCATGACAGTTTATAGTACTGCAGTGAAACTCCATAGCAGTAAACAAGCGTAGATGGATGGATCAATGACTGTTGGACGGACTGCTGTGGTGAAATTCCCCAGCAGTAAACAATACAAGAGAAGATGGATGGATCACTGACTGTAATATATGTCGGAATCTGTAAAGTGCCCTCTACTGGCAGCAACAGATATGCCTTCTTAAACGTCCTGTGTAAGTTTTAGACTGTAGAATGTTCAATTAACATATGTATGGTATGTTTGTAAGTTGGCACTGAAATATAGTATTATTTTTTTCTCAAATGTTAAATTACATATATTATAAAGGTTTGATAACGGTAGGAATAGAAGTTTGACATGTTGGGGATTGTATATTAAAGGTATGAAAGGTTTGGCTGTTCAGAAAATAGGACACCAAATTGAAGGGAACAGAACTTTATTATTCTCTTCTGTTTACAAAACATTTCAAAGTCAACTTCAAATTTCAAATCTAATACACAACTGCACGCAGCATATGATCAAATTCAACCCGTTTGGACTCATTTGGTCAAATCGCTTGCTTCACTGTACATAAGTTCAAAAATAATCATCAGTTTTGCTGCTCAAGCACAAAACAAACAAATTAACATAAAGGCAAACACAAATGTGTTAGTATATCGGTAAAGCTACTCGCTGCTTTGTCATGCTCAAGCACAGTCTTTATGGATTCCTATGAACTGTGCATGTTGTATGATTTTGAGCACAAGTGACGCCATGATTTCAAAACAAAACAAGAACGGAATTGATCAGACAGAAGTGAATACAAGCCAGGCATACTAGCGACATCATGTCTACATATTTCCTATAGGTTGGTACCAAATGTGGCTGCCACTTTGACACCTTATACGTACATAGTAGAATACAATGGGCAAAATAAATTGTTAATAGAAACAGACCACTGAAATATGAATTATATTTAGTTTTGTTGATATTATACATCCCTATTGCGATGATTAAAGTAGCTTTTTTTATTCTTTCAATCACATGAATTCAACATGCCTTTATAGTATGGCTTAAGTTTCACAGGCAATATAGCCTACAGACTAGTGATTTAATACAATTTTTTATACAAAAGTTATCCTTAGAAATGAACGGAACCTAACGATTATTACACGATTGATATTGAATGGTTCAGGGTATTACACAGATCTTTAAAACAGGTACTGTCTACAACTTGGTCGAGTAACCTCCATCCTCGACCTGTTCGCTACTTGTACCCTACTCAAGTCCCTGAGCATAAACACCCCCCAACCTCTGGACTCCAAACATAACAACTAACAGCAAAGCACATGTGTGTGAACAAAAGGTAGGGTTTGGTAACCACACAGGGACACACATACGTTAGCAGTCACACGTCACCGTGCCTTCAGTTACAGTCTCTTTTTGAGGGCTAGGTTGGAGAGACAATATGCACGATGGGTTAAGGAGAAGAGCGAGGATGCAGGTAGTTGTGTCTGGGTCGTTCAAGCAGCCGTGTGTGATACAATTAAATATTTTCGTGTTCCTTCTCTTCTTAGATCAATAAATAAACTAGTAAATCAGTAGGCCTACGCAAAAAACAATATTGTTCAGGTCAAATGGAAAAGGTACACTGTACAATGTCTTCAGTGTTTGGATTTTGAGTGATCAACTTGAAGAATCCACAGAAAAAATAAATGGTGGGGACCAAGAAATAGCAAGAAATAAGTCTAGCACTGCACAACCAAAAACATAAATAAGCATGTTCAAACATAAATAACACTCAAATCAGCAAGGCCATATGGCGCAATGAAAGAAAGTGATACGGCAAGTCTTTTGACTAGGGTCCCTATTCTCCCATGCCTGCTCATTTGCAACACAACAAAGCTATGGCTGGATAGTGCCACCTTGAAGCGGTTGGTTTCAAAATCCTTTCTAATGCGATTTACAGGTATTCCTCCTGAGTGAGAACTGCTTCATTGGGTAAATAACATGGGAATATATGCGCTTACATAGGCGGGAAACACCGGGATAGATATATAGCAAAGATTAACCTCTGCTATTCAAAATGAAACCTGGGGAAGACAGGCTGTATAGTGTTATTCCTGTTGGATGGCCTGCATTTACTAGGTTAAGTAACCTGGCCCTGATGTTTTTTTTTCCTCTCTCCGAACACGTTGATAGGTGATGTGTGAAGCGGCCGTAACAGCCCGGCCGGTGAGTCACACAGGACCACGGGGCAGACCCCATAGTGTGTGTGGCACTAGACCTCTGTGGCGCGGCCTAGCAACAGCCGCATTGACGTGACGGTTGATGTAACAACCCTTGGATGTATGATAAGAGCGACGACAGCAGGCCCTATGAAGGCTGTTGCTACAGAGCCGCCTACCGCTCCAAAGAGATGCCAATGATTAGTCTCCGTCACACTCAGTTTGTATAACTTTTTGCCTTTTTCCCCCATTGTGTTATTGATGCTTTAATTGCGCCGATTGTATTCTAGACACATTTCAACAGCCAGCTAGTTTACGTCTCAATATTCCCGCTACTTCCTGCCATTGATATGCAATCATACAGGTCGTTTGTTGATCATTGCTGTTTTAATTGTTTTATTTACCACTATGCCATAATAACATAGCAATGATATTGAAAATAGATAATAATAATATAATAATCAACATTTATGATGCATGGAATAATATACAGAGGAGGTGAGCTATCAGTGCAAAGGTGGCCTATTACAATTTTGACATTTATAATATAGGTTACGTGAAATTAGCCCATAAAGGTCTTCTGGGCAAATCTTTGAATATCTAATCCTTTAAGGGTTTTGAATAATGTCAAACTAACGTTGCTCCAGTTTCTGCAGTACAAAATAAGGACATGAAAATCATGATGATAATAATAAAATCACATTTTAAATTAAACCAAACAAAAGTTCCGAAGCGTGCGTGAATTATCGCGGACTGACAGTACTAGAGAGGCAAAACATTTAAAGGGTCCTTTTTAAAAACAAAAAAAAGGCCATGAACACACGCTCAGTGATCAAGGTTCAACCCTCACTTTAAAAACACAAGCAGGAAGTTCCGAGGAGGATGAACTCAACTGGGTGCAGTGAAAGGCGGCTCATAGATGACATGATGTACCGGGTGTGTGTTGAGTGTGACCCATCCCGTCTCCTCCAGTGTCACTCAAGATAGGGAGAGTCGGGAACAGGGTGCAGTTGGGGCTCAGGGGAGGAGAGTCAAAAAATTGGGAATGCCGGGGAAAAAACAAGAAATAATAACATTTCATACTCATGTGACAATGTTGCATAAATGTGGGCTGGTGCTTCTACCCCCCCCCCCCCCCCCCCCCCCATTACTTTGCGATAATACGTTTTGAATCTCAGAGGGGACCGACTGCCCGATGTGATAACCACTGACCTAGAAAGGTGCATGGTGACGAAATACGCTGTTTCACATCATATCAACACAATCTTCCCCCCCTCTGATAGAGGCATCACATCACTCATACATTTGTTTAATACCTCTTATGGGTTTATTTTAAGACTTGGACACACTTTTTAAAAAGGCAAGGCAATGTAACCAAGCATAAGTAAAATAAATAAACACAACAATATCCTTTGGATTGGGCATGCGACAGAACACTTGAATGTAATGTAATACACTTGATATAAGAACTCAAAAGGGTGATGACCGGCTGGGGCTGCTTGTTATGGAGAAGGACAGGGGAGGGGTGGGGGGATCTGCGTTGGCTTACTTCTGGCTAATGCAAAAGAGGCTCGTCTTCAGGTGCTCCGAAAAAGCAACAAAACCAACGCAAGGCTACAGGAGGGTCCACAGGAGAGAACCACACATCTGGAAGGGGACAAGGAAGAATGGATAGCCTCCTTTAAAAAGTGCTCTCTGGTTAAGTTTCATTCTGGGGCAGGGCTGCCAGCTCCCTGTAAACCCCCCATTCAGGTCAGCTTCAATCAGCAGAGGACAGGAGTTTCGCATCAACGCTTCATTAGCAGGGTAACTATCAGCCAATAAGAGGTTATGCATGCAATAGCATGTGTTTAACCTAGAGAGGGTCTTCTAATGCAAAACAATGAAGACGTGATCTTGGGGTTTGGTTCTCCTTCAGTTGTGGAGCTGAGAGGGTGGAGTGTTAGGGTTCAGGTTAGGGATGCGTGAGGGCACCAGAAGTAGATGTGGGTGGGGGGGATGTGTGGGGACACCAGAAGATGATGTGAGGAGACTTCAAGACGTGGCCATTGAAGAAGGGTCGTTCCACATGGCCGCCACATCCCTGAACCTGCGGTAGGGATTATGGGGGGGAAACAGACATTATTGCTCCTCTGGACTGCGGAAAACTGCCTTCAATAAGTTAACAACAAGAAACAGATTCAAAACATTCAAAAAAAAAAAAGGTAAAAAAGGCTAGAATATTCTCCAGGCTAAACAATTGCTTGCTTTGAGGTTTGGAAGACCCGCGATGCCCAAAATGGCTGCGGTTTTCGCTGCGGTGGAGACAATTCTGGTGTCTTTGCTGATAATAGCATTTATAGGTTCCAGTGGTCAGAGATAATACATAAAGGCAGAAAAAGCCAGGAGTCCAGGCTTCTAAGGGTCCTGCACTGCACACAGCCAGCTTCCCTTATCTCTAAGGAAAAGGCAGAGACCTGCAGGTACCTGGGGTGTTCTGGGCCCTATGGAACCAACATGGCCAAAGATAACATTTCTATTCCTCAAAGCGTCTGCTGCATTCATGTGAATTCTAATTTTCATTTCTGGTCACTTTACACTGGTTTACTGATTCCAAAATAGCGAGATGTTTTCAAAGACATGAATAATATGGCTAATAATTTGACCACGTAATTCCGTCATAAATCTGTGTATTGCTTACAAATGATAAAAAACACTTAAGTTAAATGATTTTGATATCGAAGAAATTCTGGGGGGAGACTGGAATTAAACTGAAGTTAGGCTTTGTTTACTCTTACTTGTTTACAGATTTCTAACTTATTTGTGTGAGTGGATGAAGCTTGCAGAAGGGGATGTTTATCAAGTATTTCTGAAGTCTACAAAGTTCGTCTACAGTTTTTGTTTACTGTTTACTAGGGCTGGTCGAGTTTGTGTTTGCTTTTAATAGCCAATTATGAGCTTAGTGATACCCGCCTCCAGCAACAGGATTAGATGTATTCAAGTTGGCAGAGAAACACCCCGTTCAGCAAGATTTAGGCTTGGCTTTTATCAGACTTTAGATTATGTATCTAAAGTCAAATTTGTGAGAGTAGTCCTATAGTGAGATCCCAAATGGGGGTGTCCATCCAAATGTTTTGTAGATAGATCAACCTACAAGTCTTCCCGGTGGACTGTATCAACCGGTTGACTCATTTATCCATCATTTCTGGCACCCACTGAAAAATAAGGGGCACCGTCGGTCGAGATAAACGCAATTTAGATTCCTCGGTATCTCTGGCACATATTTTGAAATTGACCATAAAGTTGACTTTGACTTTGATTTCAGCATCCACCTGCTAAAACGCAGTTCTGTTTAACAGTTATAGAGGCGGGCATTCTGCTTTCCTCAACCCAAATTATATTCCTTCGCTACAAATGTTCCAAACAAATACAGAAGCGACTTGCAACATTTGTGACGGACGACCAATACACACGTCATCGACGGCGACATCATCACCAAGGGTGAATCACCCTTGTCTTTGACGTCAATGTTGCTTTAAATAGCATCAATGAGTAAAATAGGCTGTGGCGGTGTTGGCCGTGTGTGTGTGTGTGGTTTGTGGAGGACGGATAAAAATAGACTGATAGGTTTCTCTCCCTTTATTCCCCCTCCCCCCTGTCATTCAGACCATTATGTTACAGGGCTTTGGGGTTCCTTCCTGTTTGGTCTTCAGCTCTAATAGTGCTGTGATCTGTGGTTCGCGGTTGCGGTGGGCTACCTGGCATTGATGAGGTACTGGGCAAGGCTGATGTTGGCGGGGGTCCCTGTGATGGTGATCTGCCGCTCCGAGGAGCCCTCCATGGCGTTGGCGATCTTGATCTGCGCGCCAGACATCTGGCGAATCTCGTTTATTTTAGTGCCCTGCCGACCGATGATGCAGCCTATGAGCTGGAATACAGAAAGATACCGGAAATGCATTTCACAGAGCGGCGAGGAGAGCTGAATGCAAAAAGCCAGACACTCAATGTTCGGCTTAAATGACCCGTCTGGGGGGATATAGATGAGGAGTGGATTGATGTAGGAGGGGGGTTCAATGATTGAGAATGTGCAATTATGTAGGTCTATTATGGCCTATTGTTCAGTTGATTAAGGTTGACTGCGGCATAATAAAAATAAAAATATACAGTATTTTCTGCTATAACTCTATTGAATACTTCATGGAAACATCACACTGCCCTTTGTCTTTATAAACCAGTAAAGGCCAAGGTTAATCCTTCAGAGATTCATAGATTTTTTAATTTCACTAAAATAGTGTAGACTTTTGCTATTTACATTTAGATTAAATAATTAAACAGACACTTTTATCCAAGTGACCGACAGGACATGGGAGACTGGGAACAGTCAACGCATACAATGAATAGCTACAAAAGTTAGTTGTTGCATTGCTGGACACCATGGATTACAAAAAAGACTTACCAGAGCAAAGAGAACTTCCCAACAGAAAATACAACTCATTACAATTCACATAAAGCATTGACAAAATGCAGTGTTTACTTGGGGTCGCCTGATCGCAATATTGGGCCACGAAACATAGATGTTGAAATAAAAAGGTATGAAAGGTATGAAATGTCCCATAAATGTGAACGACTGGATGAAATCATTAAAAATTGGCTACACATCATATATCTAGAACAGGGGTCACCAACACAGTGCTCGCAGGCACCAGGGCGCCCGCAAGCACCATGGGGCCTGTTCTAAAAATATCACAACTCATTCTTGAACAAGCCACTTAAGTCATTGTTGATAATCATTGCGTGAAATCATTAACATGATCAGTGTCTTCACATAGATGAGTATCATCAATCATTAATAATAATATATAACTAAAGGCAAACTGGGCCAATTTGTTGTTTCAGATGAGTGAATCAAACTGGGTGCCCATGAAGTTGCTCTCAGGTTCAAAAAGGATGGTGACCCCTGATCTAGAAGATTGAATCTTGCCTGACTGCAAGTAAAACTACTTGCTTAACACTTGCTTAACAGAGCTGATAATCATCAGCGGTAAGCAACAACAAACACAATACGAAAACATCACCCTCTGTTTTGAGGGCTCTCATCCAAAGTTTGAGAGCCAAAAATCTCAGTGACTTGTGCCACCGCCATGCTTTTCTTTTTATCAACATGTAAATAATTATTACCAGAGCTGCCTTCTTTCATCTTTGAGACATTGCTTACATCTGACAAAATCATATCAGATGCAGACACAATAATCCATGCATTTATATTGTCTAGACTAGGTTACTGGAATGAACTTGTCTTTGGTGTAGATTATTCCACTGCGAAAAGCCAGCTTGTGCAGAACACTGCTACACACAGTGTTAAAGCTGCAACTACTTACCTATAAAACCCAGGACGGATTAGCACCACCTGCTTCATCTACCTGAAGCACCTTGTTGTTCCCTACTGACCTTCTCTGCCTTCTTTAAATCCCAAAAGCATATTCAAATATCAGCAGGAAAAAAAAGCGTCATCTCATGGAGTGCCCTATCTGTAGAACGTATCTGTGGAAGACCCCTGACATCAGGGAAGCTGACCCTGACCATAACCATTTAATCAATCATAATTAATTTAGCACCCAATCATCATTGATTAGGACACCCATTACACTCCCAACAATCCCTGGAAGGAGGGATCCCCCACTTTGCGTTCCATCTCAACATTTATTCCATCTTAATAAATTGTTTTTTTTCTTGGGAGGGGGGGGGGGGGGGCTAGGTAAATATATATAAATAAATATTAAGCCCTTTGAGATTGTAACCGTCATTAAGGACTATACAAATATAGTTGACTAGACTACAGTTTGTGCATGGTGTGTGTGTGTGTGTGTGTGTGAGAGCGAGAGCGAGAGCGAGAGCGCGAGAGAGAGAGAGAGAGATGTGTTTGTGAGCGCTCACATCATTGGGGATGGTGAGCTCATGGGTGCTGGCGGGGGGGCTGGCGTCCAGACCTGGAACAGGAAGTAAAGCATCTTGGGGTTGCAGGCAGAGCTCAGCTTTGAGAGGTCAAAGTTGAACAAACCCTGTTATTCAAAACCATCATTGTACAATGAATAAGACTTTTTGAATGATATAACATGGTTTCAAAAATGTAAATGCAATAATAATGACATGTTTACTACCACTGGTAGTTACTAATATCTTAAAATAATTATATACAGAACTGGAAACTATTTGATTAAAAAATATAAACTAACGATGTAACAGGAACTAGCGGACATGTTGCAAATTGTATGAAGTTTGTGATTTCCCAAGATCTTTCTGACAATCTCCTTATTTCTACCCAGGCCCAAAGAAGATTGGTACGTTTTGGTTTGATTTTTCAATCCAGCTCAACCTTAAAGATGACGTCCCCTGTAAAAGAAAAGAAATACAATCCCTGTCTCTGGAAGAGTACCAGGTACTACCGTCGTGAATACCCTGCTTTGAAGTCAAAAATCACGCAGGCCTTTTTTTGCCTCAGACAGCCATGATGTATGACAGAGAAGGGCAAAAGATCTCACAAAAGAAGCAAAGAAAAGGTGTCTTTTTCAAGGATAGCAACCACCAAGAGAAATTTCCGGCTGTGCCTAAAGAAATAAAATCGAAGTGGGACATGAGGAAAGGTTTCTAGAAGGGAGAGAAGGGAAGGAGAAGGAGGGGGGGGAGGAGGAGGAGGAGGATGTGACCGGAGGAGGGAAAAGGATTGTGGGTACGTACCAGGGAAAGCAGGGGTGGTCTGTCCGAGGGGGGTAAAGGGCGTTTGCTGCATAGCCAGCTGGTGGAGCTTGGTCAGCTGCTGATGGGGTCAGGAAGGAACAGCAGAGCTGAGAGGTTATTGTCAAAAAACGACAACGACTATGATTGCACCCAGAAAGAGCTGAAAAACTAATTGAACCAACTGATAACCCCAGAACCAGAACCCCGGAATCAACAAAAACAAAGACGGATCCAAATGAAAAACCCCAGAAGAAACTGGAATAGGCTTGCATTAATGGGGAGACTTTGTTTGACAAAACCGCTGTCCCCAATCGATCTTACACATTCTTTACGACAGTAGCTAGTAAATTAGTCTGAGAATTGCTCGCCTGTGTGTATGGGATGGCGCATAATGCTGGGCTTGGAGTTCTTCCAAAGTCTTTCTGCCTCAAAAAATAGAAAAGAGAAAGGGGATGCTAGCACAGCATCACTGTAAAGCTATAGGGCTGACAACATTCCAGCAAAGTTTCTTAAGCTCTGCAAACCAAATTTCTCCTGATCTATATTTGTAAGCTGATGGCTCAACTCTTTTAGGATCCAATGTCAGCAATACTGGGGTGAAGCCAACCAATATAAATGATTGGTTGACGGTAATCAAATTATCCTTACATATAGGTAAAACTGAAGGAATTATGTAAGGATCTAAATATAAAGTTGAGGAGTCAGTTCAAAATCATTGTGCTTTTAGGGAACAATGTAATAGCTGCAGAAACAAAAACCTGAGAAGTACCCTTCATTGTAACCTGTAGGCAGGACACATTGCTGGGAGAATATTGGGTCAGCCGAATGCCAGAATTAAGGTTCTGTCCAGAAGAACAAGGCGACTGGACAGGACGTCACTGAGGGTGCTAAACCCCTGCTCTTATCCAGTGCCACTACGTCTACACAAATAAGTCATGGTGTGGAAGCGTAAGCATGGTATGGTAGGTGAAGGTAGTGCTGATGGAGGTAGCAGGCCACAACATGGAGAAAGCTGGGACGATCCTACACTGTCATAAGCTCTAGCAAGATAACAACCGTATGATCAGGAAATTCGGATATCAAATCTCTCGGTTGAATATGGTACCGGATCTCACCGTTCCTCCCGCACCGGAGCACCTCCCGGTAGTCACGGTAGTCGAGGAACAGCCCGCGGAAACTGAACCCAGTCAGCGGGAACCTTAATGGTGTTAAATAGCCCCAGTAAAAGAGCTACCATGGACCGCTATGGTATCTGCTGAACCAGATAAAGCCTAGTGTCCCTCCTCCTTCTCTGGGACTTTCTGATCTCTATCCCCAGGAAGAGCATGGGTCTGCCTTCAATTTCAGAACACTTGACCAAACTAAACAATTCTTTGATTCTGCTCTATAAAGTTGTAATCAGCTAGGCAGTTGGCTGTTAAAAGGCTATTATTCAAGTTGATTGTTGTTACTATCTGAGATTGTAAAAACTCTTTCTAAAGTTTTAATCAGCTTAGGCATATGGCTGGTGGATTTTGTTTTTTTAATTAATTTTGATACCATCTGTTCAATAACGTCTGTATGGCATCTATTGATTCCAATGCACGCATTGCTCTACTGCAAATTATTTCAGGGAATGTACATGTCCACCCTTAACATGCTGCAAATGTTGCTCTCCCCAGTATGGAAATGCAACAAATTATATTATGTTTCTGTGCTTGAAAAAACCTGGGCTACAAAGCTCAGTTCAAGTGGTGTGTTGACTATAAATTGAGTATATATAATAGAACAATTTAATGTCTGTGTTCATGAATCATTCCTGGGTTGCTATCTATAATAACAACTTTAAAGGGATGCCACCCATTGTCATCTGCTGGTTGTTATCGCCTCCCAGCAGCTCCGGCGTGTACCCTAGCAGCCTTAAGCAGTGCCTGGGCCCCATTGCCAGATCAGAGCTTTTCCTCTTAAGGGACCTTAACTGGGAAATGCTGAAGCCACCTGACCACCAGCAATTTGACTCCTTAAATCTCCAACAAATCATATCCCTTCCTCCCATGTACGACCCTGAAAACCCTGAAAAGACCACATTGATACATACTAACATCACAATTCAACAATAATGGCGTGTTTTTCCAAGGATAATACCAACCAATGTTGTATTGCCTATGTTCAAACAAACAGCCTTTCCTGATTAGTAGCAAATGAATCCTGAAAAACAGTAATGCTCAATGGTGACAGTGGTTTATCAATGGTTCATGCCTTCACATATGAGCTGGCACGTGAAATGATTTAGTGTCAGCCTGAGCCCCTCTGTAAATGATGCATGGAATATGTTTTGTGGCCTGTTTAGTGCCAATGCCAAAAGGCATGCCACTGTCAAGAAAATAAGAATATAAATTGAACTCAGTCCCTGCTTTGACCATGAGCTTATATTGCTCCTTCGTCAAATAGAAGCTGCCTTGTACAAGGCGGCTTTTTTGGCTTTGCACATCCCCTGAAGACATTTAGAGAAAATCTGAAATAGGGCTACGCAAGCTGTCTGAAGGTTTTAACCCTTGCTCCGTACTGCTTGAAAAGCAGCTGTTGTGTGTCCATTTTAGCAGGGTGCTGATCAGGCTGATTGTAACTGTTAAAGACCCAACTCTGTGCTTCCTTTTTTATCAAAATATTTGAGAAAAGGCACTTATTAATAACCTGGATGTTTATAATATTCTGTCTGGTGTTCAATTGGGTTCCGGGTCGGGTTATGGCTGTCACAAACCTCAACAGCTCACTGATAGGGTGCAACCTGTTAAATCGGGAAAAACTCCTCTTGCAGCACCTCCCTAAGTAAGTGTGTAACTGTAACCACACTTCTTTCTAAAGAAATAATTGACATTGCTTCAGTTGTAGATCATCTATCTATGGTCTATGCCCTTGGTCCATCCCCAGATGCAGTACCTATATCACTTCATGATCAGAAACAGCCCAAATCCTCCCAAACCTCCTGCTAAAGACCACCAAGGTCCTACAGGAAACACAGAGAATCAAGAACAGAACGAATCCTCCAAATAAAGACCAAAATAAGCTAAAAACCCAGAATTCAAGAGCCAAGAATCATCCGGACAACCCCACAACCAACTGAATAACCCGCCAGACATCGAAAAAACCCAGAACTCAAAACCAAGCCACAAGAATTGCTATTTCCCACACGTTGATGATGTTCATGACCACAAAATAAGGTTTGGCATCGCCACTGTGTTTCTGAGCCGATGTAGAATCAACATAGATGGTAGAGTAAACTGCTGAGTTCAACCGACTCCCTCAAAAGCTTAAAATCATAACCATGCTGAACAAAAACAAAGTAAAAGAATGGCTGATGATTAGAGTGCCCTCATTAATATCTGTCCAAGAGTTGTTTGTGAATGACAGGTGATTGTCCTTGTAGCTGTTGAATTTAATTTGCTGCCAAGCTTTGTAAGATGACCACACAATCCTCATAGCTGATTCTAATCACGCACATTTGACCGAAACATACCAAAACCAACTGAAAAAGCCCTGAACCAGCTGAACAACAAGCTGATAAAGCCAATAACAAACTGCCCCCCCCCCCCCCCCCCCCGAACCAACTGTAACACCCAGAATCTACTGAAAACTAACGCTAAAACCCCAGAATTCAAGAGCCCAGAACCAACCAGAAAAACCCCACAACCAACTGAACAACCCGACAGCCATCGGAAAATACAGAACTCAAAACTGGGACCAGTAGGAGAGAATGAGGAAGAGAAGGAGGTCTGGGAACACACTGTGGTGAAGGACAAGTGGGACACAAAATAAAGAAAAAAGAGAGAGAGTTGGATGGGGGAAAGTCAGGCGGTTGTGGTCATCATTATATTCCCCAGGGATGGATGGATCTTGAATCACATCTTGTTATCATTTTTTTTATATTCATTCATCTTAGTTATCTTAGTTTTTTTCTTTTGGTGTGTTTCATTAAATATCCCCCCGTTCAAATTCATGAAATGTCTATCCAACAAACCTCATGGAAGACCGCATGAAACGGAGATATCCCCTTCATTGCCTTCCCGATTTAACCTCAAGGAGGGAATACGGAAATACTTCCAACACTATTCTGGTTTTCCTCACACACACGCCAAAGATAAAACAACCAGCCAAGTTGACCTTCACGCCACATTTCCTGCACTCCACATTAAGCATGTTTGGGGTGATGTTCCTCGCAGCTCACTGTCATCTCTCAGAGGAATGTGCGCGAGAGAAAGAGAGATGGAGGCTCCATACAGCCGGCAGGGAGCCGGTGGAGGTAGAGGAGGAGGGGTAGAGGTTGAGGAAGAGGAGGTTTTGGAGATAGCGGAGTAAGAGAAGGTGGTGCAGATGGAGCTGGTGGATGTCAAACCCCCGCTTGAGTAATTGCCGTGTCAGCTGCCGCCATAAACGGCATCAATCACCGGGCCTAACTCTGAATTAAGGACGTGACAACGGAGCCGCAGCCTAGATACTGTCCAGACGTGGATAAATGAAGTAGAATTCGTCCTCGATGGAATCAAGGTAAATGAGGATTCCGAAGGATTATGAATAATGATTAGTGATGGGACAGGAACTCACATCTGGATGCGGTATGGCATATTGTCCCTGAATTGTGTAGGCCTGGAAGGGAAAAACAGACAAATGAAGAAAAACATTAATTAAAGGGATTTCAACAAAATATAGGCCTAAAGATGCAATACGTGAGAGAGGAAGAGATTCCATTATAAACTCACCACGAGCATAATAATAAGTGATACATGTTGTAATTCCATTCATCAAAAAATTTCAATGTTTGAGTAATGTGCCATTATGTGCTCCTTCGTTAGTGAGGACAAACTAAAGAAAACTTTTGGATGTGTGGTGTCATCGAGTTTAGTAAGGAACGTCGACTCGTCATAATGAAAAGCTGAAATCGGGAAACATTAGGGCAAATGCAGTCACCGAAAATAGTGGTGGGAACGCAGTGGTAAATTCAGTAAATTATTTATAAGGAGGACACCTCTACCTGGCTGAATAACTTGTTTATGCGTCACAGGAAGCGTGTAAATATGCTTATTTGAGGGTACTAATAGAATCGTCAACGGCTGCTCCTTTTATGCTTACTTTCTTTTCCATTCCTTGCCCCCCCTCCTCCCCTTTTTAATGCACAGAAAGCGAGAGAGAGAGAGAGAGAGAGAGAGAGAGAGAGAGAGAGAGAGAGAGAGAGAGAGAGAGAGAGAGAGAGAGAGAGAGAGAGAGAGAGAGAGAGAGAGAGAGAGAAAGAAAGAGGGAGACAGAGAGTGGGAGAGGGAAAGAAGAGGAGAGGGAGGGATAGAGAGAGGAGAGGAAGAGAGAGAGAACGAGTGGGAGAGAGAGAGAATGAGACGGAGGGAGGGAGAGAAAGAGAGTGGGAGTGAGAGAGAGAAGGAGAGGGAGGGGAGGGAGGGGGAGAGAGCGAAGGAGAGGGAGGGGGAGAGAGAGAGAGGAGAGGGAGGGAGGTAGTAGGAGAGAGAGAGAGGAGAGAGAGAGAGAGAGGAGAGGAAGGGAGGTAGAGGGAGAGAGAGAGAGAAGAAGAGTGAGGGAGGGAGGGAGAGGGAGAGAGAAGGAGAGGGAGGGAGGGAGGTAGTAGGAGAGAGAGAGAGAGAAGGAGAGGGAGGGAGGTAGAGGGAGAGAGAGAAAGAAGAAGAGGGAGGGAGGGAGGAAGAGGGAGAGAGAGAGAAAGGGATCGGAGCTCAATGTTAACTCAATTGAAATAGCAGAGTATGTGGTTAATTCTGCTGAAGAGCAAATTCTTTTTTGCAGGTAAGGGCCTAACTCTTGAGTTGGAAGTTAAAGAGGAACCATCAGGCTCACATAATTTCGAATAAAAGAGGGAAGAGTGTTGTGAAAATCACTAAAATGATCCGTAAACTAAACAGCATCTACCATTATATGTTACTATTTCAAACTGTATGTCTAATGTTATCCATCCTTACTCTTAATCAAATAGGGAACTGTCTCGAACATTGACCAATAGAAACTAAACCTAAACCAATCAAGTCCCAATGGTCTCTCTGGGTTGCATAGTTTCAAAGTGGAAGTGGAAGGGCACCAGGCTCATGTAGGGGCTGATGTTTCAGCACCAGGCTCATGTAGGGGGCTGTGGTGGCTGCTGGGGCCGGCGCTCTTACCTGGCCACCGGAGAATATGACCGGGGTGGAGGCGGGCTTTGGGCGGTACGGTATGGTGGCGCCCTTAGGAGGGGACTGTGGGAAGAATAGAGCCGAGCCATCAGAACATAGAAATGGCAATGACAAAAAAGCTTCCTAAGCCTGTCTTCAGGTAAGGGTATAACTCACTAAGTGAAGGATGTGTTAAGAAAAACACAATACAATGACAAAGGGAATGCTTGTCGATTCTTTTTTATATGTTTTAGCATGCCTCACACAGCCAAGAGATCCCTGTAAGTACTAATACTGCTGCATGTTTCAATGGGCCTACGCTCGCCTGCTAATACAAGATGCTTAAAGATGAACTGAACTGAAATAATCAACATCGATAACGTGTTAGTTATGACCATTCTAAATAAAATGACACAATTTTTTTTCTTCAAAAATCAATATATACCTTTTTTTTAGCAACAAAAGGAAATGCATCTTTTAGTATCAGAGCACCGATGACGTCACTGGCATGGTAGGACTAGATCGTTGCTGCAGACATGTCTTCTACACTCCACGGCGGAAAATAGTGATTTTAATATGGCTGGTTACGCATTTGAGCCTGTGAGGGACATGCCTGTACTGTCCGACTGCCACCCGTTGGAGAGGGATCAATTTCAGGCTCCAGCTGCACCTTCGGATGGTGTGGTGTGACCGTTGTGCGTGTGGGTGCTGCCGGAGCATGGACACTGCCGTTGAATCGGTCTGCTGCTGAGAGGTCCCGGTCAACCTTGACCATTAGGTTGCATAACCATGTATAGGGCATTTGGGATGCTGTGCGGCTAGAGAGAGGTTTTGGAAGTGGCCATGCTCTCTCTAAGGGACGTCCGAGCGGAGACACTGGAGCGCCGAAAAAATAGCAACCAAGTACCAACGCAATCTTTCCCCCTCCAATATCCTTTGATGCGTTTCAGGAAATATCTCCGTAAAGACAGACTCATTGCGGAAAAACGCAATGAGCTCTACAAACGCTGTAGTACCTACATATTCAAGATGCTGCGGTTCTCCACAAAAAAAGTGGAGGAGATAGTAGTTGTTTAACTTTTTAGATTAAGTAGAAATACTTTTTAATGTCGAGTTAGTAATTAAATGGACCAAGAGGCTGTATTTAAAGCTACAGAAATAATAGAAAAAAACCCTGTAACTTTCAACGCAACTCTAATGCCGCTTGAGGCTTCCACACGAATCCTCACACGAAACCATAGGTCTGGTTTTATTCGAAACGACCCTGGGACCATGGACCTATTAAAAACATGGTTTATTATCTGCCTAATAACATGGTTATAAAAGACATGGTTTCGCAAAAAAATCGGCTCCGGGTGGACGGGACCTGAAAGACATGTGAGATGCACTTTGGGAGACACACCTGCGGAGGAGCATAGATGCGAGGCGGATTCACGAGTGTCACGTTTACTTTAGGTGGATGTTGGAGGTTTACTTTCTGGTGGATGTTGATGGATATTGCACAGATGGATATTGCACAGATACATCTTACTATGTAACTACTTCTTCGAGTTTAACTCCCTCCGCATCAGCAATCGGCTAGTCGGCAAACATCAGGGTGAGTAGAAAGGGACATTTGTTGAACTTCTGTTTACAGACCCACCGTGGTTTAATAAGCAGCTTGGAAATTAGATCTGTGATATCGTCTGAGTAATAGTTTATACACTTCATGGTCGGAGTGCTAGCTTGTAGAGATTGACATGACAGGGGCTATCGGAGGGTTAGTCAGTTTTAAGGCTGCCAGCCATGTATCAAGGGTTGGTTTCCTATTTAAAGGTAGCCTGTGGAAATGTATGATTACCCCAGATGCCTTGGCCCTATATAATTCATTACTGCAACTAGGGGCAATGCAATAAGATGATCCTCATGTAGACCTGGTTGCTTGTTTTTCCGTAGCCATTTTAGCAGGCCTCATAGCCTGACTCATTACCTGCTATGGCTGCTAGAGCCACAGAGTAGGAGTAGTTTACCATGCCAGTGGCGTAGCTGATTGATGAAATCCAACATGGCGGCGCCCTGTAACACTTTCACCGCACAATTTAACCCCTTTTAGCAAGTTTAGCCATTTTTTTGTTATTGTATCAATGAGAAGGCAGACAGCTGTTATATCAACTCAACTACAAATTTCAGTTCAGTTGATCTTTAAAGTCACACTAAAAGGCCTCAAATTTCCCAAATTGTTTTGAACAATGTAATTTCTCTGAAGGTCTTAAAGCCTTTTTCCACAGTAGGAAACGTTACAATTATGAAAGGAAAGGAGCTCCACTGTACAAATAAGTAAGGGCTATATAATGTGCAGCGAGCCGATCATTAACACAAAGTATACCCCAACAGGGCAAGTGGTGCTCACTGCAGGGCCAATGGGCGAAGCTGAACCGAGTCCAGCTCCGCCTCTCTGGACCGATTCCAGCTGATTGGGCCAATCAACACAGATAAGGTAGGGTTATGGTTTATGTAAGGGTTATGGTTAGATTTTGGGGTTATGGTTAGAAACGTGGGTTAGGGTTAGGGTTATGGGTATGTAGAAAAAATATGGTCAGGGTTAGGGTTAGTACGGTCAGGCACATTCACATGTGTGGCTAGGGAAATCTCCATCATGCCAGAGGCTTGACACACCAAGGGCTTCTCCGGTGGCTGCTGATAGAGGACACCGGAACTGGTGGAGCTGGACTAGTCAAGCTCCACCCATTGGCTCTGCAGTGAGCTGCCTTTTTGACAGGGGGATGCAGGTCTTGAATCCCCCTGAAGGGGATTGTTTTGCAATAATGACAACATGACAACTGTGCTCCTTGCACATTCGTCCGCTTATTAGATGGCTACCTACTACAGATATTATAATTAATTGACACAAAATCTAATAATAATAAACAGATATCTTTACTATATATATATATTGTTGATTTATGGAGCCAGTGAACCCAGTTTCAGCCGGAATTCAAACATTCTGAGATATAGAGAACTTGTTTTGGGCTGAGAGTTCTAGGATTAAGCCTATAAAATTTACGTTTTATTTAAGAAATCATGGTTTTGACACCTGTTTTCTCTAAAATACAGTCTTATTTGAGTAACAGTGACAAAATGGCGATCATATAATGTATATAAACAAGTTTTAAAGAAACAATAAAAAACGTTTTTTGGTTCCCTGGTACTATAAAGAATAATAATATTTAATTTATTCATTCTCTCTACAGATTCATTTTTCAGTTAAATGACTGCATGCATAGCAACAGTGTGTTATTCATAGTAGCAGCCTGTTTTTCAGAAGCAACAGACCGTAAATTGCCATGATTGACCTATCGGAGTATTTAACCGAAGCGTGTTTTAATTATAAATAATGATCAAAAAAGCAGCGGAAGTGCTTGCATTTGTTGCACTAATTGACAGCTTTGCTATTCAAGGAACCTGCTATAACTATAATTACACCCTTCCAACCACCAATGATCACCTTAAAGACGCAGTAAAAAATTAATTAATGACTTATAATAAATACATTAAATAACTGAAGACATGTAGATATCGCCAACCAAACCGACAGACCGAGCCAGACCCACTCAAACTTAATCTTAAGATTTCTTACTCTATTCTATTCCATTCTATCCCTTTGCTTTTTGTGTATATTCTACAGGTAGAGACTAGAGTCTAGTCTCACTGGCAGCCAGACACATGACCTGGACGTACGGACAGACTGCATGTAGATAATGGACAAGAGTAGAGCCAGGCCCTACCTCCAGGATGACCACGCAGAT
Source organism: Melanogrammus aeglefinus (assembly GCA_900291075.1). Lineage (NCBI taxonomy): Eukaryota > Metazoa > Chordata > Actinopteri > Gadiformes > Gadidae > Melanogrammus > Melanogrammus aeglefinus. The sequence goes on from OLKM01000147.1 coordinate 207,829, forward strand.
CTGCTTGACGCACTGGATGATGGCCTCTGGCGTGCCGGAGATGGTGACGGCGCGCTCGGTGGAGCTGGGCAGCATGTCCCCGGCCACCTGCACCTGGGCCCCCGTCGACTGCAGCCAAGGAGAGGGTAGGGTATGTTGAGGTGTGTAATGGTGCATTAAAGAGTACGATTTAAGAGCTATTATTTGAATGTCCTTTGTTACTAAGGCCTCAGCCATCCTGCTAATAGAGGGTGGATTGCTTATTTCTGAGCACTCAGGACATCTCTTCTTGAAATCATGGGTGTGTCTGTTTGTGTGTCTGTGTGTGTGTGGCTGTGTGTCTGCTTGCATGTGCCTGAGTGTTTTTTTTATGTGTGTTTTCTGTTTTTCACACAGGTGTGTGTGTGTATGTAGGTGCATGTTACTGTGTGTGTGTGTGTGTGTGTGTGTGTGTGTGTGTGTGTGTGTGTGTATTTGTATTTTACTGTGTGTGTATGTGTGTGTGTGTATGTGTGTGTATTCGTATTTTACTGTGTGTGTTACTGTGTGTGTGTATGTGTGTGTGTGTGTGTGTTTGTCTGTGTGTGTGTGTGTGTGTGTGTGTGTGTGTGTGTGTGTGTGTGTGTGTGTGTGTGTGTGTGTGTGTGTGTGTGTGTGTGTGTGTGTGTGTGTGTGTGTGTGTGTGTGTGTGTGTGTGTGTCGGGGGGGGCGGGTGTGGGTGAGAATGTGTCTGTGTGTGAGGTGCCTGATTGTGCGTTTGTGTGTAAAAGACGGTGGGTGTCAGGTGGTTATGAAGGTTATTGGAACTTCAGCAGCATAGAAACATCGCATCACTTTTTCACATTGAAACCAAATGTGTGTGTTTGTACGTGTGTGCCTGTGCCTGTGAGTATCTGTGTGTCCCTAATATAAACTAATGTACTCTTATGTACACTAAGTCACCAAATCTGCACCAGACTGAGCTGCTCTTCCCACCAGGGAAGGTACTACCATCCACGACGTTCACATCATTACTGAGACCGGCTGTCCTTAGCTGCCACCATCCCCACCACGTCCCGCTCCTGCGACATCGAGCGGGATACGTCCGTTCCCCACCCACAAGGCCACCCAGGTTATGGACCAGGCTCTTCTCATCTTACGTTTATACTACTGTGACTCCCCTCTGGCTGGTCTGCCTGCGTGTGCCATCCAACCTCTGCAGCTCACCCAGAATGCTGTAGCCCGGCACATCTTCAACACACCCACGTTCTCAAACACTACACCGTGCTCTTCTGCACGTTGTGCTGGCTGCAGGTGGCTGTTTGATTATGATTAAGCCACTGGTACTAGCCTAGAGTGCTGCGAGTGGCTCAGGTCAATCCTACTTCCAGGACGGGGTCACCCCATACCCAGCCCTTTCCACAATCCACTATGACTGCCAAAGGGCTTGCTCCCTCACTACGACAGGTCCCAGCTGCTGCTTAACACAATCCCGAATGTTTTCTGTGCTGGCTCTGTTGGAACAAGCTCCCCACTGACATCAGGACAGCAGAAACACTACCTGTCTTCCATCGCAGACTGAATAGAATCTGAATATGTTCAGACTGCATCTTGGCCCATGACATTTTGTTTTCAAAATCCTTTCTCTTATCTCTTGCTTCTAAATCGTACCACTTGAAGCAGTTTTGAGAATTGGAATTGGTTGTACATGCATGGTTCTTCTTCATGTATGGATTGTATCTCCATTCAAACATATTGTAAATCAGTTTGGATGAAATTCAGCTAAATTCATGTAATGTGATCATGTAATAATAAAGGATTTGAACTTCATTTGACGTAAATTCATTATAAATTAGCCTCGGAAAGACATAGCAATGGCTTTCACTTTGCGCCGAGCCATTTTACTCAACAAGCCAGAAGAAGAGGGTTGTTATGATCACGACGGTTTTCTCCCACACCTCTCTCATCTCCTTGATCTTGGAGCCTCCCTTCCCGATGAGGGATCCACACTGGCTGGCAGGCACCACCAGCCGCAGGGTGACCGGCGGCTTGCTCGTGGCCGGGCTGTTGCTCATCGAGTTGATGATGTCCTGGAAGAGACAAACAGTAGATATAAGCCCTTTTCCTCCGCATACATAAAGTTAAATAAATATATAATTACACGCAATAAACTGCATTTTTTTCCCTGAAAAATGCATACAAAATAAAAGCAATTTTCAATAAAAGAAAAATAATAATAATAATGTTATTATGTAGTTATTATTTTCTAAATATATAAAAATTATTCTATTTAGTATTATCTGCTGCCAGGGGACCCAAATACGCTCCACCTCCAGATGAACTGCCATTAGTTGGGAGCTACACTGGTAAAGATGAATGACAAAGGAGAGAGGTAGATGCTGTCTTTTCCAAAGGGGCTTAGTACATTTAGATACATGTCATTAAGGAGTGGGTCGATTCCTATAGGTAGACTCTGGACATTGGGATATAATTGGGCAAAATAGACATCGTCTTGCATTGTTATTTTTCGTCCTTCAAGTCTTTGATCATGTCTCATTCGTGGCAAGACATATGCAGTCATGAAGACATATTTTGTTTTGTATGTATATGGTATATGTAATGTTGGGTGTCGTAACTTTGCCAACTGAATACTGTTTTAATAACCTGGTCCGTATGTTGCCTAATAGCCACCTGTGTGGGTATTTTCTGTTGTGACTATGGTTGTGAAATTCACATTTAAAGTGCATTATGCAGCTTGTATGTATTACATTGTTTAAAAAGTAATCAAACTAGTATTTGAGTCAGAATGTGAAACATACATCATTTAGAGTACACAGTTTTGACATATTATTTAAGAATAAAAACATTCATAATAATTATACATAGTATATTGTACCTTTCATTGTTGGACAATATCAAGGTGCTTAACAGCGCATCTAGATTAAAATTATTTAGAATATAAGCGTTATGTTTGTACACACAATGTTTGTTTGGAGTGCAGTTTATTTCGAAGGAAAATATTAAAAATTCACCTTCTGCCAATCATCTGTCTGCTGAAATGGAAGATTGTGGACATGCACAACTTTACGTGTGAGGATGCAACAATTCTACTACTGCTACAACCACAACCACACCTTCTACTACGACTCCTACTACTACTACTACAGAGAAAAAAACATTTGAACTATGATTGCTTCTAAGAAGTTTTACTACTGCAAGTTATGCTACTACTATACATACTATACATACATAAAAATACATATTTTTCACAGCAATGATGTGTTAAATTTAACCTGAGCAAACATCTATAATTGTTCGAAACATAAAGACGTTTCCAGAGCCTTATGTGCAAGGATGACTTGAAGATGGATTGAAGGTGGTGTCACTTTCAACAGTGACCATGGTGACAAGACCTTGAAATAGTTATGCTACATCTGGTTAAAAATATATATCTCAAAAATAACTTGTCCTTGTTCAACTGGGCACAAGCATACCAAATTCAATTCAATTCAATTTTATTTGTATAGCCCTTAATCACCATTACAGTCTCAAAGGGCTTAACAGTCAAATATTTATGACACCAAATAAAAATGAAACATTATGCCAAGTTACTAAAAGGTCGGAATATTCTGGGTTTGAATCCCAACCGGCACACTATAACCTTTAGGCGGGGTTGATTAAGATGTCTAACTCAACCTACTTATCTGGATTCACTGCAAGTCCCTTTGGATAACAACCTGCTAAATGACTCAAATCAGTACATTCAAACACCGTAACAACTCCTCGCTTTTTTCCCTTTCACTAGACTATGTGCTTTGGAAACAAAGTGCACTCAATACAATATTTGAAGGACTGGGCTCCACCAAAACCAAGGTTTTTTGTGTAAGTCGTATGCCAAAGTACCTAATACTGTATTCTGTACACACACAATATATAATCTGTATTTTTAGCAAAAAAAAATACAAACTTCCTCTGGCACCTCTTCGAATTTGTAGGCGATCATGGCGAAGGCCTTGAAGATGGCGTCGGTCGGTCCGGTGATGGTGACTATCCGCTCGGGGCAGTTGCCCTCAGAAATGTTGATCCTTGCTGAGCTCTGAAAGCAAAACAATTCGGAGAAATTCGGAAAATCACACAAAGGGACTGGATTTGACCATGTTTCAAAGGACTCCCTGTAGCGATGTCTCTCGCTCTATAATAACATTGGGGAGCACTCGTACAATATTTAAACACACCTTTCAGTCTGTAAATAACACTTTAAATGCGTTTCTATCAATGACCGTGTGAATATTGTATAACATGTTAAGGCCATGCTGGTTTGAACAATGAAGCCCACCTCCTCACGCATCTTCTTCACAGTTTCTCCTTTCTTCAGAGTCCAAGACAGAAAAGAAAAGCGCATGATGTAATTGCATCACTTATTCAACAAGCGCATTTGTATTATTCTGGATGAAACTGGATAATCCAAAACAAATACTCCACCTTTCCAATAATGCTGCCCACTTCCTGCATGAAAAAAACCGGATGGACAGTCATGAATAAATGCTGTTTTCTTTCACTCCCTCAGATTTCTTTGACGTGGAACATTTGCCATACATTTCCATGTTCTAGTTAATAGCGCGTGGGTAAACAGACAGGCAGAGATTAAGAGGCTGTGCGGTCTATCTCCATGACTGTAGAGATGAGCCGCGGCTGCCGCGCTGAATCCTCCCAAGCCTTTGCTGTATTAGCCTAGAGCACAGGTGACGCTCTGCTGCGCTGTGCGTGTCACACACAGCGCAGCAGAGCGTCACCTTTGCTAGCATCTGGCTTATACGTGGGCACGCGTGTGCACACACACGCACACCAAAACACGCTTCGCCCGCTCACACACAAACACACACACACACACACACACACACACACACAGACACACACACACACACACACTCTCACACACACCCAACCACACTAAGCGGAGGCATCACACGCTTACACACTGAGCGTTTCAGAAGATACATTAGCTCATTAAATTAAAAGGCTAGATACACTGTATACTGTATTATTTTCTTTTTCGCCTGGACGGAAGATCCATTATACACTGATGCAAGTATGTAACACTGCAACAAGTGAATGCTTTGTTCCTGTTTAGCATGGCGTGTGGCTTAAGGTTGAATCGTAAAGGTTGATCCGTGGGTACACCCGTGGGAGCTCTGCATCGAAGCCCACAGAGACCGTAGGTCACATGAACCTCTAAGCAAAACATAAAAAACGACGACCACCACACACACTTTGTCTTTCATGCCAAGTTCCCCTCTGCACGTCATAAGGGTCCCGAGCAGCCCCTGAAACAGTCAGGTGGTACTCTGAACACTCTGAATCAATGAGGCAGAACCGTGAGCGCGAGGCGCGAGGCGGCGGCCCAGGGGCCCGGCGGGGTCCCCATGGGTTCCTGTTCAGAGCGGTAAAGCACCGATCGACCCCCCCGCCTACCCCATGCGGCCTTACCTTCCCATGCATTAGGAGGCGGATGGTGAGCGTGACGTTGAGGCCCCCCTCGGACTGGATCTTGGCCGGATCCATGCTGGGAGGCGTGGTGGTGGTGGGGGGGGGGGCTGGAGGAGTAGGGCAGGAGGGGCAGGGAGGGGGGAGGGGAGGGGGGTCGGGGAAAGGGAAATACTCAGGAGGGAAGGGAATGGGATTTCCGCCGCAGCAAGCCAGTCACCTTGAGGAAGAGAGGAAGGACATGTCGATGCTAGCAGACACAAGCGTGCGCATGCACACACACACACACACACACACACACACACACACACACACACACACACACACACACACACACACACACACACACACACACACACACACACACACACACACACACACACACACACACACACACAGACACACAAATTAAGAATGATTCACAGAGTGACAGAATACCCCAAGCATGCCAGCCATGTTTCCTCATCCTACAGTGAAATGCATTGTTAAAAGCAACAATAAGGAGGGAGTTACGCGTTCCACTCAATTCAATTCACTCTTCCTTACAGGACACTGACATAAATGAGGAATCAAATCTGATGAACGCATGTACGTATATTGACCATTTTACAATTCAGCAGATACTTTTATCAAAGCGAGTAACAGTGATCCCGGATTCGTGTTACACATTAAGGAGCAAGTAGGGGTTTGGCAGTTTTCTAACAGATGCCTGTGTGTGTACCCTAAAGTCATAGCCCAAGCTTTTTAAAAGCTCAGGGATAAAACATATTTCAACACTAGTGCATAATCTTTCTGTGAAATAAAATAACATGAAATAAAAACATTTTCATCATGCTGTGAATGATTGATTATAGCCTTTGCATTATGTCATTTCATTCATAATTTCACATAGCGCAAGCTATTCAATAACAGACAGCTCAATAAATTTTATTTTCATTAAATCCTCTTCCACCAGTGCAAGGCAGAAAATTCTTGTCCAGACAAACAGCAAGGTCCCATGGCCTACACTTGCTAGCAGATGCTTTTATCCAGAGAGAATAAAGTAAGGTTTCCTGATTATGCATTAGATATCAAGTTTCATTAGGCCTATGGCTTCATAGGATGCCCACAGGTAGACTTGGGCCATTCCAGATCAAAGACAGACCATTCCGGCTGGGAGTAAAACATCATAACCACTAGACTATTCTATTCCAACTCCAAAACATGTCCACCCATTTCTGAAAAGTACAAAGATACCCCAGGGTATTTTTGCAATGGCTAATATTACAAGACAGCAGCATGATATAGTACACATCGTGAAGACTTAGCATAGTCTGTAGCCAGTGGGCCAAGCCACTCCCTAACACTCTCATTCACATTCCTGAAACAAACTATTCTTGGAGGCTGCATTTCCTTGATAAATTGTTTTTGAATGATGATATGCAAACAACACTGTGGGCTCTATTTTAACGGTCTGAAACGCAAGTGGGAAAGCGCAAAGCGCAAGTAGCTTTGTGGGCGGTTCTACGGCGCTATCGCTATTTTACAGGCGGATAAATGACACTTCCGCCGCGGCGCAAGCGTCAAAAGGGTTGGTCTGAAGCAGCCTAATTACCCGTAGGTGTGGTTTGGGCGTAACGTGCAATGAACCAATCAGAGCGTTTTCTCGCATCCCCTTTAAGAACGATCGGCGCATGTTCCTTGGCGGATTGCTATTATGATGGCGGGTTTGCCAGGCGCACGCAATGAAAGGTTCACCACAGAAGATACCGATGTGCTTTGTCAGAGCAGTCAAAGAACGCGACTTGGCTTTATATGGGGATGGGAGAAACCCACCCAAAATTGCTTCCGTGAAAGCGGCTTGGGAGGAAATCGCCGTAATTGTTTCAGCAGCTGGACAAAATTATATTATATTATTATATTTATATTATTATTATTATATTAAATTATATACAAAATTAATTATGTATGGTTTGCAAAAATGGGAACTGCTGTCCGTGTAGATGAGAGAAGCAAAGTGTATGCGCGGAGGTGCCACAAGCAATCCGTATGCATCGCATGCGCATGTATGAATGCGCCCTTAAAATAGCATCTGAACAACGCGCCACTGACTTTAGACCAGGTATTTCCTGGTCAGTAGCGCAATTGGTTTTCAGAAAACGTCAAAAATACCGCTTTGCGCCAGAACACGCCTCCTCCTTCCGCCGAACCGCCCCTTGGGGCGCAAGATCATTCCCTAATTTACCGGCGAGTGGCGCTGGTGGCAAAAGAACGCTCTGCGCCAGTTGTAAACTAGCAACGACACATGCGCCAGTGACTAAGTCACTTGCGCCGGATGCAAGATAGGGCCCTGTATGTCCATGCTACACCCTGCAATGGCGTCCGATTTTGGAGCTAAGTAGGTAAAGAACTAGGCATGCTGCTGGTTGAAGGTATTCAACATTTTACAGATGATCCAAAGGGGAGGCAGAAATGGAGTTGGTGGTTACTATATACAATATACTTCTATATTGAGTTAAGGGCAGGAGGGCGTTGTGTGTGTGTGTGTGTGTGTGTGTGTGTGTGTGTGTGTGTGTGTGTGTGTGTGTGTGTGTGTGTGTGTGTGTGTGCGTGCGTGCGTGCGTGTGTGTGTGTGTGTGTGTGTGTTAGCGTGTGCGTGTATATGTATGCATGTATGTATATATTAATATTATATCCTTTTTTTAACCAGGTTGAGTCTCATTGAGATTAAAATCTGGCCAAGATGGACAGCAGTACACAGTTGCAACATAAAACACAAGACAAAGTACAAGTTCAATACTAAGTGCAATAGTAATAATACATTTAGATCATTGGCTAAAATATTTGCATTTTCCAATGGAGTCTGGCATCAAACTCTTTACAACAGAGCTTGAGCTGCTTCTGCAGGTTATTCCAGGAACATGGTGCAAAAACCTTAAAGGCCTTTTTTCCCAGTTTTGTCCGCGCTTCAGCAACACTCATAAGGACCATATCCTGAGACTGTAACTCCTGGAGGACAGGGGTTACGGTCAGGGGTTAAAGTGAAAGCCATTAAAATTGCCTTGTAGATAAAAACATACCAGTGACTAAGACGTTGCATAGACAGAGAAGGCCAGTTAACTTTTGAGTACATCGTACAGTGGTGATAGGGCTCTGCTGTTTGTAATAAACCTCAAGGCTCCATGATACACAGTGTCCAACATATGTAGACAGTGAGCTGATGCATTAATGTACAACAAATCACCATAATCCAGAACCGGCAAGAAGGTAGCTTCGACAAGACGTCGTCTGGCCTCAAGAGAAAAACATGATTTGTTCAGCTTTTTCACAAGATTTCATTACCTTGAGATGTTAAAATTTGCTGATTCAACACATTTGTTTTGGAATTTGAAAATACCATAAGTTTGGTATTTTCAGCATTGAGAACAAGCTTCAGTTGACAAAGCTGAGCCTGAACCCTATCAAAAGCACTTTGCATGTACTCAAAAGCCTTACTGAGCGTGGATGCACAACAATAAATTACACTATCATCCGCATAGAAATGAAAAGCTGCATTTGGGAAATTTTGTCCAAGGCCATTTATCCAAGTACCGAACCCTGGGGGACTCCCTTACGCACCGTAAGAATGCCAGAAGTGAAACCATCAAACTGAGTGGCCTGAGTTCTGTCAGTGAGTACTGTGGGATGGTTTGTAGTTGACAAACCATCCCACAGTATGATCAGAAAATCCAATATTAATAAGTCGCTGTATTAGAATATGATGGTCGACAGTATCAAATGCTTTAGATAGATCAATAAAGAGTGTGTTTGTGTTTTCTCCAGGAAACATGACTTAAATATGAATGTACCACATTGTAACTATTTAAAAACATCACAATAAATTAAGAAATTAAGCATTTTTTGCAGTAATCATGCCGTTATTTGATAAGAGCTTTATCTTGTGCATTCTTAAAGTTCTCTTTGACAAAATCAATGCAAAGTTATGCATCCCAATGAAACACCAGCATGCAATTGTATTTAGATTGAGGCAGAGAGATCTTTCAATCCTCTTTCACATAATTCATTGTGATCCAGACTCATTTCTTTTTCAAATAATAATACAAATGCCAATCATACTATCTGACGTGTTGTACGATTTTTTTTTCAAAAATAACTTTCAGAAAGAAAATAGCACAAAGATAATATCATGTCATTCTAGCTTGAATCAAAAAAAAATACAAAAGGGCAGGACTACAATGAGGTCCAGAGTTGAAAAATCTAACGTAGGGTGAAAAAGAATGCAAGCAAAAAACAACATTTTGTCAAAGGAAATCTGTAGAGAAAGAAAAATATGATGGCCAAACCCTACCGTCAAATTTGCTGATAATTCTTCCCAGCACACAATGTTGTGTTAACCAAAACACACACTCTGAAACCCGCCTTATGAGGCAGTTGAGCTGTCATCTTACATCAGCCTGAGCTATTGCAATCTTACAAAACCAACAGTTCAACCCATAGCGTTTGAGGCTTCTGTCAAATAGCATTAGCCTAATGGGCTAGCATAGCTTCAGGGGTATCTGTTCCCTAAAGTTAGAGGAGAGATTCTTCCACTTCTCTACATTCATTAATTGTTTAAAAACTATACAAAGGGTCACAACTACATTTATGTCTGACATTGTGACTAATTCTGTTTAGCAGTTATGAGTATTGATGTTCCTGCAATAATGACGCAGCTTTTACACTTGTTAATGAGCTGATGCATTGCTTTGTAAAACCTATAGTTGCTTTTATACAGTTTCAACCTTTTAGCGAAAATAACATACCTATTTGTAGTACCACAAAGGACATAGGAGGGCAGTCCTAAAATGTATTTACTGTATATTAAAGATTTTATTTTTGGAATGTCCCAAAGCCACCTTGGTCAAAGGAATATCAAAAGTACAGTACATATTATTTAATAAGCTGTCTTGTTCAAATTATTCACGTCAATATCCATGTGCAAAGTTACCAGGTATTTTAACTGCTCTGCATAAAATCTGCATACAATTTGCAATGCATTTGTGTGTCCATCGTGATTAAGTGCAGTTTATTCACAAAGTAAGGGTGAAATTATTAGATCGATCCCATATCAACTTTTCCTGAGATTTTCAACATTTCTAACTAGCCACATGTCCAATTCTCCAACGATAAGAAACATGGCAATATACATATTAAATAAAGGTCAATGAAAATGTACAATCCTAATAATTTGATTGGATTTAAAATAAAATTATAATATGGAGAAAGGTTTTACCTTCGGAAACCGTCAATAGCAGTCACCACGCTTGATGTTCAACCGAAACAAAAAACGGAATAAAAATAAGACGCACAGCCATCTCCTCTCACCTTATTGGTCAAAAGGCTATTCTGTCATCCCATTGGCCGAGACATGAGGTCATGTGATCAATGCATCACAAGACGCGAGGTTCATAAAGACCAAGATGCAAATACATCCCCAGCCACCGCCTCCCAAACCAGCCAGACATGTCTGGAGGTGAGGCCCTCCCGCTGGGTCTTCTCTACATCTCTCCCATGGTTTGGCTGGTGGAGGACTATCGTGAGGTCAGCCGTCACGCTTGGATGCCCAAGATGGAGTGCCCCTCAAGGCCTTAGGGGAGGGGTGTCACTGGGTGCCATGTGGGTTAATAATGGGTATACAGAGTGACACGTCAGCAAAGTCAGTCTGAGTCTGTCGCTTGCGTAGTGGTGTGTAAACATGTTAGCGGTCTGTTAGCATCAGTCTGTTAGCAGTCTTTTCTATGGCGACATTTTTCATGGATGATGATGAGAATAGAAGGCCTATTTTTTGTTTTATGGACTTGTTTGTATGTATTATAATAAACTATGGTATTGTCAGCAGAGGAGATAAATGCACCAGATCTATTCATGGAGGCAGAGTAGAAGAGCCATTATGTTAAACTCCAATCTAATCAGAAAGGAAACATGCAAGGGTTTGTGTGTGTGTGTGTGTGTGTGTGTGTGTGTGTGTGTGTGTGTGTGTGTGTGTGTGTGTGTGTGTGTGTGTGTGTGTGTGTGTGTGTGTGTGTGTGTATGTGTGTGTTTGTGTGTGTCTGTCTGTGTGTCTGTCTGTCTCTGTGTCTTGTCTGCCCACACGTGAATGCACGTGTGTGTCTGTGTGTGCAGGCTTGTCTGAAAGATATTTTCTAGATAAAATTAAACCATGAAATTCAAATCAAATTCAGAGAAATGGCTTGCTGGCAATCTGACACTGGTTTTGGCACACACATTTTGTCATGGGAACCAATTTAAAACTAGAGACAAGGTGTAATGAAATGCTGCATCTCAGATTATGAAGTGGTAAACTGTATCTGTGTGTAATTCATTAAAAATGAACATATCCAAGAACCAGTTTGAATGACAAGAAGTTCCTTCTGGTTGCCACCAGACCCAAGTGTCCCAAGTTGAATACCATGCACCATAATTCCAAAACAACCTGTCAAAACAGCATCAGCAGATGCATACTATTTAACAATGCAACTATCGCTAAAACACAGAAACATCTTATTTTTCATGTTGAGAAATAACCCAAGGGCTGCATCTCCTGTGGTTTTGAATACACTCTCGGTACAACGATGAAGATAAGAAGCGTGATAAATCTGTTCATTTGGGAATACTAAAAGGAACGCACACCACATGCAGATTTTAGGGATAATTAATGACTTTATAAAATGAAACCAGACAGTTTTTGGGAAATTGAAATTGGGGTCACAGGTGTTGACGAAATGGAGTAAGATCTCAGTCTTGAAAAGGAGGTCATTCTTTACATTCTACATCTGCTCCAATTCCTCCCTCCCTCCCTCCCTCCCTCCCTCCCTCCTTCTGAATGCCTACACACCACTAATGGGAAACTGTTTGGACCCATGTTTGCAGTCACAGTGGGGGATTTTAATCAAGTTTTTTGCTCACATGTAAGAGGCGGTAATATGCACACATGTTCAATAGGAGTGAGGTGCACAATTTTTTTTAGATTAAAGATTAATAACCGATTAAACAGCCCAATCCCAGACAGTTGTGAAGGGCCATGACATGTTGCAAAAAAAAAGAAGGGGTTACAACACCTAAAACGAAAAACTTACAAATCCAGACAGCCTAAAAGCTGAAATGGAAAAGGATAGTGTAGCGGATAGTGTGGTCCACTGCCAACCAAAATGGTCCCGGAACGACCCCCATTGTCCCAGCAAGATGCCTAAACCCCTTCCTCCTCCTTAATGTCCCATATCTTATTTACTGAATGAGTCACTTTGGATAAAAACCTGTCTGCTATATGATTAAATAGTAAATCAAAAAAAATCAAACAGTCCATAGGCACCGGGTCTTGGGTCTGCATATTAAACAATCAACCTATTGCATTTGCATATGTACATATTGACATGGTGTAGATAATGACATGGGAGAAACTGCAAGAGTTGCCAATCACCCTTACGGCTAACAATCTTATCTTGTCATGTCATAAATGGACTAATGCAGAATGTCTGTAATACTACTACTAATATTATTGCTAATAATAATACAATTTATAATAATAATTAACTTTTTTCTTTTTTTTCTGCTGTCAATGTGATATCCAAATTCAAATGTGTGGAGATTCTACATAGGCTTAAATACCCTTCATGAACCCAACTCTCTTTAACTACATCCACCTTGTTTTAACAAATCAAAATCCAAAAATATAGCAGCGTTTTTGCCATCATTTCCAATGCCCTTGAGGCAAGAAGAAGACAATAGTGCAAATCATCAAGCTAGCCCGGCGGCGGCCATGTTGGACGGTAAGGCACCAATAGCCCAAGGGCGGCTGTTGGATAATAACGTCCTGAATAACCTTTCCGAAACTAAGACAGACAATGGATGGCATTTTGTTCGTCACAGCCAACCGAAAGTCACTGGGAAGATAAATGTGTCTGAGCTGGTCTGATAACGAAGCTCTCTCGCCGTACAGTCTACGAAAGATCTTTCTGAAATGTAGCACACTTTAATTGGATAATGTGGGGAACTCAAACATTTTATGTGACCATTCTGTATGGCCTTTTTCCCCCTTTTCTATTCCTAGTATATTTAAACCTTGAGATGCTTTATTTTATCCCAGGTGAGGATGATTAAGGCGGTCTAGCAATACAAAAATAATTGAATTAACATTTGCACTGCTTTGGGTCATATTGTTTTTTATATATTCTATAATACTTCTACAAAACTTTTTGCTGTGCCTTCTGAAATTATTTTTTGTACTTTCGCAGAAGAAAAATCAGACTTTCTCTTCTTAATATGTGTTAAGAGAAAATAAAATGCATTTTAGAGAAGAATTTGAAGAATTGATTCAGCAAAATAGTACACAGGTCGCAGCAAAAGATACAGCCACATCCTCCATGTTGGGGTTGGAGAAGAAAGCCAGTAAGTATTTGCTGACTGGGCTCCAGAGCATCAAGCACCGTAAGGATTCGGACCGTAGCCAATGGGGTTTCTTAAGGCCGTCTACAAAACGCTTTGTGGACGGCGTTAGGAAACAGCATTTTCTACGGTCTGTACTAATAACCTTACAGTTAAAAGAGTTGACTTTTAAAAGTTTCAACGTTCACATGCAAGGTGAAGACATCAGTATTTAAACAGAAACATGAATTTACTGTACTTGTCAGACAAACTCCTACACACACACACACACACACACACACACACACACACACACACACACACACACACACACACACACACACACACACACACACACACACACACACACACACACACACACACACACACACACAACCCCACTTGCGCACAAAGATAGAGGCTGCTGCAAATGCATAAAAACACACACACACTCACACACTCACCCACACGCACATACACACTCGCCCACAAAAACACAGACTCTTGCAAACACACACACAAACATACACACGCTCTCTTCGTAGAACTCCACACCACCTGAGAGCCAGCGATGCAGCAAAGCTACATCCATCACAGGGACACACTGTAACCGGACATCATCAGAGTCCGGCAGTAGCACTCGCCAGAAACACCACAACCCCAGCCCCCACACACACACCTACTTGCACTAGGTTCTATACACACGTACTGTACACAAACAAACACACACGTGTATGCCAAACAATATCCCACACCCCATTTGTCAATCTGCAGATCCACTTTTTTGCTTTAAAATTCCATTTCCTTGTCGAGCAAGTGCCCTTGAGCCAAGCACTGAATTATAAAACGCTCAATCGCATGCTCTAGTAGGGTGTGTCTGTACGCACACAACCGTCATGGCATTTATAGTATCCTGTTCGGATTGAATTGATTAAACCAATAGGTCCCATGTCTATTACTAGTCCAAAGGAGGAAGAGTCTTCTATCTCTGTATGCAACATATTGTGGCTTTCCAATGGGATGTTTTTCAGTATCGAAAGGTCAAAAAGTGGAAGAGTTAAACTGACGTATATCGCGTTAATAAAATAAAGTTAGCTGTGTTTTATGACTTTTTTTGATAAACGTAATATGCTCTGATAATATTGTTCTGCTGAATTATGTTAAGAAGAACTTAAAATATAGGTTTTACAAGGGACAACTTTAGCAGCATGAATATGTAAAGAACGCATTAAGTAGGCCAGAGTAATAATGGCTTTATAATAAGCCATTTAGCCATCCAATAAAACAAGAAGTCTTAAACCAATATTTAACCTCAACTCCTGCCTACAGCCCCCACGCAGAGGCATGGTTTATTGATGAATCCGGAGTGTTATTCCTCTGTGGCCCGGTGTTCATTATGACTGCTAAGTACGACTAGCATGAGCAGGGATGTGCAACTGGCATCCCGCGGGCCTCATACGGCCTGCATCCTCACTCCGTCAGGCCCGCACATAATTTTAATTTAATTTAATACGAGTTCGAGAAAACTCGGCCAAAAAAGAAGAGGTATCTGTTCATAGAATTCAAAGGCAAACCCATGTGACTAGTTTGCTTAGAAACTATAATATCAGTCATGAAATATTTCAACTTAAGTCGCCACGACAACTATTACAACTGCACTGAATATCATGCTTGTTGGGTTTGAGTTCATTGAGTTGTTGCACTTAATGTTGGGCCACTATTTTTCAGTTTTGTGACATCATTGAATGATGATGTATGTGAGCCCTTTGCACTGATAAAAATACTAACCATTCATGTGGCTTTTTGAGCATGGAAAACATGAAATTAATTTATGTTGGTTCAATTAACATACCGAACATAGTAGGGATGAGCAAAACGATTAGTTTCCAGGAGTTCTTTCAGTTCCGTTCACTATCGATTCGATTCGTTTGTATCATTCGTTTGTTTTAATTCATTCGTTAAGTCAGATGGTCGATTACTTCATTTGACAGGGAATCGGAAATTATGGAATAAATGTTAATCAACATGCATGTAGCCTACTAGTTTCTAATGTTCTGGTGAAATTACCCAAGCTAAGTGTAAATATTAGGCATATATATAAGCACATACGTGCCTTTTTTCATAAATGTCCTTAATACATAATGGGGTGCAGTCAGAATTAAATGGCGTCTTCCAAGTAGCGCTTATGAGCAGTGAATCACCATTGTGCGAATTCCCTACTAGACCAAACGCGACTCGTAATGGTAGGTAAAAACAATACTTTAAAGCATGCAATTGTGATGTAGAATCAAATAAAAAGAAAATAAAGTGCTTGCATGATATTGAAGCCTACAGGATCGTTAGTTGACTTGTGTGGTGGTGCCTTATCATTTGTTTACCCATGTGCCATGACAAGGCGATTGCTTCCTGCTTTAGTACTCTCATTGGCTGAATCAGTGAGAACATTTTAGACTCAATCAATATAAGGTTGCGGGGAGACGAAGCTCTGTTTGTTTGTATATTTTTTTTACGTGACCATATTTTCTGTATACGTTTAAAAAAAAGAATTGGTTCACTTGTTTTGGGAATCAGTTGTCGCCGTTCACCTTTGGGATTCGTTCGTTTTGACCGAATCGTTCACGAATGACCCATCACTAGTACATAGGTTATGAATCTGGAAGATTTTGTAGGTAGTGGCCATCCCCAAAATGCACCAGAATACATATCTATCGACCGAATTCAAAATTTGTAGCTTCTCTCAGTTTACGTTTAGTTGAAGGGCACAGTCATGTGGCCCTCTTCATCATGAAAGTTGCCCATCCCTGAGCGTGAGCTTCATTACAACCCAAACCGTCAGCTAATAGGGGCTCAGTTCAGTTCCCACAGCAAAATAGCAAAGTGCTTTTGGGTCTAAAGATGTTGATGATGTCTTTGATGTATTATTCAATCTTGAGGTCAAACATAATTATGTTTTAGCCATAAATCAAGATTTTGTTGATAAATCGTCATGAACTTTATGACCCTAAATTTTTTTCCCATTTATTATATATATATTTTAAGAAATTATAAATGTTTGATCATATCTGAAGAATTATGAAGACTAAAGAAATTATAATATCCTTAATGAATGCCACGTTCATGCATGACCTCTTACCATCTGAACAAAGTTGACCAGGGTGGGCGTCTGAACACTGTATTAAGTATGATCAACAATATGATTGTAGTGACGTTTGTCAGATTTTCCTTGTTCCAAATAACATCACTGGTGACTGACTGCAGACTAGATTCTAACAATGCTTGAGTCCAAAAACGATAATGTCCAGAAGTTTGTTGGGTTTGCAAAAAAAGTCTTGTGGTTTATTTTGTACAAAAATCAACGAAAAGCTGACTGAGAATACTTAAAACAAACAAAGAGCAGGATGTGGGCCAAGCCATTGTAGAAAAACGTTTTGTTGTGTAATCAGCCACACCTGGCACTCTGTCGATCTCCCACTATATGCACACAGGCACTCAAGACCTGTAGAGGTCACCAAAAACAACCATTGCACACAAATAACACCAAACTGAATATGGCTCCTACACACCGGCCCCTAATTGTATAGGTGTGTAACAATTACAATTATATCAATCTAAATAAGAAGGAGCTACTATATGTGCTGATATACATAAAAAATAATAAATTATTTCAAGTTCATTTCAATCTTCTGTCGCCAACAGCAGGCAGATCTTGGTTATAGGCCGCTCAAGAACACTTGTCCTCGTCTGTAGTTTGACAGAGCGAACGAGACCCTTTGAGTCAGCAATGGTTTCCTTTATCCTGGCAAGCAACCAAGAGCCACGGGGAGCTGTTGAATCCACTACCATCACCACATCTCCAACTTGAAAGTTCCTTCTTACTGCACACCACTTTTGTCTCTCCTGCAGTAAGGGCAGGTACTCTTTCGTCCAGCGCTTCCAAAACAGTTCTGCTATGTACTGGATCTGCTTCCAGCGACGTCGAGCATAGAGGTCTGATTTTTGAAAGAGTCCTGGGGGCAAAGCAGGCTTGGTGTTCAGGAGAAGAATGTGATTAGGTGTCAGTGCTTCAAGATCGTGTCGATCAGCTGAGACAGTTGTTATAGGCTGACTGTTAAGAATTGGTTCCACTTCGAAAAACACAGTACACAGGCCTTCATCATCGAGAGTTTGTTGATGCAAAACTGAACAGAGTATGCATCTCACCATTCTGATAAGTCGCTCCCACACTCCACCGTGATGAGAGGCAGTAAGGGGGGTTGAAACTCCACTTCACTCCATGTTGTAGCAGGGAATCTTGGACTTGGTGTTGATTCAGTGTTAAAAGAGCTTTCTTTAACTCTCTCTCCGCTCCAACCAGATTGGTTCCATTATCTGATCTTAGATGTTCCACTTGTCCTCTTCTGGAGATAAATCTCCTTATTGCATTTATACAGGAGTCTGTATCAAGTGAGTGAGCGACCTCCAAATGCACTGCTCTGCTTGACATGCAGGTGAATATGACACCATATCTTTTCACGAGGCTCCTTGCTTTCTTTACCTCGATGGGCCCAAAATAATCAAGTCCAACGTTTGTAAATGGAGGGTTATCTGGTATTAGTCTTTCAACAGGTAAACCTGCCATTTTCTGTTCTCCTGGTTTTCCTCTTACGCACCTGCATTCAACACATTTTGAGATGATCTTTCTTACAGCGGCATTTGCACCTGTAATCCAGTATTTCTGGCGCTGCTGCGAGAGAACATGGTTCTTTCCATTATGACCAACATTTTCATGGATTTGGCGAAGAATAAGAGAGGAAATATGCATGTTCTTTGACAGAATAATAGGATGTTTGCTTTGTTGAGGCATAGCTGATCTGTCAAGTCTACCTCCCACTCTCAAAATCCCATCCTCCAATACTGGGTCCAACTTGTAAAGGGGACTTGACCTTTTGACCCCAGATGGCGCCATTTCCAATCTGGTCATCCCTTCTTGGAATATTTGTCTTTGGCAGAAACAGATGATACATTTTTCTGCCGTTTCAAGATCATCGATATTTAGTTGTTGTTCACTTATAGCCTTCCTTCCCATCTGCAGTGAGTGAGTCACTTTACTTTGTGATCGTGTGTATGGGCGACAGGATTCCTTTTCTTTTCTCTGTTTTACTAGAGATTGCAAGACACCTTTTAACGTTAATATCCATGCCACAGCCTTTCTTAACTTCAGCCAACAGGAGAAATAAGAGAGCAGTTGGTTGGTAGGGTTTTCCGGTTCCTTCAAAACAATATTATGTACAACCAACCTTACTTTGACTTCAGGATCATCTGGATTAAGTGCATGGGATTTCAGGGTTGCACTTGGCCATTCACTCATTGGCCTCAACAGGAAAGTTGGTCCCTGTATCCATCTTTTTCCATCCACAAGTCTTCCAGCACTAAGTCCTCTAGATGCATCGTCGGGTGGATTTAACTTTGTCTCCACATACTTCCATTGTGATACCTTTGTGTTATCTCTGATTGTTGACACTCGATTTGCAATGAAAGTATGGAATCGGGTATGCTCGTTTGCAATGTACTTGATTACTGCTTGACTATCAGTCCAAAAAACTGAATTTTTCAGTAGCAACTGCAATTCTGCTCTGAGCATTTTGTCCACTTTGACTGACAACATAGCAGCTGTCAATTCCATTCTTGGGATAGTGATATTTTTCAGCGGCGCAACTCTAGCTCTTCCCATCATAAAGGCCAGAGAGACCTCTCCTCTTTTTTTAGTTAACCGAAGGTAGCTAACTGTACCATAGCAATAGTCACTTGCATCTGAAAAATGATGTAGTTGGGCATGAACTGGTTTCCCAAAGTGTATTGGCTTAATGCAGTGGTCTTCTTTAAAGACTGCCAGCTTGACATGATCAGAAGTCCATTTTGGCCATTTCTCAGATGTCGTTTTAGGTATAAGTTGATCCCAGCCATGATTTTGTTTGCAAAGTTCTTGGAGGAGACACTTGGCAGGCAGTGTTAAGGGGGCCAAGAACCCAAGAGGGTCGTAGATTGAGCTCACTACAGATAGCATTCCTCTTCGGGTTTGTGGCTTTTCTTTGACTTTGATGTTAAACTTAAATGCATCGTTTTCAACACACCACTGCAAACCAAGTGCTCTTTCTGTGGAAAGTTTATCTTTGTCTAAATCCAGTTGTTTTACTCCTTTTTTGCCCTGTTTTGTTCTGGAATGACGGAGAGCACTGCTCGGCTGTTGCTCATCCATTTTGTGAGGTGAAATCCTCCCTTGTGGCATATAGTTGAGAGATCAGTGACAAGCTGTATGGCCTCCTGATCAGAGGGTAGGGCTTTTAGACAGTCATCAACATAGAAATTTCTTTTGACAGTGTCAGTTATTGCATGGGGAAAATTGTTCTTATTGCCTCTGCAACTCTTTTCAATGCAAAACTTGAACAACTGGGGGAGGACGTGGCTCCAAACAGGTGCACAAGCATACGATGCTCAACTGGTTTACGGTTCACATCACCTTTAGGCCACCATAAGAACCTAAGAAAATCCACGTCATTTGGGGACACTCTTACTTGGTGAAACATTGCCTTTATATCAGCCATGACTGCGACTGGCTCCTGACGGAATCTGGAAATGACCCCGACAAGTCCATTTGTCAGATCTGGTCCTTGTAGCAGTTCTGTGTTTAAAGACATTCCTTGGTAAGTTGCACTGCAGTCAAACACAACTCTTAGTGATTTCTTTTGTGGGTGATAAACCCCATGGTGTGGGATATACCACACTCTTCCATCTTTCCTTTCCAGTTGCTCTTGTGGCACCACTTCAGCATATCCATTATCAATTACATCTGAAAGGAAATCAGTGTACTCACTTTGAAAGTGTTCATTCTTTTTATGGCCATTTTTAAGTACAATTGATTCATTTGCCATTTTCATGAATCGTTTATCTTCTATTGACATCTCTGGCTTGTCATCTGCTGATATCTCTTTGAAATCATGATTGTATAGATTGATTAACATTTCATTAACATCTATGAGAGATATTCTATTCACAGTGGCAGTGGGACAGCTGTCCTTGTCGCTGTTGTCGCTGACACCTGGTGGACCATTAATTACCCAGCCCAACATGGTTTTCACAGCATAGGGTCCCTCTTTAGAGCTATGGATCACTTCCCAGGGCTCCATAGCCTTTGGAACATTGGTCCCAATCAGCAGCTCCACTTCAGCCTCAATAGCTGGAATATGTACTTTATCCATGTGAGGCCATTTTGCCAAGTCCTCCTGTTTTGGAATGTTATTCTTTGTCACCGGTATAGTTTTCTGTGTGAATACGTTTGGCAGGGGGATGAATTTGTCTTGTTCAAGTCCTGAGACTTCTAGTCCTGTTATGATATGTGATGGAACACACTTATCTTGGCCCATGGTGCGAAGTAGAATGCGAGTCCTCTTGCCATTGATGTTGAGTTGTTCCATTAACCCTTCGGTACAAAATGTGGCAGTACTTCCATTATCAAGGAAGGCATATGTCTCTATGGTCTTGCCACTGGTGTTACTTTTGATTTTGACTGGCACAATAGAAAATCTGAGTTCATCACTACCGGCCCCAATATGACCACATGCCTGAAGAGAGCTCACCATTTCCTCTGACGACTGCTCTCTTGGTTTGCCATTTTCTTCTCTTGTAATGTGGAGGAGTCCAGGGTGGGTTTTGTCACATACGTTACAGATTAGACGCCTTTTGCAATCTTTACTCATATGTCCTTTCATAAGACAGCCAAAACGTATTCCTTTTTCCTTTAAGAAGTCAATTTTGTCTCTATGTGGCTTTTTTTTTCAGAGCGTAGCATGACTCTAATGTGTGGCCACCTCGGTTGCAAAAGAGGCAAAGGCCTTGTGACTGGTTGGGGATTTTGGATATGAATTTTTGTTCAATGGTGTCAGTATTTGTTGCAAAACTACCTGTTTCTTTTAACTTGAGGGGGGGGGTTTACTTTTCTTTTAGCTCTGTCGACGGTTTGATCTTGAATGTTGCCAAACACTGGATTAGTGGATATTCTCACTTGCTTCTCCAGGAATTTGACCAGATCCATTGGTGTTGCTCTACTGCACCGCTTCTCTTGTAGCTCGCATACTATGTTTCTCCATCTTTCCCGCATTTTGTACGGAAGTTTCATGATTATTGCTTTTATATTTGAGCCGAGATTAAGTTCTTCCATAAAGTTCATTTCTTCCATGGTATTGCAGCAACTTCTGAGGAATAAAGTGAATGTTTGCAGTGCCTTTGGGTCTTCAGACTTGATATTAGACCATGAGAGTGCCTTGTAAATATAGGCACTGGCAACTTTGTACTCATTACCATAATGTTCATGCAGCAGACCTTTTGCTTTAGGATATCCCCTCTGTTCACTCATAAGTTGGCAGCTTCTCACAAGTTCTTGTGCCGGACCTTTAGTGTACTGTTGGAGGAAATGCAGCCTGTCTCTGTTGTTATCAGTTTTAGACTCAATAGCATGTTCGAATGACAGTATAAAAGACTGGAACTGTAATACGTCCCCATCAAAAATAGCAATGTCCTTTTGGGGCAAGAAAGAGAGTTGTTGCTGTCTAACAAGAATACTTGTGATATCATTTTGCCTTTGGAGCATACTGCATACGTTGTCTTTACTTTTACCGTCCTGTGATTGTGTTGTAGTCTGCGTACTTTGGGTTTGTCTAGGAGAGGAGAGTACTTGGGTTACAGTGCTCACATTTTGTGTTTGACTTATCTCAAAGTCCCAACCAGCTGTTTGAGTTGAGATGTGAGGTCTACTGAGCAGGATGGGAGGTTGGAATTGAACTCCTTCCTTTGGACGCACACTTGGCATTTCATCAATGGGCTCTTGCACTGTGTCACTCACAAGAAGGTCCATTCCTTTGGGTCGATACCTGTCAACCATGTCATCATAAGCATTCATGCCATCCATTGAATTTGAGTCTATTTGTTCCTCTGCAGAATTATACACAGTGAGCTTTGCTGTTGGAGCTGCTAATTCTGTATGCAACTCCAGTGTCTCTCTTCGTTTCCTTAATTGTTCCTTTTGCACATTTAATTCTTCCTCCTCTTCCTCCAGAGCATGCTTTTGCTTCAGTGCTTGAATTCTTGTTTGAATAGCTGCCTTTTCAGCTTCAGCTAGGATCCTTGCTGATGATGTGGAGGATGTGGCTGAGCGACTTTATCTGCGACTTAACACTGCAGAGATACTGTCCTCAGGTGCCACATTATCAACATTTAGTCCAATATTGTCATGATCAATTTCTCCTTGGCTGATGGCATTTTTCCATTTTGTGACAGAGGCCATGAATGCAGTCATATCACCCACTTTTAAAATATACCACTTCTCAGTATCCAATTTGCATTCTTCTTTTGATAATAGAAGTTGGTATGCTTTATGAGTGTTGTTAAACTCTTCCACAAGTTGTCCATACTTTGTCATACTTTCATTAACCTCTTCTTCATTTGTAATGTCTAACATCAATTCCTTCACAATGTTCATTCGTCTTGTAACTTGGCACAGTTTATACTTTCTGCTTGCAAGTAGTTTGGAAACATTTTCTAATGGGGCCTTTTCCAAAGATCCAAGGTGCCCTTTGGACATCATCCTCCAGTCGAGAAGCCATTTTGTCAGCTGACTTCAGATGAGATTTTTCAGCCATATCTAACATATCACATATGTCACTCTTCTCTTTTCACAGGAACAGTACATAAAGGCAGTATTGCTGTGTCAGTTTATAATCATGTTCAATGTAACTCTTACTTTGCCAGCCCACATAGCATCAGGTTAAGAATCAAAGGCTCAAGGTCCTGACTCATTTAACATTCCTTTTTGTTTGTTCCAGTCAACTTCATGCATTTCAAAAGGCTCCACTCCAATAGCAGGCTTTCAATCCCAAAGTTACTTCCATGTTTCTGTTATGCTTTCCAATGCACAACTTCCTTTTCCAATTCCACAGTTTAAATGAGCAGGGTAGTCCTTCACTTCAATCCTTTGTTTCACATACCATTCCTTGATGCTACTGGGCCTCATGCTGTTTCATCATGTTGCAGAATCAAACAAATAGACTTCTTTGAAAGCAGTCACAGCCTTTTAGATAATTTCATTGAAAATAATGAATCATCTACAGTATGTAAGTATATATTATACATACATATTTGGCAAGTTACTTGAGACTAGAAATTCTTTATAAAATGCTAAATTGTTATGTATAGAACTATTATTACTGTTATTATTATTGTTACTATTAACACTGTCTATATGAGTGAGTCTTCAAGCCAGGTAAATAGTGAGATGTTGTATATTTCTTATCTAAGTGGATAGTTTCATCACTGCTCCACTGTGACAGGCAGAGTGTGGTGAGCGTTCTGCTGCACACTGGCAGCTGTGCATCACCCAAGTGGGTGCTACACATTAGTAATGGATGGGGTGTACCTCATACCCCCCTCCCACACATAAACACACTCACATATTCACTATGTAAAGCTCTGAAAAAAAGCTCTCAAAATAAATGCAATCAATTATCTATTTTGTTACTAATAAAAAAATATCTAAGGAATGTTTCTCCAAGTTGCAAAATACAAGTTGGGTAGGTCTTGTCTTTGTATGTAACGTCCTCTCATTGCAATTGCCTTCCGTCGGTCAGCACAGACCCAATGTACCTAACGTAATGAGAGAGCATGACTCCAAGAGTCGAGAGAGGCGTGGATGGATTGTTTTCATGGTGCAACCCTTGAAGGAACTTGCATACATCTGATGGAGAGCCAAAGCGTGCAGTGAAGAGTGACATGGCGACACAGCACTGAGGACTGCTTACCTCAGGGTGTTCAGGGTCCAACGCAGGGCAGGAGGGGAGAGAGGGGGGCGTGGCTAATGATATGTCGTTTTATCAGGGGATATCAGTTCATCAGCCTGTGGACTCCTCCTCAGGTTGGTGGTGGTCCCATTCTGCAGAGCGAGGGGGGGAGAGTCAAGAAAAAGTAGTTGTGTTTCTCCAATGTATATTTAAAGGTGGATCCACGCATGCACAGGTTTTCACAGTGCATACTGCTCATTTGGCAAATTATTGTATGTTGTGTCTGTGTGTGTGTGTGTGTGTGTGTGTGTGTGTGTGTGTGTGTGTGTGTGTGTGTGTGTGTGTGTGTGTGTGTGTGTGTGTGTGTGTGTGTGTGTGTGTGTGTGTGTGTGTGTGTGTGTGTGTGTGTGTGTGTGTGGCCGAAAAAAAAGAGGGAGAGAGGGAGTGGAGAGAGCAAGAAAGAGAAGATAGAGAGAGGGTGAGCAAAAATGAACAATCCACTAGCTGCCAGTAACTGTCACAACCGAATGAGTGAGAATTCTGAGTTGCGTTTGAATCTGGTACCATGGATTCACAGGTACACATACAGTATATGATGTTCTGTTTTTATGAGAGAAGTTACAGAAGGGTGTCAGACCGAAGGGGGATGGTATCCTCTTCCAGGTCATGTGACCTCAGGCAGGTAGGATTCCTTCAGACAGGGATTCGCTCGGTCCGGCTGTCACCGAGACAACTGTTTTAAACACAGAGTATGTAGTCAACACAGAGTAAAGCAAACGTAAACACAGAGTTAACACAAACTAATCAGCTGCCAAACGGTCGAATCTATCCGCCATTGGCCGGTGGCAGGTGCTCATTAAGGACCCAGCTGATTGGTGTTATCAGTGACACCTGTGGTTTTACTATGATGGCGCCCCTGTAAGAGTATTTGCTTCAATTTGCAAATGACATAAAGGTTCAACAATCAGGGCTGCTGCACCAATGGCAATAACCAATTAAAAGTCACGTCAGGACAGACAAATCGCGCCGCTGAAAAAACACATTTTATATAAAAAGAGATAGCGATATGCAGAGACGGTCGCAGCAAGGAAGTTTGTTGTTTATGTATTTGTTTAAATAGATCATTAAATATGTAAGGTAATAAAAGTCTTTAGTTTCATGCTCCAACGCTGATAAAGTGTTATCTTGTTTATTTTTGGAGTGTTCACGTGTAGTATATACTAAAACAATTATTCCCCTCAGGCTCCATGAATAGTTGGGAATAGCCCCCTCTACGAATAATGGTTAACTGTGAGAGACTTAAAAAAAAATAGCGTATACACAAAACCCTGGAGGAAAGACCCTTCGCTATGCACTGCTTGTGCTGTTCCGACTAGCATGTTTTAGTTACTGGGCCGTGAAGATTACTTCGGCAAAGTTAATTAAAAGTGTTTACATACAAGACCACGTCACATAGCAATTCTGTAGTTATTTAGCACATTATAATGAACATCTTGCGCATTATAATGTGTTGATACCAAACACAAACATGTTTGTTCAATTGATTCAAACAACACTTCCCTCGAGACAGAGTTGTAATATGTTGTTTGTGTTGATCACTTCATTTTATCGATTGGATATCATATCAGGAATAAAATTATTCAAATTAGGATCCAAATTAGTTTTGATATGGCAGTTAAGGCCAGTGTGCATCGTGACTACACAATCAACAAGTATGGTACTTCATGAATAATTGAAAATCATTCGATTGATAGACTTGGGAAATCGAATTTGACAAATTTCTGAATTTATATGTAAGTATGTAGTGGCCTTACATATAAATGAAATGGAACAAAGCTTCATAATGTTGACATGGCAGAGTAGTGGTTGTGATCAAAATCAATAGCAACTGAGTGTATGTGTGCCAAGCATGTGCCAAGCATGTGTGTGTCTGTGTGTGTTGGTTGTTGTGTGTGTGTGTGTGTGTGTGTGTGTGTGTGTGTGTGTGTGTGTGTGTGTGTGTGTGTGTGTGTGTGTGTGTGTGTGTGTGTGTGTGTGTGTGTGTGTGTGTGTGTGTGTGTGTGTGTGTGTGTGTGTGTGTGCGCGCGCGCGTGTGTCCAGATGGATGCCCAAAGCTGATTTCAGAGTCTTTCAAAGTTGTTTTTGTTTTTGTATTTTTGTTCTGATGATAAAATAATAGTTCAATGATTGGAGTCAGCCCATGGCCAATCCCACACTTACCCACATCGACTTACTCACAACAAACCGGGGTAACATGCTGGGAAACGTGTAGTCTCTTGGCATTTGTAGGCCTACTCAATTAACAAAAAACGATGATTTAACCCCTTGATTTGAGTAAAAAATAGGCTTACGTTAGGCCACTTCTGTAAAAAATTTTTTTGCCACAACTTTAAATGTTTACGAAAATCACTTACGTTCACATCAAATCCTGCGAGGGTTAACTGGTTCTGCGCTGGTTCCGAACTGGTCTTTAACATACGGGACTCAACGGGTCTGTCAAGAGACATGGCAAAACAGGAAGATGCTGTTGGATTATGAAAGCAGCTACAAATTAACGAATGTTAACTTTTTTTCAACTATTATTTTCATAGACTTCGGACCCGAGGTAAAAACGATGATTGGATTATTCTAAATGGCCTGGTTCCCTCTAGTGGTTCATTGCGGAACATCTGCATTACTGACATCCCGCTACCTATATATCCTTAGCAGATCAATGCCTCCCCCTGCTGGTGCAAAGTGGTTATGCATTATTTTTTTATTAGAAGCCTTTCATGTAATTTGCAGACCCTTATCTTATTGTTACTTGTCAGGTCTGCTGAACTATTTTAATGTGTCCAATTATACAATGTATAATGTTCGGTTAAGATTAAATATGAGTTTGAGAAAGAGAAAGGGTTTATAAATCCACACATTTAGCAAAATGAATGCATGGAACACACCCAAAAGGTTATCTGATCCCCTTCCATGATACCGCTCAGTGTGTGTGTGTGTGTGTGTGTGTGTGTGTGTGTGTGTGTGTGTGTGTGTGTGTGTGTGTGTGTGTGTGTGTGTGTGTGTGTGTGTGTGTGTGTGTGTGTGTGTGTGTGTGTGTGTGTGTGTGTGTGTGTGTGTGTGTGTGTGTGTGTGTTTAGGTGCATGTGTGCGTTTGCGCATGCAGGGGGTCAGGTCCCTTGAGGTGAAACAATATACCACCCAGCATGAAGTTAGTAAAGTACCTCCCCTGCCCCCAAACACGCACACACCCAGTATAAATGTTTAATGCCATCCAAAAGGCTAAATAGCGGCCCCCCATGCTCCCCGTCTGTCTCTTAATATCCTCAACATTATCACCACAACCTCTCTACACAGGCCCTGTGCCCTCGGGCTCTGACCTCATCACAGAGACCTGCCCTTTACCATTAGAGAAAGCATAGCTAAGACTAGCTCCCTCAATACAACATCTCTTCCCCTGAACTCTCTCTCTCTCTCTCTCTCTCTCTCTCTCTCTCTCTCTCTCTCTCTCTCTCTCTCTCTCTCTCTCTCTCTCTCTCTCTCTCTCTCTCTCTCTCTCTCTCTCTCTCTCTCTCTCTATCCCTTGGCCTCTCTCTTTTTTTTCAATCTGATTCCATTTCAACAGGGTCTTCTTGGCATGGGGACATTTGGAGAGAAAACAACACAGTTCTGTAAAATGTCTCGGTCCATCCCTCCCTCTCTCCCTCTCCCCCTCCCTCCCTCCATCTCATAAAGCACCTTAATTCAATTTCCTTTGTTTCCGACTCATTTCTTTCTACTGATTCCAGGTCTATGCAGGCCTATAAAGAGATACTCACACACACACACACACACTTAGGAAGCAACCACACCTGAATACACACAGCATGCCACACATACACACATGGAATACACACTCATACTATATATATATATGTATGTGAGTACTTTGTTGACTCTGACAACTGTTGATACGGATGAACGTATTGTACATGGAATTTTAATTCAAAGATTGAGATTGAATGAATGAAACAATGTCAATACTTTGATTATTCAAATATTTAATGTGCACAGTACAACATCCACGATATGCTACATCATGCAGTATATAGCCAGTATTTATTCAGAGTATCTGTGTTTTTCTACCACGGCGGTCTCCATTCTGCATTTAGCGTTGCTTGTGTGGCATTTTTATCACAGTAGTCAGCCTGAATGTACTCGGCTTACAGATAGGAAGCATGAAAAATGAATCAGACTAAAACTATTTATATTGTGGGTATTAATAATAAATCACAGGCTTCCTAAAGTGTCTCTTCAGCCGAGCTCCAAGAAGGGGTGTGAGGTTGGAGGCGTTGTGAGGGGGGGGGCCTCTCGCCTCTCTCACCAGGACATGAGATACTGTTACATACTATAATCACACTTTCTGCTGATACGTCTACTTCATGTATCCACCACTGTCCGGATTAATTATGATAATACATGCAATGATATGCAAAGATTTTCGTCCCTGTTTGTTAGTTTATGTAAATATTAGATGAGATGATGAGATAAGATTGTTATTAGATCCATTGCCTGTGGGGGTGAACTAAGACAAAGCAGCAAGACGTTGCAGTAGAAAAGTGAATAATTATACAAATAGGAATTTACAGTACATAATAAAATAAACATCTGTATCAACACCGTTTACATCTACATGTCTACTACTGTGATTTTACATTTAACTAATAAAGTACATTTTACATTTTCTTTATGTTTATAATAAATGACTGAATAAAATGCATCAAAGCAATACATATCTATATCAACCTTATTAGCAAAATTCAAAAGTATGATTTTAATGACATCTGATCCAACAATTATCATCATCATCATTATTATTATTATTATTATTATTATTATTATTATTATTATTATTATTATTATTATTATTATTATTATTATTGTTGTTATTATTATTATTATTATTATTATTATTATTATTATTATTATTATTATTATTATTATCATTATCATCCTAATACTAAGTAGCATTGTGATGAAATAACTTCTGAATCTAAGTGGCTTTGTGAGACCTGACATAGTCTCTCACTCGTTAAAGCGATTATGAGCTCTCATGGCAGATATGAGGGAGGACTCCTTGACAAGCAGTCCTTAAGGGTCAAGGTTTCATCATCAGCTGAGACGCCCATTTTATCCTAAGAGCTGAGAAGGATGACAGCATTTTAACACCAATCCCTGGTCAAAGAGAGAAACTTAGGTCGAATCCCATTTCTTTGCTCAAAGGAAAATCTCAGCCCTAGCCCTCGCTGTTGCGCGTTCACGCGCCGTGGAGCCATGTCCCAATACCAGTTTAAAGGTAGCTTAAGGGGTAAGGGGGAGGGCTAACATCCCCTCAAAATTGAGATTTTCGATGGGCACCCTCAAAGCGCTTCAGTTGTGACTTGCTCCCACAATACCTTGCGCGAGAAAACGGAAAATCAAGAAATATCCTAAGACAAGATGGAGGGCGAAAAGATGCGACAGGATTTGAAAAACACAAATTTAAGTGTTTTCTCTGTAATAAAACTATTTAATTATTTTATTAATTATACTCTGCAGCCCGGGCCGCGGACTCTCGGAAGATCTGGATATCATACGACATGAGCCCGGGGCAGCTCCCCGACCCTGGGCCGCCCGCCCCGGTCCTCGGCCGGGCTGCAGAGCCGTGATAGGGCCCTGCAGCCCGGCCGTGGACCGGGCGGCCCGCGGTCGGGGAGCTGCCGGGCTCATGTCGTATGAATATCCAGATCTTCCATGTTTCTAGTGACTCCAGGTGAAAAATATACTAATATATTATATTATATTAGTAATATTATAGAAGTAATGTTATATTTATCGAAATGTAGTTTCAATGCATTATAGACATTCGTTATAACCAGATACATAACCACCGCGGGTTGAATTGTCATGCACTAATCGCTAGTTAGCGAATTACCTCGCGATCTCCGCAACACAGTTCCATGTCAACACTTGCCCTATTTTAATGTCCCATTTCGCCCATTTGATTGCATGTGGGGTAATGTGTTAGGGCTGTAGAACGGACTCTCGGAAGATCTGGATATCATACGACATGAGCCCGGCAGCTCCCCGATCCTGGGCCGCCCGACCCGCCGTCCACCGGCCGGGCTGCGGCCGTGGACCGGCGGCCCGCGGTCGGGGAGCTGCCGGGCTCATGTCGGTATGATATCCAGATCTTTCCATGTTCTAGTGACTCTAGGTGAAAAAATATACTAATATAATATATATATATTATATAATATTATAATAATATATACTAATATAATATATTATATTAGTAATATATATATAATTATATATTATTATATATATTATAATAAGTAATGTTATATTTATCGAAATGTAGTTTCAATGCATGATAGACATTCGTTATAACCAGATACATAACCACCGCGGGTTGACTTGTCATGCACTCATCGCTAGTTAGCGAATTACTTCGCGATCTCCGCAACATGGATAGTTCCATGTCAACACTTGCCCTATTTTAATGTCCCATTTCGCCCATTTGATTGCATGTGGGGTAATGTGTTAGGGCTGTAGAACGGACTCTCGGAAGATCTGGATATCATACGACATGAGCCCGGCAGCTCCCCGACCCTGGGCCGCCCGACCCCGGTCCACGGCCGGGCTGCAGAGCCCGTAATAGGGCTCTGCAGCCCGGCAGTGGACCGGGCGGCCCGCGGTTGGGGAGCTGCCGGGCTCATGTCGTATGATATCCAGATCTTCCCAGGTTTGATGACGTCACAGGGTAGGGTTGTCCCATTTGGTAGGGGATCGGTTAGGGGTAGCAATGAGCATGAGCAATGAGGGTAAGGGGTAGGGTTAGGGTTGAGATGTAGGGTTGAGACAGTGAGCAAAGAAATGGGATTGGGCCTTATCATCTGACCAAGAGTAAAACATATAATGCTTTCAAACAATGAAATCCTTATTGTTTCATCGTCATCGTACCATATTCCTGCAAATATCTTGACTAAGCGAGTGCTAACTATTTTAAGAAGGCGGTTTTATATTGTGCTTTGGTTGCATTACATCACATGAGTTTTTTACGCACCTGATCAATCAATCAAAAAAATATGAAGGATCAATAAAGAAATACAGAAAAACAAATGCACCAAAAATGTAAATATGTACGTACATGAATAAACCAATTTAATAAGAAATGTAACACAGTTTCTCTGTTCTCTTTGACTGATCAAGCTGACAGTGTGACTGAAGGGTGGCCACACCTAGGGAATTATTTTTAATTAGATTTACATTTCAATGGCCTTTAATAATCTGAGTTGCCCAGCCACTGTGCGTATCAGTGCTACCACTATTAAATCCTTAAGGTCTACAGCAAGGTATATGCACTGTGTGAGGTGAAGACTCAATGCTGTGTTGGATGCTGCAATTTTTTTTTTATCTTACAAGGGATACCTGTAGCCTATATCATCATATTTTTACAAAAATTAACTAAAAGGCTGTCATATGGGATCATTTACTTTCAAGCAGTGTGTCAGTGGCTGTCTGATCATGCTAATGTTTCTGTAGCTTATTGTATTGAAGTGTGGTTGTTTGTGCTTGATGTGTTGTTGCTAAATTAGCAGCAGTCTACATTTCAAGTATGCACTTTTCCCTTCAAATTCACTATTCTGTTCTAGCGTGTTGCGGAGACTGCGACTAGATGCTTAGACTCTCCTTATGTTTAACCAGCCAGCACCCCATCACCAATCTAAAATGTTTTGCCTGTATGTATGTATGTATGTATGTATGTATGTATGTATGTATGTATGTATGTATGTATGTATGTATGTATGTATGTATGTATGTATGTATGTATGTATGTATGTATGTATGTATGTATGTATGTATGTATGTATGTATGTATGTATGTATGCTGTGGCAACCCGGCCCAGGCCAATTAAGCAGATTCCTAGCACCTGAGGAACAGGTGGAGAAGCAGTGCTTAAATAGCCTGCTTCTCCACTCATTCAGGGCTCTCCCAGCTATGTTGCTCCTGTACGGAGAGATCGGTCCTCGTAGGTGACGGGATTCCACCCACGAAGGAGGTGTCCGTTGATTCCTCCCAGGTTTTAAGTTATTTGTATTTTGAGAGACTTTATGTTTGTTCTAGATTAAACATGCCTTTTTTGGCTTTTTCCCTCAAAATGGTGTCCTGTTTGGGAGGAAGTGGTTCGCTCACCGTGCCGGGTTGCCACAATGTATGCATGTCAATTTTGGCACCCATTGCACTCCGAACCATCCCTGGAAGGATGGATCCCCCACTCTGTGTTCCTCCTCAAGATTTCTTCCTTTCTTATTAAGGGAGGGTTTTTTTTGCCCTTCTGGGGACTTGGGTCGGGAGGGTGTCATAAATATATGGCCTGTTAAGCCCTTTGAGACTGTGCCGGTGATTTAGGGCTATATAAATAAAAATGAATTGAATTGAAGCAGCATTTTCTTTTAATATAATTTGTTACACAGAATGTTCTCCTCTGGTTTTCCTTCTCTTGTTCGCTGGCATGAGCTTGCTCACTTTAGCTCAAACGTCAACTCTGCTAGAGGAACTGTGAGGTAACCTTAAAAACCAAACACTGCAGTATGTCTCAAACATCCCTTGTGCATATATTTAGTTAGCCTGATACTTATTTGGGTCATTGTTGTGTATTTATTTTACTTTTAACTTAAACTAAATATAAATCGAACCAAGCCCCTGCAGTTCATTCACATTGCAACCATCAGCTCCTCAGTCAGGTTGTATGGTCTAGAAACGTATAGAACTGCCCAAATACTTAAAGCACATATGTACAGCCAATCATTGAATATGTGTGGCGAATGCACTCTGTAGAATAAGCCATTTTTATAATGTGTGTATTTCACTGTTA
Organism: Melanogrammus aeglefinus; assembly: GCA_900291075.1. Classification (NCBI taxonomy): domain Eukaryota; kingdom Metazoa; phylum Chordata; class Actinopteri; order Gadiformes; family Gadidae; genus Melanogrammus; species Melanogrammus aeglefinus. Next base: position 241,346 of record OLKM01000147.1, read on the forward strand.
TCAATGTAATAATGTTCTATTAAAGGGTAATTCCGGTGTAAAATGGATTTGGGATATGTTTTGTATGATAACGAGTTGAAACGTTCGTTTTGGAGCACAAAAACCCCATATAGACGCTTTCTTCAGTTGGCTGTTTTTAGCCGATTCTATCAAAACGCTTAAAACTTGGAATGATGGGGGCAGTGGTTATGGTAAAAACTAAATCACTATTTTAAACTACTTAAAAGGCTAAAAGTAGCCCGACACTTCTTTGGTAGTATAATAAGGGTCTTAACATATAAAACGAGGCATTGAGAGCTTTGTAAGTTTACAGATTGTTTATTAAAAAGGACATTTTATACACACAATACAATCAGTAGATCACCCTTCGACGCC
>OLKM01000147.1:246720-249220 GCA_900291075.1 Melanogrammus aeglefinus
TACGAGAGTCTGGCAGGTCCAGGCCAGGGTGGTAGATATAATGCCGCGAACACACCAAGCGCGTACCTCGCGTACCATGTACGCGCGTAACGCAGCTAAAATGTTGCTTGACCATTTTGTGTCAAAAATGGTCAGATACGCGCGTAACGCGCGTAGATGAGACCGCCCAAAACTCCCCCCCCCCCCGCCGCCATTTTTCTTTTGCTGAAACATTCACTGATCTTACCAGGACAGCCAGTTTCCTCGGCCACGTCGACCCACGCCCTCTCTTTCTTGTTCCTGTCCCGGTACAACACAATCCTGGTGTTGTACAGGACAGGACGGCTGCACACTGCAATGATGAGGTTTTGTGTCCTCCATTGCGGTTCTGTCCTCTCCGTCTCTCTGCCAGTGACGTCGGGTCAAGCTCAACGCTGATTGGCTATTGCGGCGCGTACGCGCGTAAAAAGTTCAATTTTTTGAACTCCTCGTACACGCGTATATGTACGCGCGTATATGTACGCGCGTATATGTACGCGCCTCATACGCGCCTAACGCGAGTAAAATGTTGCTTATACGCGTGTAACGCGTGTACGCGTGTACGCGTAAACCAATGGTTCCCTATGGAAAAATTGCCGATTTTATACGCGTGATACGCGGGTAACGCTTTTGGTGTGGCCGTACCTTAACAGAGTGGCGACACTTCCATTGGACTCCGTTGTAGCGCCTACTTCCGGGGTATGGAGCCTCGAATAGTTCCAAACAACCATTTTACGGCGTAGGAGACCGTTCATTTCCATTGCTGGCCGCCGAGTAACTTCTGAGGTAAATTGATTAAATAGCTACCTCTTTTGAATTATCAACTGTCTATATTGTATCAGAGGCCCTTTATGATGCATATACTGATATTTATTTGTATATGCACAGCGTAATTATATATATATTTGTCTTGGTAGTCGACCGATTGCCGGCTAGTTTGTTAGCTTGATTTCACCATCTATGAAGGTATCTCCAGGGGTAAATTGATTAAATAGCTACCTCTTTTGAAATTTCAGCTGTCTATATTGTATCAGGATCTTTATGAGGAATATACTGATATTTATTTGTATATGCACAGCGTAATTATATATATTTTTATCTTGGTGGGCGACCGATTGCCTGCTAGTTTGTTAGCTCGACTTCGCCGTGTGATGGTACCTACACCAACAATTACAAAATTCAGTAGTGAATCTAACTTTTAGTTTGTTAGTTATTTAGTTAGTTATTTATGTTGGATTGCTAGGATAATTTAGGTTGATTTAATCATGGGTTTTATGATGCGATAGCTAGTAGAAATAACAGTGTGTTTGTTTAATTATATCCTGGAAAGGGTGATGTTCAGCACATGAAGCCCTACAGATGCCACCGCTTCAACAATGCTGATTGTGATGGGCAGTAAATTTAACCTGTATGGCTTTTTTAATTGTCTCCTTTCCCCACCGTATTTGTCTATTTTACTGTCCAAGGGCTCTAATTTGGTCGGAATTAAACACTTGTTTTAAATTCTTGTTGACTGAATTGGTTCTCTTTCTTAGTGCCAAATTGATTCTTTTTTGTTTTACAAGAGCCCTCTCTGCTCTCCTTCTCAATAATTTTTCCTTTTCTAGTTGCCTTATTAGGTCCTCCACAGTCGCTCCATCAGTCCCTGGCAGTCTGGTCCCTGGAGCAGCTGTCCCTGGAGCAGCTGGCCCTGGCAAAGTTATAACTTCACTGTTGACCCCTGACTTACTGGCCCTCGGCACACACATCCCTGGATCACCTGACCCTGGATCACCTGCCACTGAATCACCTGCCACTGGCAATGTGGCCTCTTGATTTCTCTCTCTGTCTCCTGTCATGTCCCTTTCAACGCTCTTGAAATCCACCTCAATTTCTCCCTCAATCTCTGTAAAAATTACAATGTAATGTTGCTGTTATATGTATTTTGCCTTTGCATTTGCAACTACTGTCATCTCCAATGTAAGAAAATGAATTGAAGCGAAACATTTCTGTAATGTGAATTAAATCATCTGCCACAATCAGAAACCAATAAAATGTATAAATGGATCTACCGGCAAATAGTGTCTTATCTACATTGTGTGCAAATCCTCAGAGAAATCCCTGCCTTCTGGTTGTTTTTTAAACTGAATGTACAAATATGAATTAGGTAATCTCATTCGGAGTGTAGTCTATCCTTGAATTACATGAAATGGGGAATATTGTTAACTGCATGGATCTTACCGAAGTTTAATTTGGCGCAATATGTGTGTTCCGTTGCACTTGTATCCGGAGGCACCCTCACAGAAGGGGGTTTCCTCCTCTTCGGTTTAGGGCGATGGATGAAAATTGTTGGGACTGCATCGGGCCTCAACTTCAACATCCCAACTACTTTTGTGGCTTTGAATTGGTCATTTTCAAAGTGTACCTGTAGATAGGCTTGTAAGATCAGTTTCCATTGCGCTTCAAATATCATTGGAAATTTGGAAAGTCAATTCTCTACACT
>OLKM01000147.1:254220-256720 GCA_900291075.1 Melanogrammus aeglefinus
CCTGGACAAGTGCAGCCGCTGGCGGGAGTGGACACCTCGCGGTTCCAGTGATTAATGAACGAGGTTATGCACGGGAGGCCCAGCTGCAGAGCACAGGGAAGGGTATAATGGGATTTGAAGCTGTCCTGCTCAGACCTGCCTGGACATTTTCCCTTCCTTCCCACTGCTGATTTTTCCATCGACCGGCCGCTAAGACGCTGAGCACGCGTAGCCGATACCGTTCCCAGGGGAGGGGTGGGGGTGTGGTGTGGGGGGTGGGGGGGGGGGGAGGGGAGGGGAGTTGAAGCGGATGTTTGTATTTATTCATTTATATATTTTCCGTCATGCTGCCAGCCCTGCCCTTCCTTTTCTACATCTGCTTAAGCACAGGGCACGCGATGCAGAGTTTGCGCTGACTAAGCATCCTCCTTCCTCCTCCTCGCAGATGGTTTTGGGAGCGGAGTTAAAAAATAAATAAAAGGGAGAAAAAAACGAACTTTATGAAGAGAAAGTGTGTCAGGAGGAGGGAAAAGGGAAGGGGTGGGATGAGTGAGGACAGGGTAAAAGAGGGTGGGCTGGGACGGGTGGGAGGCGCAGTTTTGCTCTAAGCCCATTGCTTTAAAGGTCACTGAAGGTTTATCGCTGGTTCGTTTGATAGACTGTGGAAGACGTTTGAACTGAGCGATAGCCAAGAAGGGACTCTGGATCAAACCGCTCGATTGCGCTGCTTAAATGGGGCTCTGGCGGTTTCCTTTCTGCTTTTTGGTCGAGGTTGTGTTTGTGATCACTCTCAAAATGTTTGATACGGTATGGAAACAGTTTACTGCTCTTCAATTCAGACTGTATTCATGTTTTCCTTCTTTAATGTTTGATATTGTACAAGGGGGTTGCTCCCTGAAAGATTTGTCTTACTTAAAAAACGATTAAATGCCACAACACGACTACATAAAAACAACATTAATTAAGTAATTCACTGAGCATTTGCCACTATTTACAATAGCAACCACTATTTAATATGCTAATTACTTATTTATGAGGGAATCTAATGACTACTGCTTGGACAGCATTAATCTTGCATTAAAATGGTGATTTGCAACTCGCGCCAACGTTTATTCCACCATTCCGCTCAGACACACCAACATGGATAATACTGGACAACGTCCACCCTAGTTGTCCGGTTCTGTGAACCCATCCCCCGGTCAGAGACCGTCTGTTGGTCAGGTGTCGCGCTGTCGAGGCAGCAGGCCTCCTGGCAGCACCCAGCCGACACTATAGAGCCAAGCCCAGGACCTGGAGGGGGGGAAGGGGACGCCAGCCACATTTTCTGCATTCTCACACAGCGAATACGTATGCAAGATACAATGTACTTGCGTTAATACTTAAATGGTACGGTCACCCGCTGATGGTTTAACCTACGAGATGTAGCGTTTGAATCACTGCTGTTTAGTGGATTACATCACAAAGGGTTACTGTGTCGACTGTTTGGTTATGATCCGGTTTTAATGTGATTTCATAAATTACAATTTAGTCCTCTGAGGCAATTCATCCAACGCATCTCAACATTTTAGATAAATGTACTTAATAAGAAGGTAGGGGTTAGGCATATGGCCTGGTGTATGAAGCCGGGGTCAGGTAATGGAGATTGTAGATAACGTATGGTTTTGATTACACTAGATGATTTTCATTTGGTTGTTGTCGGTTTTTATTTTTAGCAGCGAGATGGAACAGGCTTTGGCTCTGAAGAAAGGTTCGAGTCTCCTCGGGAGTAATGGTGGCTTACCATCATGATTCCTTTCTCTAGCTTATACAGACAGGGGACGCCACACCTCTCTGCCCAGAGCAGTCAGGGTGAGGCGTCTCGCTCAGGGATACCTCGACACTCAGCTAGGAGGAGCCGGGGATCGAACTAGCAACCTTCCGGCTACCAGCCAACCCGCTCTACCTCCTGAGCCACTGCCGCCCACTTTGGCTCTAGTTGGTACCAACCAGTGCATCTAACTATAGTGCATTGTGTGAAAGCCGTTCCCTATCAAGGTATAAGACAGTCAGACACCAGCGGTAACAAGGACTATCGTCAGGGGCTTATCGAGTTTTTTATTGATTAAAATAACATAGTTTAAACCAGAACCCTAGACTTCATATTTAACTTAGATCTGTGTAAGGTTTAAACAATGACAAATCATTATAGAGATAAACTGAAATATTTTTTCAAGAGAATATAACCCAAATAAATCTTAAATATTTTTAAGAGACACTATTTTACTTTCAAGTTTGAGGGTGATTAGCCATTAAATGCAGTTTTCAAAATCTGCCCTGCCCTTTGATCTGGTGGCATCCCACGTGGAAGTGTAACTGCACATAACAGAAGAGTCCACCTGTATGATTGATAGTTTAAGCCTCACAGTGGGCCCAGTCCACTGGGTAGGGTGGTAAATGAATCTATCCATCATACATCGAGGTGGACGCCTCCACTTGTTGTTCGTTACACATATGGGACCAGAAATATAGCTGTCTATTTGCT
>OLKM01000147.1:259220-499293 GCA_900291075.1 Melanogrammus aeglefinus
TCTCAGTGCGGGGCGAGCACCAGCAGAGGGATGGAGAGACCTCATTGACACCGGGACTAATACACGCACCGCCAGGACCCACGCCCGCGTAGCAGGTGTGCTCTCAGTAACTGTGACTGTGTATGTGCACATGTATGTGTATGTGTATGCGTATGTGTGTATGTGTATGCGTATACACTGTATATGTGGGTACTTGTGTGCATTTACGTGGGTGTGCGTGCGTGCAAGAATTCAAGCACAGGCCCAGACTAACTATGCACACGAAACACATATAAACATACAGTGTGTGTTTCCAATTATCCAATTATCCACATATACAGTGTGTGTTTCACCAAAGTTCTAGGGCCTTTGGAAAGCTGTTGATGAATTACGTGATCGAAAAAGTCACTGTGTCTTGAGACAGCTGACAAGTGAAAAGTTTGATCCTTGTTAGATTTTTTGCTCCAGTGACATCACAAAGTTCTTCACCTCTCAGTCAAGGAGAAGTGTCCAGGCTTCTGTTCCGGAAGCGATCCCTAGCTCAGAACGCGAATGACGTCACCTCAAAGACAGCCTGATCACCTCCTCAAAGCTGTGTCCTACGATCGTCTTCACAGAATCATGCACGTTATTTGTACGGGATTGTTACACCATTGAAAAATATGACCTTGATTGACATCTAACAAAGCCATCCTTCTCAATGACACATGCCAATTGCAGCCTATTGGTATCATTGACCCTTTTATTCCCCATAAGCAGCCAATGCCAATCCAAGCCATCCCCCCCCTCTGGTCTCGCCTCCGCCTCTCCCCCCGACAGAAGCTTCGGAGCCAGGCCAGCATGCCAGCCGGAAGGGGCAGGCTTGGGCCGCGGGCACAATGGAGCCAGCTGCCAGAAGAACGCTGGGCTTCACACACTGAAGCAGAGCCAGCCACTCCATGCATCGCTTTACACTCAGTCCAGCCTCTACAGCACTGCACGGCGGATGCAAATGCAAAGGAGATCAGGGGTGGATTCGTGTCAAATGTGCGGAATTCGATTTGAAAACAAGGAGGCAAAAGACACGGCTGTTTCCTAATGTGTACAAGGTGTTTAGGTCGATCTCACCGACACGGTATCCTAGTGAAAAACGGGCCCAAATGACCCATCTACCCAAAGGCCACAAAAATCAGCCCTTGATGAACGGCAATTGCCCTCTCATAGAGTACAAGTACAGGTGCACTAAGCATACGTTTACAACCGATGGCTTTTCCAGAATAGAATGCTGTCGTGGTAGACTGCAGCAGAGAGCGGTATAACGTACAGGCCGACGTCCAGAACTCAGGCGGCTATAAACAATGACGGAAAAGACGCGCGAGTCAGTGCCCTGAAAGCACACAAATCTGCCTCCTCATAAATATCTCATTGTACACGGTACCTTGTGTATGCATGCTTAAGTGAGAGCTTTCATTGAAACACCGGCTCGTGCAGTAAGTGCATTGAATATAGCGGCGGAGGGAGGAGGGGGGTTTGGAGAGCGTTGGTAACAGCTGTGCAAATTGCAAAAATAGCATGGAACCACACAAAAGAAAGTAACAGGCCGGTCTCTGTGTGAGGTGTGATGCCGCGCTGGCTCCACGCGAGCGTCGAGCTCAGTGTTAAATGTGTACTCTGTGTCGACAAAAACCTGTCCACGTTCTGGATGGAAATTCAATCATGTGACAGAGATTAAGATCGGGGTAACCACGATCCATGGTACAAGACACAGCGTGTGAATATGAGGCACTTGCAGGGAGGCCCTACTGTCCCTCCTTTGCCGAAAGTGTGGGTTAAATATTTGATTGTGCTGAATATGACAGAGTTTCCTTGTGCAAAAAAATTGAAAGAAGGGTGAACGTGTCAAGTCTGCATAGTTACATTCTTATCCATTCATCCCTCCATCCATCGGTACAAAAGGGGTGTCAATTTTGCTCAACAAACCAGCTCTCCTCACCAGCAAGAGTGCAGCTCCATCTAAACAATCTACACTCATTTTCCTGGTGCTTCCAAACATGGAAACCAGATGTGTTGCTCCCATCTCCGCATGACAACCCCCTCCCCACGCAACCCAGCGGGACGCAAACACACCACCATCCCCGAGCTAATTCACAGGCGTGTTCCAAACTGCGTCTTCCTCAAGGACTCATCTCACGACACTGCCAGCGCGCCGCTGCTTCTCCACAAGCTGTCTCCTCCCCCCCCCCCCCCCCACCACCTCCTCCACCCAACCCCCAGAGGATTAATTTGTACCAGGGGAGGTCTCTCTGCTCCCTGAAGACTGAACAACCACAGATGATGTGTTCCTCTAAACGAGGAAATGATTACCAGCCGCATGGAAGGCCCAAACTGCTCATCGATGAGGAGACAGTGAAGCTGTTTCTTCTTTGTGTTTTTTTTTTTTATCAGAGTCACATACAAAATACAAAGTAAAGAAAAGTGTGGTGTGTGTGTGTGTGTGTGTGTGTGTGTGTGTGTGTGTTGTGTTCTTTGCCGATGGCGAGGAACTCTATATTTCATATGTCAAGAGGATGGAAATGAGGCTGGGAGAAATTGGTTGCAGGGAATTGAGGCTTGATAAGGCCGGGCCGGCATATGCCCAGATAGGCTCATTAATTATGCCTCAGATAAATCTCTGGCAAAGATTAGACGTTCTACTTCGCGTTTTAGCGTATTGAGGGTTTAAAAATGCTAATTTCCTCAGAGTAAACATTACTTCTATGGAATGTTTTGAAAATGAAGAAGCACTGCGTCGCGAAAGGGTTGGAAAACATATCAATTTTCTTTGAAAAATGTCTTTAAAAACTGTACTCTCAAAGTATTGATGTTTAAACCACTTTAGCTGGCTGTATTAAACACACACCCTCTGTACACCACTCACACTCTTTCCGCACACACACACACACACACACACACACACACACACACACACACACACACACACACACACACGCACACACGCACACGCACACACACCACACAACCACACGCACACACCACCACACCACACACAACACACACTTACACACACACACACGCACACACGCACACACACACCTACAGCACACACACACACACACACACACACACACACACACACACACACACACACACACACACACACACACACACACACACACACCTTCCCTTCCTGGTAGAGTACAGGATGTATAGATGAGGAACAAAGCGTTTTTTTGCGACTGCTCTTGCCAGGAATGCTTTATAGACCATGTTAATATTGGAGCTGCTCTGCTGGAAAGATTGCTTTAACCAATCTAGCAAGTCACTGCCTTTGTAAAGTCATTACACTTTGTGCAATGTCATGCTTTTTGAAGCATCTGGTAAGACCTGGGCTCCCTCTCTGTCTCCCTCTCTTTCTCTCTGGGAATTAGGAGAGTAGCCTAGCATGGCATTTGTCCCTGCCACTTCAGCATCTATTAATAAACCATTGCAGAAAAACAACAACAATACCATAACACCATATGAAAAAAGAACAACAGCCAAAGACCATTGGCAATCCTTTTTACCATGACAAAAAAACAATAAACCTGCTTTCACACACAGTCTTTGCCTGGAGCAGACTTTGAAATTAAGACTGTGTTCATGTTTTTATTTACATATGCCAGCCATACAACCCCTAAAGGCTAGCAGAGAAGGAGAAAGCCACGGGGGAGAGATAGAGATAGAGAGATTAGGGGACTGTGGGTTGAAAGTGGTAGGAGGAGTAGGTGGATATCAGAGGCAACACATCAGACAGGATCAACAAAAGTACAGCAACCTCCGCGATAACATCGCCTCTGACTTCCTGCTCTCTAAAGCATGACGTTTCCAAGGAAGATGAGAGCTAAGTGCCCCGGAGAGGAGCATTTGAAAAAAAGGTAGGAGAAGAGGTGAAGAAAAACATGGAGAGAGAGAGAGAGAGAGAGAGAGAGAGAGAGAGAGAGAGAGAGAGAGAGAGAGAGAGAGAGAGAGAGAGAGAGAGAGAGAGAGAGAGAGAGAGAGAGAGAGAGAGAGAGAGAGAGAGAGAGAGAGAGAGAGAGAGAGAGAGAGAGAGAGAGAGAGAGAGAGGGATTAAGAGGGAGAGGGAGAGAAAGAAAGAGAGAGAGAAAGAAAGAGATTGAGAGGGAGAGAGCATGACAATCAGAGAGAACCGCTGAATGAGGATTATTATCATCGGTGAAAAAAACAGAATGTGCACACAACAGAACAGCAACAGTCATGAAGGATGGGCGGGGGGGCGGGGGGAGACAAGTTCACAAAGAAGAGAATGAATGGAGTAGCTTGAGCCTCCCCGGCTCCCACTCAAGATGAGACAGGGAAGAAAAAGAGTAGAGTCTAAAAAAGTATGTATCTTACCTGAGTCAGCTGTCACCGGGGGGGGGGGGGGGGGGGGGGGGGTTGCGGCCGGTGGGGCGAAAAAGTAGCAGGGAGAGTCAAAGGGGTCCTGAGGGGGATCCAGGGGGAGGCGGGTGAAGCGCAGCGTGGCCGTCGAGGTGGTGCCGTTGGGCGGTGGGAGGGAGGAAGGTTCCGGTCCGGCTCCAAAGCAGTGGGATGGACGGTGGTCCGGTGAGGAGCAGGGGGGGAGGAGGAGGAGGAGGAGGAGGGTGGGTGGGTGTCAGAGGGGTGAAGGATGGAGTGACAGGGAGCAGGGAAACGGGGAGGCAAAAGGGGGAGAGAAAAAAACTCCCTCTCCTCAGTCTATTTCTCTTGCTTCCCTCTTCTCTACCGTATCTCTGTTTCCCCCGACCGACACACACACACACAAGCACACGCGCGCTCTGAGGCAGCCTCCGGTTCCCAGAGTCACTGAGATAATAGGCAGAGAGAGAGACTCTTCACGTTTACTCGCTCTGCCACAAGGGGAGGGGAGGAGGATGGGCACGCTCACTCCCGCCCACTCTCCTCCGGGCTGGCCAATGGGAGCAGGGAGAGAATTGTCCAGACGGCCAATTACACGAAGCAGTGCCTGCTGAAAGCCTTGCCCTGGACAACATGTGCACTAGCTCAAATCGGATTGGGGAAAAGGAGAGAAAATCCCAAGAAGAATACAGTAGGAGTCGTGCGAGGCATGGCTTGCGCAGAGCAGACCCACCCGGGGTTTCTGATGGTGATTTAGGGCCATGAAGGACTTTCCATTGATTAGTGCGATTGGATTCTCAGCCGAGGAGGAAATAAATAAATAAATAACATGGTGATTACATGGCTTCTTCTCTACAGATCTGGCAGAAAGAGAGCCTGGATTCTTGGCAGAAGGAAAGCTCCCAGGAGCTGGTCTCTTGCGCGGTTGATGCAACGCTCTCTGCTTGAATGACCGAGCTGGGACAATGTGAAGCCAAAATAAACAACAGAAAATAGGAGTGCATGATGAAACATACATGAAGATGTCTAATTCCCCCCAACGCCCACACACCCCCACCACCATCAGTCCCAAACACCTAGATATGCATTCTTGGTTTACACAGTGCAGTGAACCCTGAAATTTCGATAGGGTTTTCAGATCCGCCACACGAATGCTGTTTGTGTGCGTTTTTATGCATACAATGCTGAACCAAGTGACAGCCGAAAGAGCGTTGGGTTTCGTCTGGTTGCCTCTGGCCCTCGTGTGCTATGTCAGGGGCATGGTACATTTTTAACAGAAACTCCAGTGGTTGTTTCCTGCGCTGCGATCAATAACTCTGGCAAGTTCCCAGCTTGATAAATGATCAATGTCAAACCGTCAGCTTGAAGAATAAAGAGCACATCACCGCTCGCGTCTTGACTTCCCTTTAGTGCACGGTGGACAACATGGCCGGCCCGGTATTAATGCGGCAATCAAAACCGCCGGCATAAAACAGGCTGCAGTGTTTTGTGCCTACAAAGATTGGTGGCTTATTGGAGAAAAGTGGAAAGTGGAAAGGCCGGGAATTGGATAATGATTCTCCTGAGCCAGCCAGGGAGTGTTTGGGATTTAGTGGCCATGCTCCGACAACATGTGGCGACGTCATGCTCTCCACACAGCATGGAGGATATCTTTAGCCGGAAAGAATAGGTTAGGTTCCCACTATAGAATAGTTCCAATGTGAAGAATAGGTTCCCCAATTCAGAATGGTTTACCAGTGAAAAATGTCTTTCCCAGTTTAGAACAAATTCCCAGTTAAGAATAGGTTCCCTAGTGGAACCTGCTGGGCAATTCACGTGAATGTCAATGCAATGACATTTTAAGAAGTGACCTGTTCTATAAATATCTCTAGCAATGTCAGGCTATATGCAATTCTGGATAATCTGTCACCATTTACGATCTCTGGTGATAGAAGGAGGTAGGTGATCGTTTTAGCATTTCAGTATCTATCATCAATAATGTCATTTGTGGTATCGGTCAGTCACTGTTACTGCCACCAGGAGAGTGCATTAGAATACAGTGTTGTATATTCATCCACTTGTCAGTTGGTTGTACAGTTTAACCCAGCAGTCTAACAACAATCTACAAAACAGAGTTGCATTCGGGTAAACAGTAAGAAAATAATCCACTCCCAGTTTGGCTCGTATGATACAAATGAAGATGGGATATATATTGTTTGACTGATTCGGATGAACTCCAAATGGCTCAAGAAATAATTTCACGCCTATTTCTTTTGGGTAATCACAGCAGTGCAAAAAGCACAACCGACTTATTGTGTTTGATTTCCCCACTTCCTGATAAACAAGTTCACAACTATACAACAACAACACCACCACCACCACCACCACCACCACCACCACCACCACCACACCACCACCACCCACCACCACCACCAGCAGCTACACCACCACCACCACCACCAGCACCAGCACCAGCTACACCACCAGCACCACCAGCACCACCACCACCACACCACCACCACCACCACCACCACCACCACCACCACCACACCCACCACCACCCCCACACCACCACCAGCTCACACCACCACCACACACCACCACACACACACCAGCACCAGCACACAACCACCGGACCACCACCAGCACCACCCACCACCACCACCACCACCAGCTACACCACCACCACCACCACCAGCACCACCACCAGCCCACCACCAGCACCACCACCACCACCACCACCACCCACCACCACCACACCACCAGCACCACCACCACCACCACCACCACCACCACCACCACCACCACCACCACCAGCCCACCACCACCAGCCCAACACCACCACCAACACCACCCACACCACCACCACCACCACCACCACCACCACCACCACCACCAACACCACCACCACCAGCTACACTACCACCAACACCACCACCACCTCCACCACCACCACCACCGCCACCACCACCACCACCACCACCACCACCGACCACCACCACCACCACCACCACCACCACCACCACCACGATCACGACCACCACCACAGTGGCTATCCTGAAAACACAATCACTGTTCCTAGTCCCAGCACTTTGCTACTGCTTACACAAACACAATGAGTACAATGGCAGACGTAAAGAAGACCATACTCTGTTACAGCAGCATGGTTTTCATACAACCGCGCTGATGCGAGACCCCCACTGCGTGAGAGCCGAGGAGAGAGACATGAAAAATTCATAAGGAGATGGAAGGAGATGTCACATCGAATATGTACCAGGAAGGGGTGACGGTCGGGGGTAGTGAGGTGCGTAAGCCGAGAGTCGGAGCGCTGGATCCTGACCCGGTTGAATGGTAAAGTGTTTAAAGCTTTGTCTCGCATTAGGGATGTCCATTCAACTAAACTGAAGAACAGCAAGGTTTGTTTTGTTCTTTACATTACAGTGTAATGAATGGGATAAACAATGTGACACCCTGTTCCAGCATGGAGGGTACTTAATATGGACGGGGGGGTCAAAAGTGGGCCACAATAAAGATTTTATGGAGAAAAGTTCCCTGAATGAATTGACTAATGAATAGGAGCTTTTTATACCCCATAAGCGTTTTGGTTAACATATTTTCAGTTGCGGGGTTTAACCGTAACTATGGCTTTAGTTCACTGCTTTGCACCTTTGGAAGCTGAGATTTTGTGAGTTTGGTTCAAAAGAAAAACAGTCCACACACGGATGTGTAGCACAACGTTCACTAGGCTTAAGGATTGGGTCATTAGCTCTGAAAAGAATGGATAATTTGTGCGAAATCTACCTCATATTTTTCACCCTCTGCATGTCTCTAATGTGTTTTGTCGTAAAAGCGTAACGTTTTCTAAAGCTGCAAAGCTTGCTAACCTTTTCGTAAAGGTTGGAGAGAAATGTCACCCATACATGTGGATATAGCAATGAATAGCAACTTAAGAAAAGCTTACCACTTTTATAGATATTTTATTGGGATATGGTCTAGTCATGCAATTAACCCCTCAGATACTCTGCGACCACAATTCATTATTATAAATTAACTTCATTGAAACCCTGAACCAGTGAAAGAAAATAGAGCTAATTTGAGTTCTGCATGACATCAACAGTGAGCACAGGTCAGTCTGTCATTTGAAATGCTTTTTTTATGATGGACAGCGTCTATCAATATTTTATTTGGAAAAAAAACCTTTATTTTGACATTTGAACACAGAGAAATGTCATGGGTGCGTCGATACAAAGTCAACGAGTCTCTATCTGCACAATGTCAGGAATACCCACTATGGATTGGACCTTCCTCATCAAATATAACAAAAAGAGAAGCGACAGAGAAATAGAGAGGAAAATGCCAGCGGATCCAATAAGGGCTTTTTAAGAATAGCATATTGTCAGTCATTCCCTCACTAAATGTTAACATAAATGTGGAAATACATCCGCTCCATTTACATCTGTTTCAATGCCAATGTTCCTTTTGGGACACATATCATAAGGGACAGGGACTTGGGCTTGGGCTACTCAGAGCTACAGCGACACAAGATGAATTCAGAACTGAATCGGTTCATGCGTTCATCCATCAAGCAATAAATAAAATATCCATCTGTTCACCCAATCATTCAACCCTTCACAGAAGGTTACGCGTTTCATCTGCATAAATGCCCGCCTGCTGACCCCAGATAACGGCCGTTTAGTCTGGGGCCGCTGAAACATCGAGACGACAGCGCAGATGTTGTTAGATTCCACGGCCGTCGTCGTGGAGGATGTGACTCACACCCTGATGACAGACAAAGACAGGCCGGGCTCTGACAGGCCTGGCTTTCCACTTGCACCCCTAAACGTGATTAAAGCCCCCCTCCCCCTTCTAAGACACACACACACACACACACACACACACACACACACACACACACACACACACACACACACACACACACACACACACACACACACACACACACACACACACACACACACGCACACAAACACACACACAATATCTAGTTGTCGCTGTCTTGTATCACCCCCGTCGCCGGATAATTTCCACGTACTTAGTTATTACTTAGCGCTCTCTAAATATAGCTGGCCGTTGTGACGGGCTCCACAGCCCAGCCAGCTGTGGGTTATTACACAGAGAGCTGTCCCTCCATCAGACTCAATGAGACTCATGTGGATACCACGCCGCTCACGCTAAGTGTGCGCGCCTGTAGGGGTGTGACTTTGTGCATGTAAGGGTTGAGAGTGAATGTGTGTGTGTGTGTGTGTGTGTGTGTGTGTGTGTGTGCATGTGTGTAGGAGTGTGTGTGTGTTTGTGTGTGTGAATGTGTGTGTGTGTATGTGTGAGTATGTGCGTGTGTGCACGTGCGTCTTGAGAGATTTTCTCTGGTAAGACCTTGGAGAACCTGAGATGGAGAGACAGGGTAGTGCCATGACACTCAGCAGCACCCCCCCCCCCCCCCCCCAGTCAATTAAATATTAGCCCACACACTGCCGTGATGCTTCTGTTAGCTGGGCGACGCATCGGGAGACATTACTGGGGGAAAGGGTTATTTACATGTGTTAATGTGTGATTATTTACCCAATCCTGTTAGGATCCAATTTTGGACAGTTTGTGCATGAAAGATTTTGTTGATGTATGAGTGGCGGCCTCGCAAATCACTCAAAAGTTGACACCTGGTTAAAGCTGCTTGGACATGCAAGTAAGGAACCAACACTGACTTCTGGGGGGGAAATAAATATGATTAAAAGAAGGAGCGATGAATGGGTAAAATGTGAGATGAGAAAATCCAACTTTATAGGGGAATGTTTCCTAATCCCTCCCGTTTGCTGATAGAGTGGGCCTAAAGCTGAGGCTTGCTGTTCAATACAAGAGCCCTTCCAAACGATTTCAGTGCTGGAGCTTGTGAATACTGTTCTCTTTAATGCAGGCTGCATTATGTCATATTAATTACTTATGATCTCATCTTCTGCGCTTGCCAAATGTATGCTATGGCGGCTGACATAAAAGATTATTATCTCATGTTTTTTTTATTTTGTTAAGCCGCTCATCTTCGCTTCGTCGATAACACAGTAAAACTTGTCGTCATTTAATTTAACTAATTACAATATGCACGCATCATTTAAGCCGTGTTTGTGCTGGGACTTTTCGATGAACATAATATTTTGTTGTAAGTCCCTACAAATCCAACTTTTAATAAACTTGGCTTATCTTATCCTGGAGACCACCCTGATCACATTCAGTTTCAAAACAGATCATATATATATATATATTTATACATATATCATGTCCATATCAATCATGTCCAGACTAATGTTGGCAAGCAGCAAGAAAAGGATGGTATTTGACCAATAGTGATTAAGCCACGCCCATTCCGGTGTGTAAGAAAGTCAATGGAGATTGCGCCATGAATGGTGAACATGATTATGGTCGATTCAAAAGTTAACTAATTATTAATAGTAATCAAGTCATAATGTGACTATTGTGACTTGCCAATTTCTCGGGACACTGGAAGGGGCGGGACACTGGAAGGGGCGTGACCCAGGCACTCTATAAGCAGTCCCTTCAGGTATTAGCAATTTCGCGCAAATGCAAGAAACTTTGACCAAATATGAAATCCAAGTGAGCTTGCAGATATTTTCATTCACTGTAACATTGCCAAAGTGCTAGCACAAAGAAAAAAACAAATCATAGCAAAAAAATATTAAATGCTCAACCTTTAATCTCATAGCAAAATCTGTGAAATGATGGAGGAATTGAATAAGGACATCTTAAAGAAAGAAACTAATGAATATTCCTATCATGCCCTGAACAAACCTATTTGCAAATTCACAAAATCCTACCCCCCATCCAGGTTCTTGAATTCACAAGATCGCCATCCCATCATGAATTCACAAAGTCACGCCCCCACTGCCGACGCAAACACACCCAAGTGCAGTTGTCTTATCACGGACGCAGCCGTTACCGTAGCCTGAAGGTCCTCTATGAGTGTAAAGGTCGGCTGGCTTTCATAGGCGCTGGGACGGTGATTTGTGAGGTTGCCGCAGTCAAGGCCGGCAGCTTTAGCACCCTCGGGTGCTGCTGAAGGTCACATGAATGAATCAGGAATGAATGAGTTGACACAATATGATGACATCTGATAATTAGCACATACTTATTTATCCCTGTTCAATAACATGTGAATCTTGGATGGAAAAAATACATTTATTCAGTGCCCGGGTGAAATTGTACAGAACACATTGTTGTTGCCGTGACATATGTAATCCACAGGTTCAGTGAGCAAGGCATCAGTATTGCTGAAGCCAGGGCGAGTCTCTGGAATCCAACACACAGTCCAAATCCTACACACACACACACACGCACGCACACACACACACACACACACACACACACACACAGTTGGTTCACCATCGCCATTACCGGTCGCGCTCCACCACAGACTTGAACCATAACAGCCATTTTGTTTTTTATGTACAATGAAAACAGTACATGCCAGCCAGGTAAACATAGATGTGTCTGCGTTCAATTCAAAATACATATAATGTGATTTGAGTTACACAGAATCTTGCGGCTATTCATGCTGTGTTGGATTAGGTAAAAAAACATACACTGTTTAATAACATACTTGAGAGTGGTCCTGTGTAGAATTAGTGTATGGATTAGGGTAATTTGATTTATTTTGTTGCTAATTTTCCAAATAAAATATTATGTCCTTACATAACTTCATTTAAAAATAAATATCTATTCGCTTCTTTCATTTTTAAAATAGTATTTAAATCTTGTTCTACCCCAAAGTACCCACAATTCTTAAATGAAATTAAAAAACAAAATGAAATAAAGAAATTTGAAAATCTTACAGAGGAATCATCAATAGCTAAAAACAGCATTGTAACAGGATGGATATGCAACAATTCAAAAAGTAATAACATTTATAACATTTAGGAATACAAAGAAAAAAGAAACAGATAACAAACATAATATACAGAATACAAAAAATGGATACAATTTGAAGTTACGTTTTCTTTCTCTTTTGTTACAACCCTGGGAGGGAAAAATAAACAAAACAACCGAATGAAATAAATGGAAATACCAGTAAATGTGCCAATCTCCCCAGGAACAGGAGCCGATACCCCTCTGTTAGACCAGTCTCTTTGGCATTCATGGAAGGGGAAAAACAAAAAAGACGCTGAAATACGTTAAAGTTGGACAAGCAGTCCCTGGCCCCCGTTTAAACGGGATGCCATACTTTCTCAAGGCTCATTTTCAGGGTAAAAATAATGAACAAAGATTAAAATTTTAATGAGGTGCCTGCTCAAACTTGTCGTCCTATTTTTAAACCAAGATCAAAACGTAAAAAAAACAAAAACAAAAAAGCCTAGAAGGAACCGGGGTTGTGGTTGGAGTTGGGTGGGGGTGGTGTATTTATTTCGCGGAGTGGGGGATGTAGCTGTTCTCGATGCAGAGGACGATGTAGGAGTGGGAGCAGCTGCTGGGGCCCTGCTGGGTGAGCGAGCCGCTCTGCAGGGAGGACGCCAGGCCGGTCACCGCGCGGTCGCTCGCCCTCCACGTCTCGCAGTAGTTGTCCGTCTGCCGGTGGCCCTTGGTGCTAGAGCCATGCCACACCATCTTATCAGGCCTGCGGAAGGGAGAGCGAGAGAGCGAGAGAGAGAGAGAGAGCAGAGAGAGAGAGAGAGAGAGAGAGAGAGGTCAAAAGGTAACCAGGTAAACCAGTACGGCGTTAACCAATAAAGCGGTCAACGCCCGATTCTCTTCGTTTGCTTCGCCAGCGGTACCAATGTGACCGACCTAGTGTTGACAAAATTCCCCCTTTTCACCCAAAAATCCAAACTGTCGCCAAAGTCGAACCCCTCCTGACCCCTCAAAGAGGGTCCAATCATATCACAGCTTTGTTTGATGTTCCAAAAAACGGATGGAATCCAAACCCCAACGGCTTTCATCATCATCAAACCTCCAGTGCACGCCTCGTGAGTTACCAAGCCCTCGTATGTTAGCCTAGTATACTCTGAACACTCAACACAGCATCCTCACACTTGCTACTGGCCGCTCCTCATGTGTTGATTGCTTACGACTGGCGGCCTGGCGAGTTGAATGAGACTGTTTAATCGAATGAGATGATGTAATCAGGAGTCTGTGGATTGAAGCATGTCCTCGGTGCTCTCTCCAGACGACAAAGGGAGGCGGGACCCACCATGCGCTGTCTCTGAGGATGTCTCTGCCGTCGAAGGAGTAGAGAGGAACGCCCTCCCGCATGGTGCCTGAAACCTCCCCGAACAGCGAGTCCCAGCTGCTGAACAGCTCCTGGTCCTGGGGAGGGAAAGCAGCCGGCGTTAGGCCCCTGGGGCTACGGGATGAACGATGCTCTTTGGGAACTTTGGGAACGATTACTGTTTACTTTTATCCATTTAGCAGACATTTTAATCCAAAATGAATGGTGATGATTTCATAAAAATGCCGTTAGTGAGCAGATAGGGTGTTACGTCATCTTGCCCAGGGATACCTACAGGTAATAATAATAATTATAATTATAATAATACATTAAACTTCTTAAACGCTTTTGTAAACACTCAAGCACCTCACAGAGTAACACAATTTGAAAGGGAAATGTAAATATAAGTCAGTAAGGCAGGATGAATGCATTGGCGTTTAGGCACAACCTATTTTGACTGAGGGTCATCTGCCTCGTAACCACTAGACTATCCCCCCCTAAAGGTCTCCAACATGAAGATCCGAAGGATTGCATGATCACAGTTAATATCCCATTACTTCCTTTTACAACTAATCTCCTATTTATGATATAGATGAACATATCATTGCAATATTGTCAACATACTGTGTATGACCAAACACATATAACACGTTGTATAACTTTATTTTGTCCCTATGAGGACCCAGCAGGAGACCGACCTTAAGGTTCACGATGGGCAGGCTGTCTCTGTCCGACTTGCGGACGATGCTGTACAGATCCTGTAGCTTGGAGGACAGGAAGGCCCGGAAGGTCCCCTTCAGCCCCACGGCCCGCGCCTGCTGGAAGCACAGGAAGTCGGAGCCGCGGATTCCCCGCATGTTGCCGGTCTGGGGCGAGTTCAGGGCGATGAGGTGGAGCTGGAGAGGAGGGTGTAAAAGAAGTGTTGTTTAAAACACAAAAAATACGAAAATGAAATCTAGAATATTATGGTTGAATTGTAATCATTTGTCATTTATGCTACAGGAGCAGGTCTTTCTCAAGGATTCCCACTGGTAGATTTCCCTGCTGTGAGTCAAATACTCAACGACTGTTACTGTCAGGTTATCCAGCACATGTCCGGGTAGGGGTTAGGGGCCCAGGGCATCGTGCGGAAGGATCCCATACAGGCAGACAGCTGATATTGGGAGGTCGATCCCAGAACCTTTCCGATGTGTGAGTCAAACCCTCTAACTCCCCTGTGCTAACCTACTCCCCCTAGAGTACGAATGAAGGTACTGAATTCACAACCGGTGATCCCGAACCAGAAGGTATCTCCCGGGTAACACACACTCACCCCGGGTCCGGAGGTGTGCACGTGAGCGGCGAGCTTGGGGGCCGCCGGGGGGACGTGGGGTCTCCTGGCGGTGACCGGGTGGCGGACCTCAGGCTGCTGGGGCGGCGGCGGCGGGGGGTTGGCCCGCTCCACCGTCTGACCGGGGTACCTCTGGTCGGGGAAGCGGGGGTCATAGTGCGGGGGATAGCGGGGGTCGGGCTGGGGGGCGTGTTCCCTCCTGGGGGTCTCCTGCTGGTGGTGCTGGTGGTGGTGGGGGTGGTGGGCCTGTGGCGGCGGCGGCTGGTCCACGGGGCGCGTGTCGGCCCCCCCCTGGGAGTAGCCGGCCCCGTTGACCGACTGGTCCTGGGACGGGGTGTAGATGACCACCGGTGGGGGCTGGACCTCAGCCACCTCGTTTTCCTGGTGATCCGCGAAGAAGAAGAAGAAGAAGAAGAAGAAGAAGAAGAAGAAGAAGAAGAAGAAGAAGAAGAAGAAGAAGAAGAAGAAGAAGAAGAAGAAGAAGAAGAAGAAGAAGAAGAAGAAGAAGAAGAAGAAGAAGAAGAAGAAGAAGAAGAAGAAGAAGAAGAAGAAGAAGAAGAAGAAGAAGAAGAAGAAGAAGAAGAGGAGAAGAAGAAGAAGAGAAGAAGAAGAAGAAGAAGAAGAAGAAGAAGAAGAAGAAGAAGAAGAAGAAGAAGAAGAAGAAGAAGAAGAAGAAGAAGAAGAAGAAGAAGAAGAAGAAGAGTGTTTATTAGTGACTAGTGGTGAACCAGGTGAGTATGAGGGTTGGTGACGATTGATCAGTGTTTGGTTTCATGGGGTCAACATACCGAGTCTCTGTAGAAGGGATTGTAGTCTCCGAGCTGTGGAAGAAATTGAAAAATTTTAAAAGATTAAACATTGTATAATGTATATACCACAGAGGATGTGCATCACTAGATGGATTAGGCATAACAGTATCATGAGTATCTTGTATCAGTATCTTGTATTTTACTGAGGATCAATACAAATTCTGACTTTCTATCTTTTACACTCTTCGACTATACATACACACACACAAAGATTATGAAGCACATTTGTCGTTTTCATATTTCTTTTCTCTAGCTATATCTCTTTCTTTCTATTTAAAACGAGATAAGATTGAACCCTAGGTTGGCCATTCGGGTGAACTGTTACCAAGAGATAAAAAAAACAAACATAGCAGCCCACAAATAGCACAAATAGGAGGAAAGGTGGCCAACATGAATACTGGTTTGTACACCAGACATAAGCGTTACCATGACTTGGCGCAGGCCATGGCGGACGCGGAGGTAGAGGTCGGCCTTGTCCAGGCAGTAGATGAGGCTGCCCTCCTGCTGGCGCCGGGCCTGGGTCAGCATGGTGTCGTAGGACTTCAGCACCATCACCTGGGGGCGGGGGGTCAGCGGGTCACATTCACGGTTCATATTCTCCTTATATAATTCCAAACCAGCACAACGCAGGGTTAAATCATTTAAAACATCTGAAACCCATACAACAGTGAACAGTGTGGTCAAACAGTATGGATTGGTATGACTTTTATTTTGCAGTGAATATTGGTCGGATTGGTATATGAATGTGTAAACCAGGTGTTCAAAAATATATACGTCAAATACTACATTAAAAAAGAAACATTTTCTTATCTACCAATATTACTTTTACCCACTTTGGGGGTTGCATCCCTGACACCAAGTACATTAAGTACACTAAGAAGTACACATTGATGTCCAGTTTCACGGTCATGGGTCACACCTACCCCAGAGGAGTGGCCTGAGGCTCCTGGGGGCCCAGGGGGGCCTGGGGGTCCAGGGACATGGAAGGCTGCACATGGTTAAAGAAACAACAACAGTGAGATAGAGTAAAGCAGTCCCAAGGCCGACCCTTCATCTGCACAGTAAAGGTTAGCCGTGCACATGAGTATCCAGCTTTTAGCGCCCGGTCCTTGTGTGAGCGCGGGGCCCATTGAAACCTTGTGAAGCCCCTGGAGAGACCACGGCCACCGCCGTGAAGGACGCTATAAATACACTCCTCTTGATCCTCCTTGACACCCCAACGCCTGGCGCTAAAGTCCTTGCCGCGCCCCGCTCTGAATCCCGATCTGACAGAAGCCGCGCGGATTTCCCTGATCCTCGGTACCACAGGTCAAGGGCGCCCGTATGGAGCAAGCTCTGGGCGCTGTCCGCTACGCTAGCCTGCTGGGACCTGAACTACAGCAGAGGAGACCCCCCTCTCGTAGTCACGAATCATAACAAAAAAAGACCCGTGGTGAATATTGCTATGGCAAATCTTTCGTGGCGAGGTTCCGACCCCAAAAAAAAACGAAACGTGTCAGCAATTCCATCATTGTTATTCGTGTTGAATAACACAAAAACAATTATCTGAGATGTGTTGTTGTGCGCTGCGATCCTCCGACTTCACGCTTGATTCACTCCCATTACCTCCCTGATTTTATTAGGAAGGTATACGTGTGGATGGTGTCAAACCGACGAGCGCCTTCCCCATGTCCATTAAAAACATCCCAGAGACAAACAAACATTTCAGTCGAAGAGTGAAAGAACCCAAACCCTTTTGTTTTTTGTTTTTACAGAATGACTCGCAGCCAGGGCGTATCAGGGTCTGTAGAAAGGCAATCAACGCAGATCACATTTACATTGAGTCATTTAGAGTACGCTTGGATCCAAAGTGTCTTGAGGGGGAATAGGTGGTAGGGACGTTTGAAGGGGTAGGGGGGCTGTTACATTTCGTGATTTTAATGTGTGAGTGAAGAAAAGTGAAATTCATTCAAAGGCAAATAAAGCATACAAGCAATTCAGTAAGTTATGAAGTATGTAGATGCTAAGTGGCTAAATAGCAGTTTGAAAGAGTGTAGTGACAGATGAACGTGAGTGAGGGCTCTATGCTCACAGTGGTTGGGTCTGTAGGGCCCCGGTAAAGAGGGGGATCCAGTGGGTCCGGGAGGTCCTGGGGGGCCAGGCGCGCCTGGACGGCCGTCATACCCAATGCCCGTGGGTCCAGGAGGTCCCTGGGGTCCAGGGGGGCCCATGATGGAGTCTCCCTTCGGACCCTGGAAGCAAAGGGGTGGGAAAGAACAAGGTTGAGGAAAAACTGTGTGGAATGGAAAATAAAGGCTGTAAGACCCTGATGAATTAGAAACAACGTGTCTCTCAGTAAGTCATACATATCGCTCTGTAGCTCTGAAGCATTAGTGAACAATGACCCGTTTTTAACAGTTACAATGCAATCACAACAAGTGCTTTGCTAAAGTGGTGCTTTCATTGTTTCTCTCCTAAAGATTAACACTGAGCTCCCTAAATGTTTTTTTATGTTTATTTTATCAGAAGAATGCTTCACATTACGAGCTTCCCCAATTGCACTAGTTTATGGAGTCCATTGAAAAGACTCCACTGCCATCCCTGCTCTTACTGAGACACCCTCTGCTCCACAAAATTCTACTACAGCGATAGGCCCCACCAACAAACCCTCAGACCCAAACTAGTCTCTCAGTAAACCCAGGGCCTGGAACTACTGTAGCTATAGACACTATAGCTATATGTAATTCACTAGTGTATTCTGTCTACGTGAGTTTGAATCTTCCTTGAAGTTGAATTAATGAAAATAATTCATCCTCCATCCCACCTTTCAAAATGATCTCTCCATATTGTCATTCTAGGCCTGATAGATATGATGTCATCAATATTTTGTAATTGTTCATACTTAAGCCATGACACTGACCAGTGTGAATATATATTAGATCCAGACAATTAAAGAAAAGAAAGGAGTAAGAAATTAATTTGCAGACATATGAGATTTGTTGTAGAACATATTAGCAAATCAGTGTGTAGAAGCTAGCCTGTTAAGAGTTTGGATCATAAGCTATACAAAGTCGTTTTCAATTGATACAAATATTATCCTAGTGTTCCTAGAGTGAGAGTGAGCCAGAGAGAGAAAGCCAGAGAGAGTGAGCCAGCGAGAGAGAGTGAGCCAGATAGAGAGAAAGCCAGGGAGAGAGAGTGAGCCAGATAGAGAGAAAGCCAGGGAGAGAGAGTGAGCCAGTGAGAGAGAGAGAGCCAGAGAGAGATAGAGAGCCAGAGAGAGTGAACCAGAGAGAGAGTGAGCCAGAGAGAGTGAGTCAGAGCGAGAGTGAGCCAGAGAGAGTGAGCCAGAGAGAGAGAGATTGAGACAGAGAGAGTGAGTGAGCCATTAAGAGGGCAAGCAAGGGAGAAAGTTAGCCAGAGAGAGAGTGAGCCAGAGGGAGTGAGTCAGAGAGAGTGAGCCAGAGAGAGAGAGAGGGAGCCAGAGAGAGGGAGAGAGTGAGCCAGAGAGAGAGAGCCAGAGAAAGTGAGAGAGAGAGTGGGAGCACACAAGATCGAAAGCGAAAAGCTATCAGGTTAATTAATTATTCACGTGACTAACCCCCACCAATAAAAAAAAGAAGGATTTGACTGAGATTGAGTTGGCAGCCAGACACTGGTGAATTATTGCATTGCCGGCTTACCTTCCAAGATTGGACAGTCTCTTATCTGAGTCAACTGGGCTATGTTGTTACTATGGCACTGATAAGCTCTCATCAGGTGTGTTATTATTTTACTTTTATAAACTTTGTTGGTTTTCCATCCATATTTCAGGGGGTGGCCCTTCCATCCCCTGAAATATGATTTGCCCCCTGGTGTCTCCATAATGTCATTGGGCTAGAACACAACAATCTGACAACGCCTAACGCCAGTGGAACAGAGCCTGTCAAACGCTGCTTGAAATATAAATTAACGATCTGACCCCCGATCTGTCAAACAAATATATTTGCATGTATCCAAATATAAATCTATGCATACAAATATACATAAATATATATATATATGAATATATAAATAAAAAAAAATGTGTGTGTGTGTATCAGTATATATATATATAAATAGTATATATATATATATATATATATATATATATATATATTATATATATATAATATATATATATATATATATATATATATATATATATATATATATATATATAATATATATATAGATATACACACACACACACATATATATATGTGTGTGTGTATCTGTTTTTATTTCTGATATAATTGTCTGATTTCTCATGGGTCCCCTGACTGATTCTTGGTGCCCCCCCTGGGCCATCTCGCCCCTGTGTACAGACAGCTGATTACGCTACAATGGTTTTGATTACTGATGCTATCAATGCTGCCCTTTTTGTAGCATGAGTAGTTTATCATTGATAATATGAATTGAGAGAAATCACACTGAAAAATCGGTTGCAATATACAGTATATGTTCTGCTCTTCAAGTCCAGATCGAAGACCAGGAGTTTGGTCGCTGATCTAGACCCAACACATCCTCGGGCCTGAATTACTGTCCAAGTCTGGCCCTGACCTAAACCATAATGTCCGTCCCTCCTTTTCAAGCATCTGGTGGGCATTCATGGTGTTAAATGCTAAGCATAACGTAAATAAAGTAGTCCCAGAGGAAGACTTCTTGACAGCCACGTGATTGACTTCTGCCTCGGTTCACTCAACAGTGGAGACTTGATGCTTCGAGAACAGTAGGGTGTGGTCATGATATCTTCATGTCGGTGTGGGCATAAGGCTCAGGTTGTGTCACATGGTGACATGGTGCCAATAAACGGAAGAGGCTGCAACTACACATCCAATGACTCCCCGGCACCACTCGCACCTCGGTTCACCTCGTAATGTTTGCATTTGATAACATTTAAATGACTTGAACAGAGTCAACCTGGGTCTCACCTGTGGGCCCGGGCTGCCTGCTGCTCCTTGAACCCCACCAAACCGGGGGTCGTAGAACCCTGCAGCCGGCTCTCCCTTCTCCCCCTTTACCCCAGTGTCTCCGCGCTCTCCCTTCAGCTCGTTCTGCGGACACAACACAGTGTTTAACACGGCCATGAACGCCAATTTTACAATTACACGTAAAAATCGATTAGGAAAATGTGTTTTTTTTTATCTATGTGCTTTATAAAGGAACAAAATGAGTTTACACATCATTATTGACACAATAAACATGTCAAATAATTGATTCATTCAAAATAAGGGATTATATATATGAACAGTGACGATGATAATTACTATTAAATGAATAAAAGGAATATCTATACAGAAATTGTTTGGATTTGTTTAACCTCTCACCTTGAATGCATATAGGTCCAAGTTAGACGATGTGCCTGTAAAAGAAACAGAAATAGATATTAACTTGATTAAAATGTGGGAATGTTGTGTGAGTCTAGGATTGGGTGGTTGGGTAAGACTGGGCTTTACCTGGTAACCCGCGGTCTCCTTGCATCCCTTTCTCTCCTTTAGTCGCTGTGGAAATATAAAGAAATGGTCTATAAATTTCCCATCCTGGTATCTGCATATACCTCACTAAACCTGCGTTTTACCTATCCTCGGTAAGAAGCAAAAAAACTGATATTCTCAACTCTGAACAATAGACACTCTATCCTCTTAAAGTAAAGACAGCCGCCTAAAACCCAAACGCTGATAAAAAAAAACTTCATGGCTTTATCACAGATAATTCTAATCTTTCTTTTTTGTTTCAAAAGTTGAGACATTTCTTAATTTGAATCCTTCTTCGGGAGAAGACTCAACCACAGAAATGTACCATTAAGTAGTTCGATGAACATGTATTATGATGGTTCTTACGCTATTTAAAAATAAGACACATCAGTGTGTTTGTGTGTTGGAGGGAGGGGGGGTTGTGTGTTTGTGTGTGTGTGTGTGTGTGTGTGTGTGTGTGTGTGTGTGTGTGTGTGTGTGTGTGTGTGTGTGTGTGTGTGTGTGTGTGTGTGTGTGTGTGTGTGTGTGTGTGTGTGTGTGTGTGTGTGTGTGTGTGTGTGTGTGTGTGTGTGTGTGTGTGTGTGTGTGTGTGTGTGTGTGTGTGTGTGTGTGTGTGTGTGTGAGTCCATACCTGGGTAGTCTACTGAAGTGTCGTAGCGCTGGTTGAAAAAATTAATAAAAGAGGGTTAAGACCAATCTGCAACATGTCAAACTCAATCATTCAGTGAATATTTTGTTCTTTTAAAATAGAGGGAGCGTTGAAATAGGGGAAGAATATCTACTACCAAACTACTTAACATGATGTATGATGTATACCTAAATTACTAATATACTACTTCAGGGTAAGTATAGTAATAAAACACAGTTGTATATTTGATCAGTTCCATTATTTTTGAAGCTATGTTATGGATTTGACCTGTGCTCCGTCTGATTCATTTCTTGGCCAGGATGACCTTGTTACGCTGCTCATCAGTCAGAGCAGCCTGACAGTTGGGGACTGCCCAGTTTGCCTTGCATAGGTATTTGAAAGTATTCTCTAGACTTACATTGAAGCGGTCCAGAGGCGTGGGAAGGCCAGGGGGCCCAGGCGGTCCTGGTGGTCCTGCGGGCCCCTGTTGAACACAAAGACCACTCAGTATAGGAGACATATATGTGCAGGGTGTGACAAACTGAATGAATACCAGACTGGGTGTGGGAGTCACAGGAGCCACATGACTACAGGACATTAAACAATATCAAGATACAAATGTTAAATAAGAATAGTCAATAGCTACAAAAAAAAAGAATATTTATACACACACACACACCACGCACACACACACACACACACACACACACACACACACAACACACACACACACACACACACACACACACACACACACACACACACACACACACACACACACACACACACACACACACACACACACACACACATATAAATATACAGTACATACAGTATACACACACACACACACACACACACACACACACACACACACACACACACACACACACACACACACACACACACACACAGTATACTGATATATATACACATACATATACGTACATAAATCTTACTAATAGCAGACCTGTCGACAAGTTACTCGGACAAGTTGGTCAGTGCGCATGTGCCAAGCAGTCTGCAGCTCACACACACACACGCAGACGCGCACAAACACACACGCGCGCACTGACGCAGACCTTTCATGACAAAGGGACATCGCATACACACACACCGCACTCACGCACGCACACACATGCACGCCAAGCAGCCTGCAGCTCACACACACACAGCATATGCAAACGCACACATACACCGCACGCATGCACACATGTATGCACCGCATACACCCACAACGCACAAACATGTACACACGCACGCACACACGCGCGGTGTTGAAAGACAACGGCAAGATCGATCCCACATCCCGCAATGTTTTGCGATATTGATGCACCCCCCTCCCCCCTGTTTTAACGGCGTCGCCATCGATAAACTCTCCCAGGTAAGATGCTCTGTCTATATAGACTGTAGAAATTGCGATAAAAGAAGTGACGAGAATATTTCTCACGTCGACAAGCAACGGCAGGTCGTTCATTTTGTCATATGGTTATAGGTCATACAGGTTGGTTACATTGAAATCTTAAATCTCTGACTGTATATTGACTGCACTGATATTGCACCATTTCTTCCCTCTCTTATTGTATATTCTTTTTTGCAAGTAGCCTATATTATATTGTATTGTTATACTGTATACTTAACAGTATATTTATATTTCGTACTGTTCTTTCTGTTTTGTGTTTTCTTGAGTTGAGTGTTGTACTTGGAGAGCAAAGGGTTAACCAAAGTAACGCTTCTGCATGTCATTGAGTGGCCCCCTAAATGATAATCAGCCTGTTGCCTTTTGTTCGCTGAATGGTTCAAAACTATTTTAATGCTTTTGTGGTGAACGCTAAAAGATAGGGCTTATCATAACCCTAAAGAAGACATCATACAATAAATTACAATGAATGAGTTCACTGCTCAGCTATCAACAGTCAGCTGAACCTTATAGGGTACCGTCCTTCCACTCCCTGTTTTCTCAGGTAAACACAGAAATGAACTACATTTGTCCAAGTGTTAGTTATATGTGAAATTAAGCAAAAAGATACGCTGTCTTTCTCCGGTAACGCAGTCGTTTGCGACGCCTTTCTTTGTCACTTCTTCTACTTATCTCAAACTCATGCTAACCTCATATAAAGCATCAAGTGTGAATCCCCCTCAGGGTCGAATCTCCTGATATGCAAATGTGGCAAAAATGAGTGAAAATGACTAATAAGTAGAAAAGTATTTAGCTTGCTTCATAACGTCAGGAGAAAATCATTATGCTTTCTTCATTACGTAATAGGGGAACCAAAATGTTATACGATGTAACATTATAGGCAAAATGTTATTATATTATGCGCTCAGAAATTTGTTACATTATACTGGGGTAGTATACATAGTATCAGGAGTAGAAATGAAATGTAAGCGCAAGATGCGAATGTAAACATTATTCGAGCAGAGGCATTCTTAAATGTGTTGGGTTTCTATAGTTTTATAAGACGCCTATGAGCATTACATGTCCAGGAACATTGTGCATGTGTTTGTGGCCATGCGTGTGTGCTGGTGTCCCATGCGTACCGGGTAGCTGTATCCTGTGCCTCCCCCTGCATCTCCCTTCTCTCCCTTGTATCCGTTCACACCCGGTCGGCCCTCCAGAGAGAAAGAAAAGAGACCCAGTTGAGAAGAACTTTCTAATTGAAAAAGTGAAGCTGTTAATTGCGTTTAACACGGGATAAGACTCAACAAACATACAAAAAGAATGCAAATATTTCCTTTGTCAAATTTTTCTATGGCGATAGATGTGAAATAAGAGACGGATAATACTTACAGGTCTTCCAGGCATCCCCATTTCCCCCTTATATCCAGGTGACCCATAAGGACCCTGTGGAAAACCAAAACCAAATGTCTTCATCGGATGTTCCCTTCAGGAATTAATCACGGGGCACACTCATTGATTTGACTGTTCTCCAGAGTTACGACTTTATAAACAAAAGGGCATGTTGTTTATTTTATACAAGGCTAAAATGATTGAACAATTATGTTTGAAAGGGTATGATGTTCTAAATATACTTACGGGAGGCCCAACAGGTCCATTAGCTCCGATGGCACCCTGCGAGGTGGTGGAAATATGCGTGAATAAAACGATTTAAACATTTCGAGTTCGACAGTTGATCGAAGTATAAATAAGTCATTTTTAAGCTATAATAATAATTATTATCAAAGTCATGCAACAAGATAAAGGCTAACACGAAATGCTAACGCTAGTAAGTAGCATAGACCCACCTTGGGGCCCGCCAGCCCTCCCAGGGTCAGGGGGCTTCCATCAGGTCCGACCACCAGCCCTGCCTCGCCCTTCTCCCCCTGAGCAGAAGGACACATGGAGGACAACAGCCTTTAACATCAATGCCCGGTCACTGCTGTAGAATTTGATTGGTTTCATATTGATTACTATTCCCGTTTTTGTAAATGTAAGATATTGTATAAATACAAGCTAGGAAAGTATGGTATTAAAGCACAAAGTACAGGAATGGAATGGGGAGAGAATCCCCCCAAAAAAGAATACATACACTGTATATGTATATACACACACACACGCGCGCGCGAACACACACACACACACACACACACACACACACACACACACACACACATGCACACACACACACATCAGCACACAACACACACACACACACACACATACACACACACAGACACACACACACACACCCCCCCACCCACACCACACACACACACACACACACACGAGTAGTAGCACCAATGCAAAAGCCCAAATAAATTGTAAATGTAAAAAAAATGTAAACAATTTGGACAGATAAAATACATTTTAGATTTGCTTTAGTGCCTTTATATTGAGACAGCAGACAAGTTGGTGTATCGCCTACTTTTTTTTACACACCCATTTAAGCTTTATTAAGGCACGTTTGATTACCTTCACACCGTAGCCTGGCAGACCTGGGTCTCCTCTGTCTCCTTTGGGTCCAATCGGGCCCTTTGTAAGGGAGAAACTCAATTAAAACATGTGAAACATAAACACAACAACCACAGTAACACAAGGGGGGAAGGGAGGAAACTGTACATAATGTACGTTCCACTTCAGAGCAAGCATGGTTAGTCAAGCCGCACGGTCGCCAAATGCCATTTGTTTCTTGTTTCTGTTTTCAGAACTGCTGAGCGGGGCGTTTTTAATCCAGCTGGGCGGCGTTTTTAATCCAGCTGGGCCCGCCGCCGCACACCCCCCCCCCACCCCACCCCAGCTCCTCCATACAGCTACCTGAAGCTGTGAAGGTGGTGGGGTGACCTATATGTACTCGCTTACCATATCCAGTATATTTACAGAGCAGGTTAAGTAATGGTTTGCGCTGTGATCTAAACTCCAAATGAAGCTGTGAAGGTGGTGGGGTGACCTATATGTACTCGCTTACCATATCCAGTATATTTACAGAGCAGGTAAGTAATGGTTGCGCTGTGATCTAAACTCAAATGGCGATGGAGAGATGTGGTAGAGATTTGGTTAACTCATGTTGGGTTTTGGTGTTTTGGTGTACTTGAAATACAGTTTGTTTGGTTTTCTGCATTTTGTCAGCCCAGGTTGGAGGACAACTGAACATGGACTATTGCATGATAGTCCATAGGCAGGTTGGAGGAAAACTGAACATGGACTATTATGTGTGATAGAATATCAATAGATTATTACGATATAACGCAAACGTGGTTATGATAACATGTTGTAATAAGATGTCTGACTTACAGGGAATCCAGCCTGACCAGGTGAACCATGGGGACCCTGTTCAGAAAAGAGGACAAAGCAATAAAGTAATAAATCAAGGTTCCAACAATTGCAAAATAAGTGCATTTTCATGTTGATACATTTCTACACATGTTTGTTTTGTGGTATTCCGATTTTTTGTAAATATCCTTGATAATACATCTGGTACCTCTGTACATATTTATTACATGATGCATTACAGCTAAGTCAGATACATAGATGGAACCTGTGCAGGTAACAGAGTTTACTCAGAGCCAAATGGGCCGTTTCTAAGGTACTTTCCAACAAAAAGGCCTGCCGTCTATGACAATGTCCATTCCGTATTGACTGAAGGTATGTCACTGACATTAATTAACACATTGGAATGGAAACAGATGTTCTACTATCTGCTTGAAAGGGGCTCGTAACTGGTAGTTAAGATGGCTTCTAAATAGGTGTTCTTGTATCACATCAAATTAAGTTATTGGCAACGTTGAATCACGCTCACACAACATAGAAATTGAAATAGAATATAAAGGTATTTGTCAAGCCGAGTACCTAGTACTACCTATCAAAACTTTGATTCTATCATTCCTATACGTTTTAAACAGTCCTCTTAGCGGATAATATTATTATTATATGTAAGACTAGCAAATTCAGTCTTACAAAAATGTAAAATATAACTTTTTTATACCAAGAGAGGCTGAATATGACCACAAGTGAATAAATAATCCATTGGGTTGTGCTTTGCATCGCCCCTTTTGTTAAAAAATACGAAGGCATAAGCATGAATAATGAGGAGTGTTTAGCATAAGACTGTATTAACATGCTCCAATGATCCCCCTGAGGGGGGTGTCTTCCATTAACACACTGTGGACATGGCCACCTGCCCCCCCTGGAGAAGGTAGATAGAGATCTCTCCCACATCTAAAGGTTGGATTATACTTTGTCAGATTTTAGCCTTAGGTACTCAGTGGGTCCCTACATGTCTCTTGCTAAAAGTCACACATTTAGTGCCATCTGGTGATCTGAGTGAAGATGATGTTTAAAAAACTAACATGCAATGGTCAATCTATGCCAACCCCTTCAACTTGTCTCTCATGGGAGCAGGAACGACCAGTCCTTAACCCTGACAGACTTAAGCAGTTGTAAGCAGCACACGTAACCCATGGCAGTGATTTCACAGTTGACACAGACACCTCGGGCGGTTACTCGAAGCAGAAGAATAACTTAGCACTATCATGGGGAATCGTATGATCTGTGTTTCATGTGTGATAGAGTTATCCCTCACCTGAGGCCCAACGATGCCGGTCGTGCCGTCCTGCTGTGAAAGGAAAAACATCAAGTAATACCGATTTAAACATGTGTGTTACTAACGTGATTACAGAGGTTTAAAGTGTCTGTTCACTTTATTGTACTGTTTAAATTGCTTCTAAACCCTTCCAATATATGTATATATCTATATATGAATATATAGAGACATAAATATGGATATAATATTATCGATGTGTTGTAGAATGGGATTCTCAAGAGGGCAACTCTAAATCAACTCTGGCTTTCCCCTCTTAAAGTCTGTCATTAACTGCTGACTGTGGCTGTCGGTCTTCAGTCCCAATGCTTACGAAGGCAGTTGTTTTTCTTCTCTCAAAATAATCAAACATAGAGAAATAAATCCCTACCGATACATTTTTAGAGCAAAAATGTCACTTGTCATCATACAAACTGCCAGTCCAAAAAAAAGCAGTTTTATCCATTGTATAGGAGAGTGAGCACAAGGTTGCTAAGTTAGCAAATATAGCTAACACCGCTAATACCTAACCTGAAACCCTATAGTTAACAAAGCAAATACAGCTAACTGCGCTCAAACAGCTGATAATGGCTAACTCAGCTTAAACCACTAACACAGCAAAAAGTGGCCAACTGTTTTAAAGCTGGAAAAGAGGGGTGCTTTATCGGATGGAGTGTCGGGAACTAACGTTTCCAGATGATTGGTAGATGATCTGTCCGGGTGTTCCAGGTGGGCCAGGAGGTCCGGCGAGTCCAGTGCCATCTCTGCCCGGTTGACCCTGAGAGGAGAACGCCACAGTCAACACGACACACACCTCATAGACACTCTACATATTCTTATGATGCAACAAGACGAAAGAAAGAAAGAAAGAAACAGTAATAGACAAAGATACAACAAAAGATGGAAAGAAACTGACCAATTCTCCTTTTTCGCCGATGGCACCCTTTGGTCCCTATATATTATACCAACAAACAACACAAAAGGAGCATTATTGAGTTAAGTACTATACTATGTCAGATAATAATTCTTAGTAAGACTAACAGATGATAGTGATTTTTCACCTGAGGGCCGGGGAAACCGTCCAGTCCTGGCTTCCCATCTCGTCCCTGGGCTCCCTCACTGCCCTTCTGCCCATGTATGCCCGGGAGACCAGCCCGACCCTGCACACATCAAGCATTTAGGCCACTTAGACATGACGTTCCTGTTACATTTACATCACTTCAACATGATGTTTCTGGTACATTTATGTTGCCTCAACATGATGTCACTAATAAGTTAAAGTCACTTCAAACACAATACAGTAGTAAGCAATTAAGTAGCAATTTCAGTTCACTATTCGGGAGTATTGGAACAATTGCTGCGGTTATCTAAGATACATAACATTATCCACTTGAAACCACTTGAAACCATCACTTTAAATATAAAGAGAAGGACTACAGAAAGTTTAATGTGATCTCTTTCAATACTTACAGGTAAACCAGGTACACCAGCCTGACCCTGTGAACAAGACACCTTGGTTATAGGCAAGCTCAAAAATGTCAAGGGCATAAAAAGACGCAAAGTATAATTTATATCCGGTAATTTATATCCTGGCAACAACCACATATCATAAGGTCTATTTCTATCATAACAATGGAGACTCTGCATTCTCGCTACATGACTGCCACAATTTGCAACAGAGAACAATATTTTTCAACCTGATGAATTGTTGACACCCCAGTTTTTCTGTGGAAATCACAGCATTTTTGTGTGGAACTGCTGAATGGCCACATATAAGTTGGGCTTTAGGCAAGTCTGCTTCCGATTCCCTGTTGTGAATTAGCTATTGGCTTAGTCCATTATACCCTGCATTAAATATCTGTCAAATGTAATCCAAGGCGGGCGTATAAATAGAATATATGACATATGTATGAGCTACAAGGGGACACACGTCATGTCTTTTTGCGCACAGGAATTAAAAACCAAATTAATTTGGTGCGGAGACTGACAGGCTCTGGCAGTGAAGTACAATGGATGTTCCTTACAAAGTGTTAATCGTTCAGAACTCTTTCATTGAAATGAAGAACACTAACCTGTCTTCCTTCAGGTCCGCTAACGCCAGGAAGTCCATTGGACATGATTCCACCGGAACCCTCCATGTCATCCTATGAATGGGTGAAAAGATATGTCAGAAAAAATCAATAAACACAAATATGTATACATATTGTAAAACCTCTTACTGTTAACTAGATTGTCCTAAACAAGTATCTCTCATGTTATAATTGTTAGGATCTAAAATATTATTTGTAGAATTTAAATGATTAGTTATATTATTGAATCATATGATATGATCATTGAATCATGTCATATTATTATTCCTTCCTATTATATTATTCTTCCAATAGAAACATAGCTTTATCCTTCACTTCCGTCACAGGTTCTGACTATGATTGGGCGACTGCATGGTTCGACAAGCCAAAGGAAGAGCACAACATAGATATCACAAGATAAGAACTCACAAATCCCACTCGACCAGTACCAACACCACCGGGGGGCCCGGGGGGCCCGGGCTGTCCGACCGGTCCCATTGGCCCAGGCAGGCCGGCAAATCCACCTTCTCCTGGTTGGCCCGGCAACCCCGGCTGTCCTACAGCACCCTGTGGTGGAGGAGGAAGGGTCAGTTTAAGTGGTCCACAGACACGGCCATCTTCAGGGGGAGGGATTGAGCCGAGCAACGTGGTGCAGGGCGAGGTTTTCTCTTGGCAAAAGAATCACAATAGAATGTTTATCTTACACGTTTTTAATCCTTGTTAAAACCAATAATGCCATAGTTCCCTTTATACAACTTATTTGCACATTGACATTTAGTGAAACAACCCTGATTGATTCAACAAAACAAACCCAGGTAGAAGGATTGAAGAGAAGCATGGCCTCCATTGATTGTTAAATGACTCACTTCACGTGAACAAATTAACAAATAAAGACACACACACACACATGCAAATGATTCATATTCTATATTAGGGTTGTCGGGAGCGACAGCACGTGGTTTAACATTGAGCAAAAGAGCACTAATCCAGCCGGATGGATGCATGATGAAGGAGTTACCCGCAGGTGGGCAAGCTTAGAGAGGGAAACAGACGACGAAGAGTGAGGAAGAACATTGTAGAGAAAGGAGAAGAAAGAGTCTGGATGCAGGAATAAAGGGAGAAGGTATATAGGCTTTAGATCAGCACAGGTCCTTCATTAGTCCCACACTAATGCAAGATGAGGTAAGGTTCACATCTTCAGGCTACTTTAAAGGGAAAAAAGATTAGGAACGATATAGGAATGAAATGGATCTTTTGATGATAGCCGAGCTTCATAAAATAGGCCATTGCTTTTGAAAAGGAAGTTCTTGATTTCAATGGGAACAAAACATGGAGGTGAAACATTACCTTCTCTCCGATTGCTCCTGGAAGACCCAACTCGCCGGCTTCGCCCTGTAGCATAAGAGGGACGATAAAAAAAAGAAATATTCAGCTAATATTGGAATTTTATTTTAGATCTCACCAAGTCATTTTATAATTATACGTTTGTACTTCCCACTGATTACACAAAACAAATTCAGTTTGGCACATCAAGCACTTCGCATAACTGTACCTTAGCTCCCATCGGACCGGGAGTGCCTGCCACGCCATCGGTACCCGGAAGTCCAGGTAGACCCTGTGGGTCCAAGGTCAAAAGATATGCTCAAAACAATTACTTTGAATCTTGGTGATTGGATCTCGCCAATAAGAGTAGTGGTGGTTTTAGTGGTTTAAGTAGAGGTCACATACGGATTGACCGGGTGCTCCGTCCTTTCCTGGGGGTCCAAAGGCCCCGGAGCTTGTGGCTGTTCCCACGCCAACAGCGGTAGAGGGCCCTGGAGGTCCAGGGAGCCCTGGAGGGCCAGGTAATCCAGGCATTCCCTGATAAGGGGGAAAAAGAGGATCAAGAAATCAAGTTGGGTTCATGCATTTGTAGGCCTTTAGATTTCCCCTTAAAATAACCCCTTTCACTCACCCGAATAGAGTCCAGGTCTGTAAAACCTGAGCCTTCCATGTCCACAAAAGTCTGAGAGATAAACAGAAAAAATGTATATCTGAAAACACAAGCAAGTACAGGGTATGGAGACTGACTTTGGCACAATTCTATTCTGGGAAGGCAAAGCATACGATTTTATCCAAAGGGACCTACAGTGCAGTCAGACACATATCATTATGAGCTGGTCGGGGTTAGGGCATTTGGCTCACATTTTTGCACATGTAGGCTTAAGACACTAGGGATGAACCACAGAACCTCTCAACTGGGAGTTGAACACACCAGCCACTGCATTAACCTTCCCCACTTGCTGAGGGTTAAGTGGGCTAGTACTGTACGTACACCTGTTTCCGGGGTCCATACACATTGGTATGGTCCAAAGAGGGTGAAGTACTGGACTTACTGATCTGGATCCTGTTGCTGGTGGGCCAGGGGGTCCGGGGGGTCCCCTTGGACCAGGAACAGCTTCTCCGCGGTCTCCCTTTGTAGAATAGTACACATCATGTTCACACACACGCTTGATAAACACACACTTTTAAATATCCTGTATTGAAGAGCCTATCTAAGAGTGCTGCAATTAACTGAATTGTATATTATTTTTCTTCACCCTTTGTCATTCTTTATGCAAGGACTTCTCAAACGTTGGTGAATAGGGAAGGGGGGTGTCTTTGGCCCTCTAGTGGTCATGCATCTATGATTGCCCCTTTAACAATTAATTATACAACTTTACAATATATTTTTCTAAATGTTAATTGAAGACTCATTTGAATAATGAATCGATGATAAACACATGATTCATTGATGATATTCATATTTAAACTATTCTAAAGTCTATAGTCTTAAGTTCTGGTTGGTATGTCATACCATACCTTTTCTCCTTTAACTCCAGCATCACCAGGGGTTCCTGGAAATCCTGAAGGTCCAACAGGGCCCTAGAATAAAATAACAAGTTTAAAATATCTCTTACAAATAAATCCCCATAATATACAGCCGACAAAATAAAACACTTACTGCCTTGCCGTCTTCACCGGGGTCACCCTATTGGAAAGAAATAAAATGAATTGTTTAAAAATATAGACAAATATAAATATATGCTATATATGACTATATTCCAATGCTAGTTTGTTTACTTGAGGAATTGTATCCCGTTTCATGATGGCCACTTGCAAACAATTGAAAAAAGGGTGTTGTTTCATATTGTTGGCAAATTGTTGTCTAAAAACCTTTAGCTTGCATTATTTGTTGTGTTCCTAGAAACACAGAAGATCAGACTGGATCAATAGATGGGTCTGACTTATTATTTAATTTCTCATCACACCAATCAATCTAGTTTTCATCCAGGCCATGTATAAGTAAGGGATAATGTATAGAATGCTGGTCATTATCGGGAAAATAAGCCCCGACATGGCCAAGAGGACCCCGATGTGAAGCGGAGGGGTCCTGTTTGCCATGAAGGGGCTTCAACGACCGGCGCCGTGGTTTATTTCCTATATCTGGTGTTTTGCTCACCGGTTCTCCGTCGGTTCCTGCAGGTCCCTGGGCCCCTGGTGGACCAGCGGGCCCCGGGGGGCCAGCCACCCGCTCCACCACGGAGCCGGGGGTGCGCTCCAGCAGCTCGGACGAGGGGCCCGCGGCGCCAGTGGGGCCGGGCGGCCCGGGGGGCCCGCTGTCGCCCTTCTTCCCAGGGTAGCCGAACCCTGCACTGCCCTGGAGGAGAGGCAGAGAAGAGAGGCAGAACACATCTTTTAATGCTTGAAATAAAATACATCGTAACATGTAAATTGTGTTTTAAGAAATTAGGACTGAAAGTAGCAAACAATGTATTGTCCTTTGAGCATTCCCCCAAAAATATCAACTTGATTAAGTGGCATCCATTTTGGCAAATGATGAGGTATTTAGGCAGACTTTCTCAATTATTATTTAAAAGATGGGGGGGAATGTATGTGATTAACATGTATTTGTGAATCACCTGTGAATTGGCGGTTCAAACAAACAAAACAAAAACTAATTAGATGAGGATTTAAAGTTTAATAATGTGTGTTGGTTATTCTGCCGTGGATCATGTACTGCATAAACACACTTATGAAGCTAATAAAAAACTTATTTCAAGAAAAAAAAACACAGTATTATGAATTCATGAATAATTAAAATACAGAGACATATTTTCCTTACCTTGAGTCCTTTTTCTCCTGGTTCTCCCTGGAAAAGAAGCGTGTCAATAAGATCAATAAACTTTTTTGTTGAAGATGGTATTAACTGTGGCTGAAACGAACAAGAAACGATGAAACAGGCCATTTGCTTTATGGCGTTGGGGCTTTGAGCAGCTGAAGAAATGAATTTATAATACATCTCTGGCAGATATTATATGGATGATGAACATTAGAACTAAACCTGGGCTGCTCTGTTACACGCTATTAAATGCTCCACAGTTGCAACAGTAAATAGAACATTAATACGTGCCTTATATGAAAATGAAGGATTGTCTCAAGAAAGTAGTACTTATAAATCTTTGCATATGTATTCCTATAGCACAAAAGATTGATACAGTAATTCTAAGCAGCCATGCTTTTGACACAACTTGAGTACACTGCCCTCTGGTGGGGAAATGTTCAAATTTGTTATTGCAACACTCGGCGGTTGCACCTTCTCTCGACCCTACGATCGATCTAAATATTCTTCTTTCTCACACATCTCTGTGTTAACTTAAAGGAACTTACCGATCTAAATTAGAATCATTACAGCTAAAACAAAACTTTCCATTACCATAAAAAATACGAAATAAACATCCTATCTTGTGTAAATATCTCAACCAATGACAACAGCTCTAAATCACCCCTCTGTGTGGGCACTGAACCCTTTGACCTCTAGGGCCATCATCACATGTAACATCAAGTCTGAGGAAAGGGGATCCAGACCTTCTCTCCCCGCACTCCTCCTCGCGAGCTGGTCGAGCCGGATCCCTGCTCCCCCTGGGGCCCAATGGGACCCCTGTCGCCCTTCTCTCCCCTTTCCCCTCGGTCACCTTTCCCCCCCCTGCTGCCTGCGGAGCCTGGCAAGAAGAAGAAGAAGAAGAAGAAGAAGAAGAAGAAGAAGAAGAAGAAGAAGAAGAAGAAGAAGAAGAAGAAGAAGAAGAAGAAGAAGAAGAAGAAGAAGAAGAAAGAAGAAGAAGAGAAGAAGAAGAAAAGAAGGAAGAGAGAAGAAGAAGAAGAAGAAGAAGAAGAAGAGGAGGAGAAGAGAGAGAGGAGGAGGAGGAGAGAAGGAGGAGGAGGAGGAGGAGAGGAGGAGGGAGGAGGAGGAAGAAGAGAAGAAGAAGAAGAAGAAGAAGAAGAAGAAGAAGAAGAAGAAGAAGAAGAAGAAGAAGAAGAAGAAGAAGAAGAAGAAGAAGAAGAAGAAGAAGAAGAAGAAGAAGAAGAAGAAGGAAACAAAGGAGGAGGGGGCTTTATTAAGAGATTCCATTCAAATGATGGACGACCACCATCATGAATACCGCAGAACAACACAGGGGCCGGTTCCCCGACCCCCACCCCCCTGAGGAATAAGGAAAGGGTCCTTTTTGTTTTTGTTGTTATTTGCCGGAGAGAGAGATGGAGAGAAGACCCAGAGTGTGGCGGTGGAAATTTATCGTCAGGAGAAGATTTGGAGGGCAAAGCTATTATTA
This sequence comes from Melanogrammus aeglefinus, assembly GCA_900291075.1. NCBI lineage: Eukaryota > Metazoa > Chordata > Actinopteri > Gadiformes > Gadidae > Melanogrammus > Melanogrammus aeglefinus. The sequence continues at coordinate 294,736 of OLKM01000147.1, forward strand.
CATCCCGGCTCGCACACCAGCATGCACCGGGCTGCACAAAGAAGGCTTCCTGCGTGTTTGCCCGTTTCTCCACAGAAAAAAAACTCGACAGAAACACAAGCTGGTATTAGAGCAGAGCTCAAGAGGAACACAAGCCCTTTAATTCACATCCTACGCAGATGTCAATTATCTCAAGATCCAATCCCGTTTACCCGACGTGTCCAAAAGTACATTTTCACCTGGAAGTACTTTGGTTCAAGAACCCCCTTCCCTCCCCAACTGTAATGTGTTACAAACTATCTCTTTTGTATTGTAATTCAGCGGTCTGAAGTACTAAAGATACATTGCACTTTCTATTTTATTCATTTCTTTGTATATGTTTTTTTTTTACTTATCTATTATTTTATTTTATTGTATGACAATGTTTATATGTGAAGCACTTTGAGTCTGCCTTGTGTATGAAAAGTGCTATATAAATAAAGTCGCCTTGCCTTGCCTAAATGTAAACAATATTGTTTTTGCAATGTTATTTACATTTGGTCAAATGTGCTAAATCGATATGCACCACAGACTCTTCTTATAAGAGAAGGATTAACCCTCAACATGCTCTCTCACCCCCCCTCTGCTGCCCAAATGAGGCAGAGGGCAGAATAAGAGTGCATATTGGGACTCGCCCGGAGAGCATAAAACCCGGAGGGGGAGAATAGACAAGCAGAGCATAGGGATGCAGCCTTGGTTGTCTTTATCTGGACATGGTCTCTTCGTCACCCACCTGCAGTTCCAGGGAGCCCAGCGCTGGAGGCAGCCTGCACCAGGTGGGAGTCACTGGCTACACACAGCAGCACATGATAGATTTATAGTTTTATAGATAAATTTACATATGTCAAGCATTGTGATGTTATTATTCTATTTTCTGAGGTTATTTCGATGGGTTTCCGATTTGTACACATTTTTACTTAAGACAATCAGGAAATCAAAACCTGCGTTGTATTTTGCCATGATAGTTTTGCATAAAACTTTGAAGAAAATAAACCTTTTGCGGAAGTAAAGGGTCTATTGGTGGTTGATAGGGATATGAGATTAAAATGCTTGTTTTTAACTTATTTACTCAATGTAGTAGTAGTAGTTTTGGTTTTGATCAAAGTTGTGCTTTGGAACATTTGGAAGAAACTATGGAAATCATCCGAAATAGTTGTCCACTAGATGGTGCCACACACACACACACCCACACCCACACCCACACCCACCCACACCCACACCCACACCCACACCACCACATCACCACACACACCACACCCACACACCACACACACACACACACACACACACACACACACACACACCAAATCTTTCAACAAGTAGTTGTGATTTATAGTTTAAATACACACTGGGCGGGGCCATAAAGCCTATACGTCTATCAGGAATTACTAGCCATCTGCCTACATGAAAGCACTTCACTTATGACTTTTCAAAACACAGACAAATGCACTGATTATTACAAGGGTCACCAAACAACTTTTTTAAAGGTTAGGAGAAATCATCATGAGCAAGATCATTTCATTTATTTTAAACACTCGCCCACAGACCGATGGTTTGGATTTCATGCTGCATTCAATGAAGAATGTTCCATAACGCGACTTGTTGTTTATTGAGGTTGTGTTTGACGTCAGTAGTTCATTTTCTTTAAGGAGCCTGTGTTAGTGTCTTTGCATAAATCTATGATACACAGGCACAGTATAGAGTATAGATTTATAGAATTGTCATCAGTTTGTTCTGTTTGGTTGATCAGCTACACAAACACCTTTGTATGTTTGTCATTGTGACGTTGATTCACTCACCGGTCTGTCTTTCTACTGACACCTCCTGTTGCCTAGTGACGGGGGGCTGCTGGATGGGAACGGAGGACGGCGGGGTGGCCTGGAGGAAGGAACCAAAGATACAAACAAGAAGATCGAGCAAAACTATTAGTTTAAACACCAAGGAATTGGATTTTCTCTCAGGATCATATTTCACGTGAACAACAGGGTCTCTAAACACAGCAAAGTGTCCACATTCCGGCATTTTATTAGCCACTTGTAGCTAGTGTGACGGCCGGAGTTTAACAAATGTATGCATGTGCATCGTAGCCTGATGACATTTTAACAGTCTGCTGTCTGGCATTCTGCAAATAATCCCTATGTCCGCTTTGACATTGCTGTTACTTTTTGTTCTTCACAACACAACTTTCAAGACTAATGAATATGCATTTCTCTGCGGTTGAATTCCGCCCTACCGCCCAATAAGGTCGGTTTTCCATTTTGTCTGAAACAACATGCAATAAAACAAACCAAGCATGCATTGAGGGAAGCAACATTTTAATGTGTGGATTAGTTATGTTGGTTCTGAGCGCTCTTTGGGCTCATCGCTGGCAGACCTTTTATCTCCTCCCACCCCGATCGTGTGATTTCCCTCTGTATGCATGACTTTGACAGGCTCATAAGGGAATGAATGACATGGAAAAACGAATTCACATATATATGTTTATATATATACATATATATGTGTCTGCCTTAGAATTGGAACTCCCGAAAAAAGCGAACCAAAGTTCTAATGGCGGTCACATGACAGGTGTCAGGAAAGGACAGGGGGTTCTATGTGTGTGCTTGGTGTGTTTTTGTGCGGCTGTCCCTGGTCTAAAAGAAAGACAAACAAATCAAATGACATTCAGCCATAACAAAAAAAACACAGCTGGAGAGACAGCAAGAGAATGAGACTGAGAGAGAGAAAAAAACCTGAGTGAACTCAGGAATTAACTCAAGAATGAATGAATAACTAAATGATTGAATGAAGGTGAGAAAAAAAGAGGAGGAGGAGGAGGTGGAGGGGTCACTCTGGTGACAGGGGAGAAGGGGAGGGGCCATGCATAACTCCCTTGCTGACCTCATTCTCCAGTGACCCACCGCTCATTGTTACCTGGGGATACTCGGATTTGGGGGGTAGAGTGAAATGTGAGAGGGGAGGGGAGAGAGGGAGTTAATCATTAACTAGGTCCCTCTATGGGGGGAGGGGGGGTCTTAGCTATTGTGTTGTGTGACCCCGACTATGCAAAGAATTTGGAGGGACCGTCCCAGGCGGACTGTGCTGGGGTGTATGTGTGTGTGTGTGTGTGTGTTGGAGGGGAGGTATGGTAACTACAGTGTGGAGCATAGAATGAGAGAATCTCTAGATGCATTTATCCATAGATCAGAGAGGCAGCGGGACGGCACCATCTTGAATACCAAATGTTGATGGAGTATAAGCTACAACCTCTTATATAACAGAAGTTGTGTTTGCTACTCCACCCTTGGATGGCAAGGGTGGTAGTTTCTAGGTAGGAATGATGTGTTTTATTTCTTTGTATATTAGTAGGGAAATGTGAGTGAGAATTTTGGGAATTTGGCAGCTCTGGAATCAGATTGAAGACTTGTAGACCACTGTGACAACGTTAACTGTTACGAACAACTGCTACGAAGAAAATGTCTGGAGGATGGGAAGTGTCTGCCACATCACATGATGCCAGTCAACATTCGAGTTTCACCCCAGAAATTAAACAAAAACAAAAATGAAGAGATTATTTTCCAGATTAGTATGGCCTGATCGCTTGCAGGTAACATAATATCTGGCACTGTTGTTGATCTGCAGCATCAAATGATCCGACAGCTGATTTGTGCCTGAGGTAAATAAAGCTTTGGTGATCTTACCTTGCTCTGAGATGAAAACATATTTCTAATATAAAAAAAGTAATTCTAATATATATAAAATAAATATCTATATCTAAAATATATAGTTAACTATTGATCAAATGGCATGTTGACATGTACAGGCACTTTTTGAGCTTCAAAAAACCTTTAATTTGTGTATTACCCTAATCCCCTTTAGTTGGTTGAACGATTCCTGCTCTATTATCCCCTCCCCTCCCAGGTAGAGTCCTGGATTGCCAGTGGAAAGATATGACAATCTGACAGGATGGTCCCATCAGTCACCACCTTCTCCCCTTGTTGCTACAACAGGCGGCCAATCCACTGACGAAACCCTCTCCTAGGGGACTCTGCCTGGACTTGCCTTCAGAGCGCAGCCACTATAGACCTGCTGAACCCGTGGGTCTAATCCCCCCCTGGCTACAAAACACCTTGAGTGGGAAACAGAAGGTAGCTGGTTGTTTGATTCCAGCTGTTTCCTGTTTACAGTTTTTCTTTCAGAGCCTCCTAAATGTCGGTGGTGGTAAGATGGAAAGTCCTGTTAAGTGACGTGATGGTGCTGATGAATCCTCCCCCCCTTCTGTGGGTTTAATATGGGTATAACTTTACTGTACCCTTTTCATCCCATGCCTTCAATTTTGTCTCGTCTATTCGGGGTTAACCTTGAGGCAGGGAACTGCTACTGGCTGTTAACGCCACAAAGCCCAACCCCCACTTTATTACTCATGAATCATTTCCCAGGTGGGCTACGTATATATTTGATGGTGGTTTGATGGTGATTGGAGAAACAGCGAGGTGAATACAATTATGGAAAACAGATTTTAAACGCTGGCCAAAGGCCTGGCTTGGATGGACTGTAGTATGCCAAGCCCCACTGAACCCACTGAACCTGTTTTAACCCACTATACAGACTTTCTAGTCATTTAACCGATGCCGTTCTACAAGGTGCCTTGTTGGGGGATTTATTTTGAAGCATACATGTCATTAAGGAGCAGGTAAGGGTTTTGCAGCTTGCTAAAGGATGCCTTCAGTTTACTGGAAACATTGATCATTAAACCCAGAACCCTTTGCCTGGGAGTCGAAAACCCTACCAAATAAAGTATTCTGCCTCCTAGTCGACAGAACACAGGCTTATAGTGTTCTCCTGTTGGACAGAAAAAAAAAACAGGCCTCACGAGAAAGACCAAGAAAAAGACAAGAGAAAAAAGAAATAGGCAAAAAGAAAATCAGGGGGGAGTCAAACAGATGAGGGAGTTAAAAGAGAAAGGATTAACAGATAGAAACTACAAAGAAGGAGGAGCTATATGCTAAGGATGGCTAATGGCCTTTCGTCCATATTAGGAGAAACATGCTAGGCATCTGGCAGCATCATTGAATACGTCTTTCTGTGTAATTGGTAATTCTCTTGGTTGGTCTAAATGTCTCGCATACTACAGATGAAATTCCCCCTAACAGCCGATAACTTGGCCCATCCGCTGAACTTCCTTTCGTCATGTGATACGTTATAATTGTGTCCATAAATGGCTACAGTCATATGCCTCAAGTTTATGTGGTGTGGTCATACCAAATATCAGCATTTCTCAAACAACAACAAGTCTGGGTCTGGCAGAAAGTATGCTGGGCTGCAATCCGGCTCTTCAAAAGATGACTCTGATTGTATAAACTGTTTATCTCATTTGGTGATGCATGCGCTCATTGACCAATCAGAACACTGTATTTTCAGTCAGCAAAACCCATGTGCACATCACTCACATACACCGATTGAAAACCAAATTTTAACATTAATTAATATTTTAAGATAGAAATTCTCTAAATATATTGATAGTTGATTTAAGTTAAAGATTTGATTTAAGTTAAAGTTGTCTCGAGCTGCTGAGGGTCAAGCACTGGTCCTTGGCTTAAAACAGTTTTTAAATATGGCATATATGGCTGCCATATATATATATATATATATAACAAAGACAAATGCACACACACACACACACACACACACACAATATGAACGTACACAGTCTCTGTGTTTCAACGTGTGCGCACAGCGAGGTTACCTGCATTCCTCACACGGCAGGGGCTGTTTCCTGTGGAGGATGTCAAGGGGATATTCTTGGCCACACTCAGGGATCATTTCTGCCTACTTGCATATGAACCAGATTCAGTTTTTCACTATTCCTGACATCCACACTCAGAGGTTTATAATCCCCATCGGAGGCCGGGGAGAGTTGACGAAGGGCCACTGAGCCCTGATGAGTGGACTCATAGCCGTTCCTTAGTGTCCCCATGTCCTCAAATTAATTGAACTGTCATGTGTATGGAATATGAAGAGCTGCTTTATAAACAGTGCGTGTGTGTTTCCAAAAATCCCCGAAATATTGAGCCAACAATGCTTATGCATCCGCAACATAATGAGCCCAAGTAATGTCTCCAAGGGCAACTCATGAATTTGAAAGTAGTATTTCCCCAACAATCTGGTCAAATGATTATAGGCATGAATAAAAACACTTTCCTGTATTTTCTTCCGCAAATGTAAATGTAAATATAACGTGTTCCTACCGTTGGGGAACTTCGTACATCCTCTCCATAGCCACTTCCAAATCCTGAAGCCTGAGAACATGGAAGAAACAACAGCTGGCATTTAAAAATGGTTAATATGATGCTATGATAGTGCTATGCTAAACACATATAAGGTCAATCTACTATTTGAACTAGAAAACAAGAGTCCGGAAGGCTGATTCTTCTAATGCTAATACGTTTTTTTTACTTACATTTTTGGTTTGTGCAACTTTGATATTTCCTTTCGCTGCATTAAAAAATGTACACAAAGGGAACTAAGATCTGAAAGATATATCCCAATGACAAATGCAGAGGCTGACATGGTGATATGACAATGACATCAATCTATGTGAGGTGCAATTAACACAGTTGGATTTGAGTGTACTGTGTTTCTTTTCTTTTTTGTTTTTTGTGTTTATCCATGTACTGCATATATATATACTGTATATATATACTGGCGATTCAACTGTACAACTTTACTTATTTTAAGTTTCTCATTGAACACATTTGAATCATATTTACACATATTAGGTAAATAACTTTGCAGAATATGTGCCACCAGTATCAAATGATAATCCTGTAATCTGTAATCTGTCAATTCGGCCTTCAAACCACTCACCACATCTGTGTCATCCCCGTCTTCCTCGCAGTGTCTCTCTGCAGCACGGGGATCCCCTACAACCCTGAGCTCACCGATCACCCCCTAAACACACACACACACACACACACACACACACACACACACACACACACACACACACACACACACACACACACACACACACACACACACACACACAACACACACACACACACACACACACCCAAACACACAAACACACAAACACACAAATTAAAAATAAGAACCAAATCATTTTGAAAGATATCACAGTGGATATCAAATTTGCTGAATAGTATGCTTGCACAAACTATTCGATACCTACGCACACACATAGGCAACAACATACACGCACATAGTGCGTGTATGTTGTTGCCAAGTGTTCATTACTAACACTGACATTTTACTGACAGCTATACAGTATCTCATGAGCACATTCCAGTAAAAGATGCCTGCTACTATGTTAATCAAAACCAACGTGATGGCTTAATTCATGTCCACAGTTTACAGACAGAACGCAGTTGGAGAGCCTGGGAGACGCCACTGTTAATCACTACACAGGTTTCATGGTAGTCTCTTTACGGGAAACCTACACACCCAATTACAGGCCATAATGCAATCTGCCGCCCAATCAGATTGTGGACAGTGTGGCGGGATGCCAATGCTTCCCAGGGTGATTAGTTTGACCCTCTTGTCGGAGGTCATCCATGTTAACATCATGAGACAGGTCTCACTGTGCAACGCTTGGAGAGGACTTTCATCATCAACAGGGAGTCCTAAATGACATGAGTTTTCAATCATCTGACTTGGGACTAATTCATCATTATTTTAATTGAACAGAAAGAATTGTGTGTTAAGATTAATCTCAGATGGGAAATGTGAGTCGTTGTAGTAGTAGGGTTGAAGTGCTAGTAATCTAAATATGCTGTTCAAATGATGACCAGAAAAACTGCTTGAATGTACTCTTCTTTCTCTGTACGCCAAAATAAAAGTCTTTACCGGAATGACTTTGCTTGTTTATATACAAAGCATAAATATTTAGTCGCGAAAAAAGAACAGCCTTAAGCCAGTCCTGAAGTGATTGGGTTAAGGTTAAATTGACAAAGCCTGTGACGCAGTTCACGCGAGGGAAGTTGACAAAATTACAGCTGGACTTGAAGCCCAGGAGTCCTGGGAAGCGAGTCTGTTTGTAAGCTCTATGTTATTACGTACAGAGGGATTAAACTCCGGCACTTTCCATTACAGAAACCTCGAAACAACGACTCTATAGGGCACACGGGGTCAACAAAACAATGCAGTTTACAAACAAGAGTTAAGAGCAAAGTTTAAACCAAATATAAAGAACGAGATGTTTGTTCCTGTAGTCTGGAAGACCCTGCCAAAGAAGGGGGGGGGGAAGGGGATTCAAGCAAATCTAAAGTCCAGAGATGAGTAATAATCATGCGTTTTAGAATATTTGAACAAATAAATACCACCAGCAAATACATTTAGCTTCAATCGTGTAATATATATATTAATGATAAAGAATTAGCATTAATATTATCATTTAGTGCTTAATGTGAGTGAGAGGTTAGGGATTTATTAAATACATCTTAACAAAAAAATGAGCCATATTTATGGGCATTCACACGTGAGGGGCACATGTACAGTGCTGATGGGTGCGGGCAGAGAGGTTTTAGTGTGATCGCTAATTCCACAAGGGCTTTGGTGCATTCCATCAGAGAACGATCTGAGATCATGGTTGAGACTATGGCACCATGGAATAGTATGAGGCTTAAACAACATAACATAACAAGGAACAGAATGCGAGTGTGTTACATGCGCAAGAAAAGGAACTTTGGCATTGGTGTTGGGGCAAATACAGTTTTCACTCGGCGGCTTGTAGGCATCTCATCGTCTTGGTTTCCAAATACTGCTGCTTCTGTTCTACACAATCAAATTGGTTGTCTGGTTCGTTCTAGAATCCAGTCCAGCTCGTCTTATGATCTAACGTTACGCCGGGGGATATTCTGCCAAAGGTCTACCCACCCACGAGGTCATGGAGCACCTGTCTCCCTGTGTTTACAACTCACAGACCAGGTCAAAGGTCGTCGGGGTCAGCTACTGGTCTGCACAGCAGTCAAACCAGCAGGGAATAATTGCACCCTAAACTGTGAGAGCTAGCAATTATTTTCAATCTACTCAAAACAGGAGGATAGTGTGGCAAATACCCTTTTTTTTTACATAAATATGATTTGTGCGCTGGCAATTTATGGGATGAAATCATACATTGGTTATTATGCCCTATGAAGACAGGCAAACCGTTTCAACCATATACACCCCAAAAAAGTATTTCTATTTCCATTTTAGTTACATACATATATATGTATACATATAAAGATGATTAGATAATATTATATCCCATATGAAACATGTCTTTAACTCTCCAGCGTAATCATTTGACTGTACATTTGTTTCACCAATGCAAATTGGTCAACCATTAATTCACTTATAAATTAATTTGGCCAAAATCTTTTCATCCAAAGCAATTAGTTAACAATCGTTAAGATACATGTCCTTAAGAAGGACATAGACAGAAGTCGGGTTTTGAACCCAGAACCTTTTCCGCATCAACATCCTAACCACTTCACTACCCTTGCTTCATCCATTGAGTGCTACTATCACGTCGTAAGCGCCTCAATCAAACACACTCAAAGCCGTACCAAGAACTTATCGGGGTCGGCTCCTCCGGCCTGGCCCACGAACACGCCGGCCCCGGCCTCCAGGTCCATGCCGTCGGGGGACCTCTCGAAGCGCACCACCTGGGACTCCATGTCGCAGTTGGGGTAGAAGGTGACCTTCTCGTCATGCACGGCCAGGGAGAAGCGCGTCCACGTGCCCCGCATGGACGCCACGGTGAAGCGGGCCGCCTCGTACGACTGCCTCCGAGCCGGGTTCCGTGTAGTATAGCACCACACTCTGCCGGCCCCCCTGCACCTCTGACAGCTTCACCCCCACGTACATGGCCTGCTGTGAGTCGTCCGTGATGGAGAACACCACCCCCCCGCGGTCTGAGGTGGGCTTCAGGTGGAAGATGAGGGAGAAGTCTCGGTAGAAGGGGCTGGGGAAGTGGGCGCGCGCCAGCTGGCCCGTGTTGGCGTCGGGGCCGAAGACGTAGCTGGGGTTGTTGTCGGGCCCCGGTAACTGGGTGATGGTGTCGGGAGGGGGGTCCCCGATGAGCTGCAGCAGGTTGACCCCGGTTTCGTCTGGAGGAGGAGGAGGAGAAGGAGAAGCAGGCGATGAGAACGCGGTTTCGGTATGAAACTTTTCGTTAATGAAGAGCAAAGGGGGGTTTATTACAGGGAGGGCTGCATCTCAGGGGATGATGTTAGTCCCCCGTCTTTATTAGTCTGTGGGTGTGTGAGCGCTTGGGTGACTGGAGTGATTGTAGTCACAATGTCACTGTGTATCACAATGTCAGATGCAGGTCAGATGAATGTTTCTTATGACATTTTCTAGATCAGTGTTTAATCACTTGATAGGCATCACTAAAAACACAAAACATAATCCACATATATTTTTGTAACTGTGAATTCACACAGCACACAGAACAGAATTAAACAGATATGTCATGATTTGATAAACACATATTAAGTTACTTCATCACTTCCAGAAGGCTAGCCATCAGAGAAACAAAAAGGCGGAAAATACAAACAGCCCCAACAATATGTCAGCTGAAGTTAACACAAAAAAAACCGCTGACTTGGCTATCAAACGTGCAAAACCGTCTCTAAACGTTGAGAAAAAACACCATGAACGATGCCTTTCCCGGGACAACAAAAGCAGATTGCTATAGCAGGTGGTATCAATTTCATGGAAAGGAAAAAAAACGTTTACAACTCTTGTCTCACCTCATCTTAGCCACCCACCCGTAAACCCCAGCAACGAAGTCATAACTGACAAGCTAGATGAGTTGGATTCCAGCCCAGGACTAATTTAAACACTGTGATCATCGCATTTAGACTGAAAAGGCTGAAAAATGCAGTTCCTTGAGCTCAAAGAACCAAGTGTTGACATGTTGACATGTTTACAAGTCTAGTGTAGTCTAGTCTGCAAGAATTGGCCGATTGACTTGAATTAACATGGAAATTGACTTAACTTCATCTTAACTGCTTAACATTCGTGTCCACTAAATACTCAATAAAAACCACTGTGACCACCTAAACATGTTACTAATAACACCCTTGTGTCCATTTATAAACCATACGTGAGCCATTTATAAACCGCACTACAAGGAACAACCTGTAGTAAGCCAAGCATATTCAATTCTCATGCTGCATTCCCTACAGCCCGAGTCATTGCCATCCAGGACATCTGCTGACAGGTATCCGTCCAGGGACACAAGAGCCAGCAGATGGGTCCCTCTGAATTTCCTCCTTGAGGATTCAGTTACCCCGGACGACCCCTAGAAAGGACCAGCGTCAAGTATTTAGAAATGTTTTGGAAATACACAAAGGACCAAAGTGTGACGACAAATAGTGTTTTTGACCAAACTGTTCAGGTGAAACACGTAGAGGGCCTTTGAAGTAATGCTGCATGATGACTGATCAAGCAGCTGCTTGGTTCAAAGCTATCGCAGACGGATTGAGTGGTCAGATCTCCATGTGCTACAGGTGGCTTTGTTTAGAGACAAACACTAAAAGTTACTGTCCTGGACCAAGCACTTTAAAATAAACAGTGTCAAATATTTCCTCAAGATTTCTGTACATTTTCGTCCCTTGGAACAGATGGCGAACTCAAATCAAGCTATTATCAGCTTACTTGGAAGGTTGCATTGTAAGCTATATTTTAAAAGCAAATGATTTCTGAGAGACCCATACTGAGTATATAATCTGTATGTCGCAAATGAATAATTTTGAGACCATGATAAAAAGTAAACAATACCCCAGAAGATACCTCTCTTCACTCTGTCGGATATGGTCATAAATTGTGTCATGCAGCCTTCCCACCAGATGTTTACTCCGATAAGGAAAGAATCAGACAGCCTGGAGGGTCTTCTGACAGCTTGTAATTGGCAAGTCTACACAAGCCCCTGTGTCTTGCACCCATCACAACCAACCACCACCCACCCACCCACTTCCATCCCCCACACCCTCCCCACACTCCCCTCACTCTTCAGTCCTGACCTAAAGAGGCTTGAAAAAAAGGGAAAAGAAGACAAACTTTGACAAAAATGTGGCCACTGTGATGCGAGTAGGAAATGCCTTCCATTACAGGCAGTGAAGTCCCATGCCTCGAATGTCACAGTTGACATGCCAGGTTCAACTGATATGCAAAGAAAATCTCTGTATCAAGGGTGGTTTGGTTTAACAGGATCTGTGTTGTATAGGGCTTTGACTCCGAACTTTGTTACTTGAATATAATTTGAATATCAAAAAACATATCACAATTCGAAAGAATATTAGGCAGCCCTTAATATTCGAACCTGTTATGGGCAGGCCAAAAGGAAGAGACGTCGGAGAACCCAACGCAGTCTATTCATAATATTGTAAAGACCACGGAAGAGGCAGTGAATGAAGTATTGATTAGACAGCGATTTAGTAGAAACCTAATGAACCACTGGAACACGCAAGACCGGTAACCATAGCAACGCGGTAAAGAAATCTTGCGAAGCCCAATCTAGGTCTTACTGAAGGCATTTAATGGTCAGAATATTAATAATAAATATACGAATATAATATATATATAATATATAATATTAATATTAATAAACAAATAAACTTTGAATTTGACTTTTTGGGCAAAAGTCAACGTCCTACATTGTATGAGGGCATATTTGAACCCCGGTAAACCAAGTGAACGAGAGCCATCAACATCTGTTTAATCTGAAATGCCAGTGCAAACTCCCATCGGCCAAACAAACTGAAGCTGAGACATTCTTTATAGACGCTATTTCAACTGTATCTTCAGCAACACAATGATTAAGTCATAAATTACTTAAGTCCTAAGTAAGTGTTACTGCTGTGTTCATAAATGTGTGTGTGAACGATTGTTTGTGTTCTAAGAATTCAAACCCACACACCTATTACTGAACATAGTCTACATGCTTTCCAGATGTGTTGTATTAGGCTATGTTCAGCATGTAATGCCTGTTGTTTGACTTAATTTAAGCAGCAATATAAAAGCAAACCAGAATAAAATTAATTAAATATCAGAGAAAGGTTTAGGCCAACACGATTACATGACCCAAAGACCTTTCACTCGTATTTGTCCAATGTTCTCAACCTGGCAACCCGCAGGAGTTAAGAGTCTCGGGAGGAGGGGCGGGTGGAGACAGCTCTCCCTAAAATCGTGAGTTTGGACAGCAGTACCCATTCCATATGCTCTGGGTCCGTTTATCACATTGTAGCTTTGATTCATTAAAGAGCACAACGATTCTATTTGACCTGCTTCAAGACCAACAATTTTGTGGATTCCTGAGAAATGTCTTGTTGTCAAAAGTCAAAAAACAAAAGCACAACCACAAAATAACGACAAGATGTTATCGACTGTTCCAAAAGAGTTCCAACATTAGCATCTTTAAGACCCATCTAAATTCAGCTCTTTCAAAAAGCTTTGTTAACCAAAGAATTTCATAAAATGGTCTTCTCTGCCAATTAGAGAGAGAGGACTGAATAGATGCTGGCTAGGTTTATGGTGCTGGCTTCTCTTGTCTGGAAAGCTATTAGCCAACTGCCATATTCATTCAACTCTTTGATATGTTAAGTGGTAGAGGAGTGACTTAGCTGTCCACAGAGTATAGGCAGAATAACATATCTGACCTTGAGGCTTACTGCTGCCAAATAACTAACTTGTTTTGAGCGGTATAGAAATCAGTAATCAGAATAGAAAATGTGTAGGGCCTCCAATGCTGGCATTAGGAACGTCTGCATGGTAGGACCGGCCTTGAGAAAATGGGGAACATCTGGAGTTGGGGTGAAGAACCTGGTGGTTTTTAATGACTAGTTGGTCACATATCAAAATGACACGGTAAACGACAAGGGCAATGGTCCCTTCTCTGACATTTAAAGTATTGGTCTTGACCTGTGTTTTTGTGTATTCTTTGGTGTCGCTGTTCATTACTGCACACCAAAGTTGAATAACTATCCCATAGTTGAATAACACTTGGAACATGTGCAGTGCCCGAAGCATGTCAGCAATTAAAACAAAGGGATTCTTTTCGAGTAGAGACCATTACATTCAGTCACAAGATGACTTAGCTGGCTCTTGGCATGTTCCCCATTAAAATTAGAAATAACATATTTCCATTTTTTTTTCTGCTTACAAGGTTAGGAGGAATCATCTAGAATGGGGTCAGTTGATTTGGTGAAAGCCGATTAGGGTTGACCATGTTGTATAGGGTAGAGCCACAATCAGCTGCACTGAACTTTTGTACTCAGGTAATATTTCAGAACAAAATATGCAGCCGGTTAACACAGTCGGCATATTTTAGTAAGACTTTAAATGAATACTTTCTGTGCATGTAGGCAGAGTATTAGTTATGTAAAAATCATAGGCTCTGGATAACAATAAAAGTGTATTGAAATATCTAACACTTAGAAATATGAAAGTGTCTCTAAAGAAACAACATAAATCAAGTAAACGTAACACAGTGTTCAAAGACAAAATATATTTCAGCCCACCTAAGGCCTTGGAAGTGCCTCTGAAAAGTGAAACAGTTGTTACCCCAGCTGCTGAGATTTAGTCTCAAGGACAAAGTAACATGATAGCTTTATGCTTTACTCATCTACACTCAATTTCTCTAACACTTAGTAGGTTCCACAACACGGCCTAAACCTTCCCCCCCAAGAAGTCCCAAGAAGGGCGTTAAGAAGAAGGCACTTATTCATCCCAAATAATACATATCCTTACACATAGGCCTAATCAGGAAGAAAAGAAGCCTCTGGGTGAGAACATTGTATAAATCAAACAAAGCAGCAATATGGCGACTCAAAATAAGCTTTGTTAGGACTTATTCCTTCTCGTTCCGCTGCATTACAAAACAACAGGGGGTGGAGGATTGCAATGGTTTTCTGGCCCAGAAGAACTTGAGAGTACTTTGTGTCCATAATTGGGATTGCCGTTCTGCCAACAGATTGTTTCTCTGGCAGAACTCTCCCGCAGGCGAGGCGGTGCCAGCATGGGGTTTAGATGTCATGAGATGTAATAGCAACACTCACTCTTTGGGAGAGCAGGTTGGGCCTAATCAGTGGTGAGGGAGTAAGTACACTGATACAAACTCACTGTGTACAGTGCTTAAGACTATAACGAGACCAGCACAAGAGAGCAATGATTTTTCGCTTTCCTAAATTGCTCTATTGTCTTTTTTCCAGACAGCCTGGTCGTCGTTTTAGTTTTTTTTTATTTTATAAACAAAGGCAGAGATCTCCTTTTGAATTCATCTCATTCCAACAGCGTTTAAAGATGCATGCTGAATAGCCCACTGTGTTTCTATTCATCACCATAATAACAGATACCCAGATGTATACCACAACACTTCATATTTCACAGACAGGATTGGCAACCATGGCTATGTATATAAAAAATACATAATTAAAAAGGACTATTGTCTGCTAACAATCCTCTGTCATGGCAGCAGGGTGCCCCCCACCCCGTCTCTTCCCTATTGTAAGAGCTAAAGCATCTCATAGACCTCTCACTAAGCACTTTATATCTTCCCTATCTTCCCACGGACAGGAACTAACCCCGCAAATGCACATGTATATTATGGGATGTAGCCATAGAGTGCAATAGCCTTGCCATTACAAATTGTTAAATGATGGACACATATGGATCCTCAAAAGCTTTTGAGTAAAGGTTCTAAATGAAGCCTGATGATTGGTGGGTCATAAATTAAGAGGAGTGATTGGTGCTAAACCATAAGGGGGGGGGGGGGGGGGGTATTTGTCATAGATAGAAAAAGACCTTTGTCCTACTCCAAAATGAAGAAAACGTGACATCAGATAGTTGAGAGGAACAAGTTTCTGTTGAGCCATCCAAGGCGATCTGTGACTGGAGGAGGGTGTGTGTGTGTGTGTGTGTGTGTGTGTTGTGTGTGTGTGTGTGTGTGTGTGTGTGTGGTGTGTGTGTGTGTGTGTGTGTGTGTGTGTGTGTGTGTGTGTGTGTGTGTGTGTGTGTGTGTGTGTGTGTGTGTGTGTGCGTGTGTGTGTGTGTGTGTGTGTGTGCGTGGGTGCATGTGTGCGTGGGTGCATGTGTGTATTCCCTTAGAAAGAGAACTCTAGTATTAGCCACCAAATCTCTTCAGATAACCTTACCAGTGACTAATAAACAAGGGGCGGAATGAGCTAAACCTTAGACCAGAGTTGTGTGACACTTTAGCCTGCCCACTGAGCTGTGACCTCATTGGCCTGAATGCTAAAAGCGCCCCCGACCCCCAAACCCATTACCACAGTTAAGAATTCAACGTTGTGCACACGGCTGGCTGCAGTTCATTGGACATTATGACCACATTTCCTCTCTCTCTCCCCCTCTCTTCATTCATTAAGTTAAACGGGTCACTCAAATAGAAATCCAGGCCTCTTTTTTTATTTTTTGCATGTTAATAGCCAACTTTTATCAGCTGAAGTCAATCAGTAGTTCTTGGTTAAATCCGGTGGGTTTAATAAAACAGAGTTGTATGAGAGACCCAAACAGAGTATGGTAACCACGCAACAGATTGCTTCGTTTTAAGAATTCAGGCTTGCTTGTAAGGGAACACTTTGAAGCATCAGCCTAAAGCAATTTTATTTCATGTCGTTAAGAAGCAGATAGAGGATAGGCCTCAAGTAGGCCACCTGGTAGAGTGGGGACATTGGGGTTTGAAGTCAGAAGCCGTCGGCTTAAACTCAAACACCTTGTCCATCTAAATACTGGATACCTCATTTGAATATTTGGCGAGGCACGAAATTAAACACTTTAGCGGGCACACCTAATTTGTACCTCAAAAATAAGCCACACCTCATTTTGCCTCTAATGAGAAATACCAGATGTTCTATAGTGGATAGGTTAGTCAAATGATATGTTTGAGACTGCGGTACCATTTCCGTCTAGCCACCAGCAGTTTACAGATAACCAATGAATCCTTCACCTCGGTGGCACTGAGACCGGGGCCCGAGCACCAAACCAGACATGCCGTGATGCCGCCTCTTGGTTCATTCTTAAGTACTTTATCCCCCCAGGGGTTGAAGATAGGAACAGGAGCTCAGTACTTTCATTAGCCCCAGGGTTCGTATGGTGTCGGGTGATGAATCTTCATCGACATTCCCAGAATACTTCCCTTCACGCCTAGCTACTGCTCACGCAGAACACAGGATGCTAGGTAGGGGCTAAAAAGTTTCCTGAAGAGATGATAAATTGTGCCGAGTGATAATCATATTGGAAACAGAAGACTTATATGTGGTCATTCATCCTTTGGTTGTATTGATGTAGACTGGCATACAGATTTAATTTATATATTGTCATCTTGGACACATGTAGCATAACGCTACATTTGGCGCATTTCATATCTTATAACGATATAAAACGCTCATACATTACGAAGGTACTAAAAACTATCACAAAGTTGCCGTGCGTGGTAACCATGGGGATAACATGCACACATCTTTTTTTTTTAACCCAGAACCTTTTGACTGGGAGCCAAGCTGTAGTGGTTCTAGCCGGCCTTGTAGGCGTCCTCACTGGAAGAACAATCAAAGGGCCCGACTACTCTCTAAGAGCGATGTTGCCGGGGTATCCTATCCAGATATGGATTATCTAGTTCACTCTAAACTGTCAATACCAGGGAGCTGTTGGACAGCCACCAGAGCTGTAAAAAGACAAGGTTTGTAATTCCATTGATAACACAGGAAACAGAGGGACAGACAGACAGAGAGAAAGACAGAGACTGAGCATCCAGGAATGGAAAATATAGCAGCATACGGCCGGTTATAGTTTGCTTGCATCTTATGATAAACTTTGTCTTGATTGATGAATATTTGTCTTGATTGAGGGAAATGAATCTGTTTTTCTCTTGCATCATATCGCAGGGGAAGTCTTGGGAGCAAAACTAATAAACATCACAAGCCAAGGGGCTTGGCAAAAGTAATACAATCAAATAAAACATTTCTACACTATGGCTCTAGCTTCAAATCAAGTCATAAATCGGACTTATGTTTCCACCGTTTACATGGTAAACCACAAATAAAAACATGATTAATATCAATTCATAACAATCAACAAGAAAAACATTTACACATATGCCTCCAAGGCAAAGCATTGTCATCGCGATATGAACATTTCCATGCTAACGGAGATGTGATAGTGGTGTGTAGGAAACGTAAACACATCTGTAAAATAACTACTAATGTCAAGGTGCTTTTTTCTGATCAAAACATTTCCTTCTGAAGAGGCACATATGTTTTGGTTCCAGTGGGAGTTTAAAGAATTTGTTTTGAATTCCAGGGCTGTTTAATGTGATCAATTATTCAATTCACATCCATTAATGCCAGGGAAGAAATGCTTCATCTGAAACATTACCATCACGCCGCCCTTTAAAAACCGGCTGTAAACAAACAAACTCTCTAAACTATGGACAGCAGTAGACGCTTCTATGCATAAAAAAAAGCATTCCATGCAGCTTAGTTGTAGTAAAGCAGCATGAAATCTAGAGTCTTGATTTCGTGTGTGTGTGTGTGTGTGTGTGTGTGTGTGTGTGTGTGTGTGTGTGTGTGTGTGTGTGTGTGTGTGTGTGTGTGTGTGTGTGTGTGTGTGTGTGTGTGTGTGTGTGTGTGTGTGTGTGCACGTGCATGTGTGTGTGTGAAATCGATCACGTGCAACAAGGGAAGTACAAAGGTAACATTGACATGCTATGAGGTTAACAAGTAAGCACCGCAGGTAGCGCTTATGCCATGCTTGTTAATCTTTTGTAATTTGCTCTTTAAGCATGAAATACAAATGCAAAGCTTTCAATCCATTTTGCCATGCAGGGAAACCGGGCTAAGTAGTTCAACATTCTGAGGTTTTGGTGGTGATGAAGGAACCGGGTGACAAAGCCAGACAAACTGGGAAGGTGGAGTGTTTTTTGGGGGTATTTTTAGGTTTGGTGGTTGAGCGACAAACTGGTTAAACAACCTGGTTCAGAATGGATCCCATTTTTAAACACAAAGGATCCACTCCAACCATGGGTTACCTTTCTGGTTACTAAGGGACAAACACTGGGACTCTTGGTCCTGGTCGTCGGGCAGGGTTTGGCACTCCACCGGGAGGCGTCCCTCATCCAGGATGGTCCAGCAACTGTCCCGCAACACTTCACACGAACTCCTGCAAGGCAGCCGGACCCCGGAGCCACACTTTGGCACCAGCAGTAGGCAAAATAACCATTCCAAGCTATGGTGGCAACGGGAGCGCAGCAGCCCAGCCCACTGGCTAAAGTGGGCTTGGACCTCCTCTATGGAGCTATGGTTGAAGTGATTGGGCACCGCAAAGCTGTCCCCGCCATTGAAGGAACAGAAAGGAAGGCTGGTTTCTGGGAACAAGCAGTTCTGGGGTACCACCACCACCCCCACCGGTGTGTCAGTTGTAGGTTTATTGTATTCAAGAGGAGCCAGGCTGGATAGAGCTGTTGGGGTAGCAACAGGTTTCTGACTGGCAAGGCTATGCTGGTGGCCAGTCTTTGGTGTAAGGATAGTGTCTAAAAAAGGATCAACTGAGTATGATTGATTGGTCACCAATTCCCAGCTTGTGACTGATGCCTGGGTGGGCCGTGGTGAAGGGGTTGTTCTGGATATCGGGGTTGTTATTGATCTCTCTTTAGCTTCTGTTGGTGGAACGTTTGAGTGATTAGATTCAGGGGTGATTGGTGTTTGATTTGACAAATTTATCTGACCCGCTTGGCTTGGACCATGTTGTTGAGAGGATGGCGATGGTCTAGGAGGTAACTCAAAACTTTGCTCCATGTGATTTACATTTTTTGTGTTGCTTGTTGTTGAGTTTTGATTCATAATTTGGGTAATTAAATCATTTAAGACAGTGTTTTCTGTTGAGTTGATTTGGCTGACAGTCCAACTTGATTGAGTTTTACTTTTTCTTTTGCTTACTACGACAACATTGTTAAATTCTTCAAGAGAAAGATTGTAATATTGATGGTTTCGTACTACATCATAAAGTGCCTGTCGCTTACGTGTTTTACTGCTGAAAACAGCAGTAAAACTACTTTTTCGAGGGTCCGATTTTACAGCCTTACTCCCAGCAAGTGCACTACCATAACTCTCAACTACAGACTCTTTATGGTAAGCAGGCATTCCCTCTCTCTGTTGTAATCTGTGTAAATCAGATTCAACTTCAGACTCAAACGCAGAGGGCTTCCCTGAAAAGGTCAAAGGATCAGATGCTTCAAAACCCATACCTTCTGGTGATGAGGAACCATTACCCAGTTTCTCTGCATCTGTTGGAACCCCAGTGGTGACATTTTCAGCTTCCACATTCTCTGGTTGAGTTTTCCCATTCTCTGGTTGGGAATCCTTTTTATCTGGCTGGGAATCCTTATTCTCTGGCTGGGAATCCTCATCTTGTGGTAGGGATGAAGGCTTCACAGTCGTCGGCTGAAGCGCTTCTGTCGTTGGCTCCCAAATCGATACAAGTTTACGGATCCCATTTGCGACGTCGACCACCTCTGCTCCGACAGCTGTAGTGGTCTCCATTGGCTGTTCTGGTTCTTCGGTCCCAGTCGCAGTAGAACCCTCAGGGGAATCCACTGTTGTGGCCGGAGGTGTGGTCTCGGGCTCATTCCAGAACCATGCGTGGCCGCTGGCTGTCCACAGGGCCAGCAGCAACACCACCACCTGAAGTTCTAGCCTCATCTCAAACGTGCTGGAATGGATACTACCGGCCTAATCAGACGCTGGGGGTGAGCTCTAAACACAGCCACAAGGCCACTGCCTCTCCACACCATGCACCGGCACACACACACAAACACACACACACACATGCACTTTATCCCAGCTGAGCTGCAGAGTCTGGTTCTCTCCTCCACACACACACACACACATTCACAGGCTCACAGACACACATGCACCCAGGCCAGGCAGGGAGTAAATGTGAAGAGGTTCTTCTTCATTCACGGGAGTGTAAAGGAGGCACTGGGAGGGAGGTGCCCTCCTTTCGGGCTCTCCCCAGTAATACATTTTTTTTTTTTACTCAACTCCTCCTCCTCCTCCTTCCTGATTCTCCTTTTGTCACGGTGCTGAAAAGAAGGGCTTCTTCTTCCCTTTGACTGTTTTACAGAGGGAGCAGGAGGGGGCTGTGGGCAGTTTGTTCTCCTTGACTTATTCAGTGAGTTCAAACATGATTATAAACAAAACCCCTAAAGGAAGGAGGAAACAGGGATATGCATGAAGCTTTACTACACACACACCGAGACTTGAACTGGAGGGAATGAAAAACAAAGATAAGAAGTCATGATCGGTGTAATGTCAGATAAAGCACAGAATGCTATGATGTATGTGTCGGGGTTGGGAATGTGGAGAACTACACACAACAGTGTTTAACCATGTTTTGCCTTCACTCTAGTGTAGACAAAACGCCTTCCCTGGGGTGGTGTCTCTCCTCCCCCAGTGTGTCTGACAGACCGCACAGCTCTTTCATCAAATCTTTAGACTTCCTCCGCACACTACATTTTGTAGCCTGTTTTCTGTCAGCTCTCCTCCATCTGTGGTCAGAGCAGACCAATCCAGGGCTCAGTGACTTGTCCCGGGGGGCTTTTCAATGCAAACCAGTTGACAGAGACCCTCGACATCTGATGGCAGGGCTTAGTGATAAAAGGAAGAGGGGTCTGTTGCGAGTCGTCCTCTAATATCAGTGGGCTTAAAGAGAAAGGCCGGCGTGGTCTATCTGCGACGGCACCTGTTGATGGACAGCTTCTCTCAGTTAGTTTGTGTGCTGGTGGTGGAGGAGGGGTGTTTAAACAGAGATGTTCCTTTGGTTCAACAGGGGGGGGGGGGTCGGGGGTAGGGGGGGTGATACGAACAGCAGGTCCTCCTTTGCATAGTTAGGGGTCGCTGGGGGTCCCGGTGACCCCATTCAGAAAGATGCAGTTGTTTGTTTGTATGTCAAAGGGAAGGAGGACGAGAACATCTAGAATCAAGAATGGGAAGCTTTGGTGTGTCAGGCCCTGTGCTTTTATTTGTAATACATAAGATTAAGAGTGAAATGAATGGAGCACAGCTATGTTTAAAATGCTATTATACTATCACCACAAGTTAATAGTACTCAACACTAAATCATTGAGTGAGCAAGCCAATGCCATTCCAGGCAGTAATAGCTGGTTCTTGCTGCCAATGCAGAAGAGATGTACCAGGGGGAAACATCCTGCTCCAACCGTCCCTCCCTTCTCCATCTCCGGTGGAGAGTCCCCCTGCACCCATAACCCATCCCTCCTCCCTCACGTGTTCATTTCCATCTAGTCGTTAAGTACTCATGATATTTCAAAAGCCTAGACATTGAGGCGACAATAAACAACAACCACCACGGCTGGCACAAGAACCACATCATCTGGGAATTCGACAACAGAAACAAACAAGATTGAATTATTTTGAAGAAAGGAAAAAGTCCCTGAGGATATCTGGATGAAATGGAAGTCAATGAGGGGGGTAATGTTTACAGAGGTAGGCAATCTGTCGGAAAAGCTTTGGGTGGCCAGGAATATCTTGTCACCATGTCAAGGGAGAGAACACTAGGAAGAGGCTTGACTACTTGTAGGAAAACCTGACAGGGGGATTGACACAAATTGGACCAGGATTGCTGGTCTTTCATGTCTGTGACTTGAGTGACAAAGTCTTGGCCATTTTGACATAGCAAATCTGCTATGATCACAATGCTAAGAAAATACCTCACACTAAGGAAGGGGGGGGGGGGTTAAGGCCTCAATGTGGCATCTCATCAACCTGTGAACCTCAGGAAAAACAGACACAGAGATACAGGCTTCCTGTTTTAAACTGACAATTAGAGTCAAGACCCATGGAAGGTATGCACACAGGGTTAAAGGAAAGGAAATACAAGTTATTTTACTGCAACATAGCCAACCGCTCCTTCTATTGGTGGTTCTTGATATCCATTGTGGTACAAACACAATTCATTAAAAGCCCAGACCAGTAAACATAATGAGTTTAAGAGTTCACACACACTTAGCTCAATTCTACAGGTTGAGAGCTTTGGCAAAAACAAAGATCTTATATAGCTGGCGACTACCGTAATCCACCCGTTAAAACAAAGCTGACCTGAACAGAATTTGTGCACTTGATGGAAGGGTATAATTCGGTGTAGGTACTTCTCTGACAAATGTATTTCTATCCATTACACTCTTCAAATGCCAGCACACAGAATCAGTCCTTTGTTCATGGAAATTCTGTTTTATTGAGGAGATGCCAGCCACATTCTGTCCACTTGTTCCTCTGCATTTAAACCCTCGTTATCTTCTGCACTTAAGACCCTACCGACCCCCCACCCCCCCCACCCACCCACCCATCACAACCTCTTGGACACACACACACGCTCACACACACAGACCAAACCACCCATCCCCCCAGACACGCACGCATGCATGCATGCATGCAAACACACCAACCGACAACACACTCACATGGACACCCAGCTCCTGTGGAGGCCGCGCTTTGCAGTTGTGTATTTCTACTGAGAAGGGACATATCTTCAATACAAAGACCATCCTCTGACCCCATCCTTCTGACACCATCAGAGGTCCCTGTACCTTTGTGCTCAATACAGTAATAAACACCAGTGGTACGGGGGTTGTATAGTTTAGTACAGGAGCAGAACTCCATGATACATACTCTACAGTCTACAGGAACCGTTGAAGGAAAATAATGTTGATGTTACAAAAATGTGTATACCCGTAGGGATATACTGCTGGTGGTTAGGGTAGGGTGTTTAAATACTCTGCCATGGGGCAATGGGTTCAAACCCACTTACCAGGTCAACCAGTCCCACTCCCCCTTGACTCCCCCAGACAACTACAGGTAGTATACCTGTAAAATAAATAAAGACATCTTCACTGGAAGCATTGGTTAAACGTTTTCCATCCGTATTCCAAAAAGTGCTAGCAATAATAGAAAGACATGACTTTTATGTCATGAATAAAAGTTAGGATATGAGTTTTTTGTTAAGAAACGAACAGGCTAGGATTCCAGGCTTCCCTTTCCTCACCCTCTCCAACAAAAGCCAGGTAACCGAAGCCAAGGTGGAAAGACTGAGAACAGTGGTTATGGTATACAATGAAGGATGCTGTCTAACTACAACACAGGCATTAAATGGAGCCTAAAGCCTCAGGTTTCTGCCCTTACTCTTCTGTCTCATGTATTGCACAAGGGGGTCTCCCTTTCATTAATGTTAAATATAGCCTTTAGAACACAATCATTTATGACATAGACAGGTCACATCAACCTTATTCAACTAGCAAACATATTGGTGAGTTGGCTGGGAAAACCGAACAGACCTAGGTTCTACCTGGGTGGGTAATGCATTGAGTTGCCATGGTTTCCAAAGAGTGGAGAAAGTTACACATCCAAATAATAGGGCTGCTAGGTGAATCAGGTCCTACGTGAAAAAGGAGTCAGACAAGCATTGTGTGTGTGTGTGTGTGTGTGTGTGTGTGTGTGTGTGTGTGTGTGTGTGTGTGTGTGTGTGTGTGTGTGTGTGTGTGTGTGTGTGTGTGTGTGTGTGTGTGTGTGTGTTGTGTGTGTGTGTGTGTGTGTGTGTGTGTGTGTGCGCGTGTGTGTGTGTGTGTGTGTGTGTGTGTGGTGTGTGTGTGTGTGTGTGTGGTGTGTGTGTGTGTGTGTGTCCACATAGTTGTACACTTCTTGGTCATCAATTTGTGTATCAACAGTGTATTCTGTATAAAACCTGAAGTTCTCCCAGTAGCAGCCTCTAGTGGCCGTATCAGTGACTGTCCTTTGAGATTTTTCGAAGGTGGAATTCCCAGGATGGATTGACTCTTGGGTGGGCGAGTTCCAACCAACTTTCTGTGGTAGAAAGTTTCATCGTGCTATTGGGGGTCATTAAACACAACCTTCAAACCCAACACTAGATGGTGAAGCCTCTCGACCTGTGAGAGCGGAAGACAGGCATGTGCATGGAAATAGATGGACCTTCAAGGGCAGGTTGAGAAAACAAAGCCATGTAGGAGTGAAAGAGAGGGGGAGGTGGCTTCCCTAGGGAACCTTCAAACAGCTAGAGGAGGTGGTGGTGGTGGCGGTGGCGGTGGCGGTGGCGGTGGTGGTGGGGTGGCGGTGGCGGTGGTGGTGGCGGTGGTGGGTGGCGGGTGGCGGTGGCGGTGGCGGTGGTGGTCGCGGTGGCGGTGGAGATGTGAAGGTGGGAGGAGGGGAGGGGCTGATGTCCCGTTGTTATTCCAGCTAGTTAGGTCGCTGACCTCTGTGTCTGAGTCATATAGTGTGGCCACGGTCTGGTTAAGATAAACAATCCTTAAGCAACAAGCACTCAGGGACTGGAGGGTTGGGATGTCCCCCATGCATTGACACCCCAATAAACACACACACACACACACACACACACACACACACACACACACACACACACACACACACACACACACACACACACACACACACACACACACACACACACACACACACACACACACACACACACACACACACACACACACAGTTACAATGTGCAAGAATACTTCTTACAGACGCACACACACACGTGTATCAATTTGGAGAAAATGCACAACTTTATAAAACACATATGCAGCCGCACACAGATATGCGTGCATGAACTACCACACACACACACACACACAGACATACACACACACACACACACACACACACACACACACACACACACACACACACACACACACACACACACACACACACACACACACACACACACACACACACACACACACACACACACAGAGAACAGCATTGATGGCACAGCTGAAATGCATTGTAAGCAGCAAACTCCCAGAGACCCAAACAGGTGGCCAAACGCACACCAGCCTTTAGTGCTGCACAGCATTGAACTATTATGAATGCACATATACAAGTACACGCACATGAGAGGGAGACAGCCAGAGAGAAAGAGACACACACACATACACACACACACACACACACACACACACACACACACACACACACACACACACACACACACACACACACACACACACACACACACACACACACACACACACACACACACACACACACACACATATACAGACTGTTGATAAAGAGCTTGAAGAAAACTTATGCAAACAAAGGCGTTTGACACAGTCTGAAGATTACCCTGATAAATGTGGCGCAGAATGGAGCCTGATTCTCCAAAAGCCCTTATCTCTCTCTCCCGCTCTTTCATTCTCTCTGTCTCTATCTCCTCTCTTAGATATGAGCAAGTGTGAACTGGGAGATGTTTTGGCTGATTTTATTTTTAAGACATACCAAAATTAGACCAGCTTTGTCAGTCACATCGGTTTTGTTTGCTGATATGACAGATTGTTCACCGGACCCAAAACAATACTGTCCTTTTCATTATTGCACTCAAAACGCAACTTGTTGTAGTACTTTAGTGCACCAGCAGAGGACACTAAAACTTTACCACGCAAACATGAGTTACAGTAGTGGTAGTCATTTGACCACAAGTCAAATGTAATCTTTCCAACACACAACCAAACCTTCATCAAAAGTCATGAAAAATAAAACACAAAGAAAATTGAAATGTACTTTTGCTGCCCTTCTGTCAGCTGACTTTGTTTAAAGGATGTTGATTCTATTGCTACATTAAGCTTTCAGGTTGTGATTGCAACAACGTCAAAAAAAAACTTTTTCACAATTGTAATTGTAATTTATCAGACTTTAATACATTTTGGTGTCTGGAGTCAAAGTTGGAATCTAAGCAGCATATAGTAAAACATGTAAATACACGGCCAAAGACACAGACACAGACACACAGGATGAGTAGGATAGACATACGGACAGACAGAGTGAGGCCTGCAGGTCTGGGTGCTAGCCTGCTCAGGCAAGCAGAGACCATCCGCCCCCCGACACGAGACACATTCCTGGGAGCAGAGTATGCAGCCTGTTGTGCCCCAAACCAGACGCATGCATACGTACCAACGCATGCTGTATGTGTCTATGCGAAAGGCGTGGTGATACACATACTTACATAAGTATAACATGTTACATAGATTCAACAGGTGATGCAGGGTCATTGAGCACAACGCAGGTGTTACGGATGGTTATACAGACATGCACATTACATGCATAGAATATACATATACACGGGCACACATGCACTTGCCGCTTTGTGAAATAAATTCAAACCACCACACACTCAGGCGTTAGTATATTTCAATAAAAATTATGGAAATGGAAAATATTCTTCATAGACTAAACATTGTTAAATTAAAACAGCCTTACTTTACGGTGGGGTGATTTGAGTATCGTTACCCATAATTATTAATATAGTTAATTAGGTCAAGTCAAAGAATCTGGAAGCTCCCGCTGGGCCGAAGGAGGTCTGAAAGGCCTGGTGGGCGCCAGACCACCGCTGTGACTCTCGTCAGCCGAGGTGGGATGTTTATTTCATACAACGTATGAACATGAGAATAATCTATTTTAGAATACTCCATTCTATACAATTCATCTTTTTGTTCAACTATATATTCGCTGTAAATACAAAAAATATACACTACATCATTGCTCTGATTACTATAACTACTCAATTCTACCGATGTTCCCGCTTGCCAACAGACGGACAGGTTTTATTCAAAGATGACATCACTGCGGTGCTCTATAAAACCTGTTAGGAGGCGTTAAATAATGATAATGACACAGGTGAGATGTTTCCACTGTTCCAGATTACCTCCAGGGATACAGCCTTGCTTTCCTGTCTGTGGATCCCATCCATTTGCATGTGCCCCTGTGTGTGTGAAACTATGTGTGTGTGTGTGTGTGTGTGTGTGTGTGTGTGTGTGTGCACGTGTGTGTGTGTGTGTGTGTGTGTGTGTGTGTGTGTGTGTGTGTGTGTGTGTGTGTGTGTGTGTGTGTGTGTGTGTGTGTGTGTGTGTGTGTGTGTGTGTGTATCTATGCTTGTTGGTGTATGTGTGTGTTAACATGTGTATTAAGTGTGTGATGATGCAAGGCCCATCGGTAAGGGGACCTGCAGTTTAGGTGAAGGACGCCCACTTCCGTGGACTCTATTTTACACAACTGGAAGTAGAATCAACAAAGAAACAAACACACTATCACCATGGCAACCGCCCCCTGTTTTAGAGACTTCAGTTGCTACTGACCTAACTGATAATTATGTATGGCTAAAGTCGTTGGTACGCCAAAGACAGCAAGAGCAACAGCATTTACACTGAAGAGCAGGACCATGCATCGGTTGACTGCCAAGATCTTATGGAGAAAAAAAGTTGGGCCTTAAATTTGGATAAAATCATTTGATCTAATATCAGATCAAAATGTGAATATTTCAAACGTCCGATCCGTAAAATATTTTTACAGTTACAGGGACAATAGTTGTTAATCAAAGACAAATGATGTCTAGACATAGAACTAGAAAAAAAACAACACAGTAAATTGCGTTTCAGATAACAACCCCCCACCCACCCTCATTTCCTGCATTCTAGACAAACCTGTCAGTGAAAAGCAAACACTTTGATACATACAGAAAGACCATCTGTGACAAAGCAAACATGCCCTGTGTTTTCAGAAAAGCTGTACAACAGCCTAGACCGCAGCCCCTGCCTGCCCAGGATGTGCCCTATGGTGGGGGACAAACAGTGATGGCGGCGCCGCCGCCACCAACCACCACTTCCTGACATCAACACTTCACTATTAATCACCCTTGAATCCTTGAGCAGACGCCTTTATCCAAAGCAAAGTCAATATAGTTTACTTATCATTAAGGAGAAACTAGGGATCAGGGAATCTTGGATGCCTACATAGGTAGATGGGGATCGAACCCAGTAACATTTTTGTTCCTGACATTTCATGTTTCACATTTCAGAATGCCTTGATTGAACTAGTTAATACAAACATTTCATACGTGTTTGGAGCTCATTGTAGAAAATGCTGTTGTAGTATTATTAACTGGCGACAAAGCCTGGAGCAAAACTTTCCACACACCGTTGATCCCACGGCACAAATGCAAACCACAAACACATGTTCTCTCTCGTGAGGCTTCCCAAGCGCTGAGCCCCATTAAGTCTTTATCTGACGCATTTCTTGACCTTTTATTTCCATCTTTTTTTTCCTTGTATTGTGCTTGAGATAACTTGCGGAATTTTTTTCCCAGTATAGAAGCATTCTTCTCCTCGCCAAGATGCTCGTTCCTCTTCTTGTGTTTCTGTTGAATGCCAATGCATATTGATAACGATGTGCTAAGACCTGTAGAGGCCTACTCTGCCGCGGTTGTTAACAAGACATGGACAATGGGTGAAAGTGCAGGGATCTGTGTACATAATTATTAGGCATCCACGAGTTCTCCATCGTTGTAATACACTGTTTTGGCCATTAGAGGGGGAAAGTTGCTAGCGCCAGGAAACATTGTTTATTTATTTTTGGGTAGGGAAAAGGGTTTGCGTGTGAGAGTGCATGTGAGCATGCATGCGGCCATGTCTTTGTGTGTGTGTCAGATGGAGAGAGTGTGTGTGTAAAAATGTGAGTATGTGTGTGTGCGTGCATGGACGGATGACCTTATTAAATTTCAGATGAGCAAATAAGATGACTATAAGGAGATCATTACAAGAGTTAGACAGATATAGATATAAGGAGGCATGCTGGCAGGCAGGCAGGCAGACAGACAGGCAGACAGAACATATATACACAGACAGAGAGAAACACACGCAGACGGACAGAGAAACACAGAGAGAGACACAAAAACTGGTAAGCAGATTGACGAACAAAAAGACACTCTGGTTCAGCGGACATACAGACAAAGACAGTGTCAGAGACAGGCAGACTGACAGAAAAACAGACTCAGACAAGCATGCTAACCTTCAAACACACCAATAAAGGCTACATCTAGGCCTCTGCTCTTTCTTTCACACGTCCTCCATTGTAACAGCAACAGAAACTAACCGACAATGGGAGCTATCCCGGGTCTCACAAATAATTTACCTGCCCCCTAGACCCAAGCAGGTGACTCTCCCACTGCTGGAATCCGGACACCGATGACCGGGACAGGGGGCCTCTACAGTACACATTCATGGTTAGCTACATATTTACTACCCAGAGAGGATATATGAACCTCGTTAGGAAAGGAGAACTGGGAGCCGGAGGGCAAAGGATGTGTTCCGTCTAACTGTGAACACATGGCTGTGCCGGGGCGTGTGGTGAACCACTCGATGCGAGTGGGAAATCTGGGTTTTACCATAGTTTTTTGTGTTGTATTCGAAATCAAGATGTGGGGAAAATGCAGTGAATACCTCAACCACTTGATACAGGCAGGATATCCTGGTTTTAAGGTTTTAATGACTGCTTTCGTTGTCTTTTTTTGTTTCATATTGACAGATATGGGGGGCGGAAGATAAACACCAAGAAAAATGTTTCAAAAGGCTGTCAATTCCTTCTGGTTTACAACAGTAGCAATAATTAACAGTCCCAAATCCCAACTCGAGAATTACCCTAAGTGAGGCACCAGTGGTTTATGCTGTGTCGTTTCAAATCGACAGCTTGTTGTGTGTTTGTGTGGATGCATGTGCATGTGCATGTGTGTGTGTGTGTGTATGTGTACGTGTGTGTGTGCGTGTGTATGCAGGTGTGTGTGTGTGTGTGTGTGTACATGTGCTTGTGTGTGGTTGTGGCAACCCCGCGCCGTCACGCCTGGACGAACTGCACCAGCACTCTGAACAGCGCCCTCTCTGTCCAAGGGAGATACGTGCTGTTCAGCGTGGCTGTGCTAGATCGCGCATCCCACAAACCCGGGAAATCATGAACATTGGAATCACCTGGCAGAAGTAGACATTAGAGGGTTTGTAAGGGCCGGGCACCTGGCAGAAGTAGACGAAAGTGGGTTTTTAAGGGCCGGGCACGCACCAGACGGGGGAAGAAACCGAGCTGGCGCAGTAAGGAAAGAATCCACCATACCGCATTTAACGCCGGAACACTTCCTTCCCCAGGACTGAGCGGGAGAAGCCGGGAGCGAGAACCACGCCGACCTCACCGATGGACCGGACCCCGAGACGCCTCCCCCTTTTTTGCCCAATTGGGGAAGAATTTCAGTTTCTTTATGATTTCCTCTTTTTGAGCTGCAGGCAATAAACCTGTTGCACCGAACGTTTTTATTCGGGATCCCAACCGCCGACGACTGGGGTTGCCAAAATGTGCCTATGTTTTTGTGTACGTGCCTGTGCGTGCAAGTGCGCGTGCATGGTGTGTGTGTGTGTGTGTGTGTGTGTGTGTGTGTGTGTGTGTGTGTGTGTGTGTGTGTGTGTGTGTGTGTGTGTGTGTGCGTGTGCGTGTGTGTGTGAGGCTCGGTCCACCAGGTGTGAGGGGTGAGGATCTGGGTAACCCTCAGCTCACCTTTAGCCCGGCTAGTTCGCCTCCAGAAGGTTCCAGTTATTTATTGTTCCTGAACAAGGGTCTTTTTTTAAAACAACAAAGCTAAGCGTCGAAGGAAACATTTGTTGCTTTAGGGACAAACAGCATGGACATGGAATCCCCTGGGGTAGAAGGCCAGGGGTTAAGGTTGGGACAGAAAGACCTGAGAGGACTTCACTTTCACTTCTGTTTCCTTACCAACCACAGAAACCGCAGTCAACCGCAGAGTGCAACGGTGTCCATCTCAAATAAATGTACGTCAATTCAAATACTGAAATATCCTAAATCCCTGTCTGAGACCTATACAGTTGATCTTATTAACAAAGCCAGAAAGTGAATCCAAGTCCTCCTCCTCCTTACAATCATAACAATTGCCGGTGCTAAATGCAAAATGCCCATATTTAGCATTTATACTTAAAGACGGACTACGGTATTTGTGTGTGGTGATCACATTCAGCTTTACTGGCCAAATAAGCTCACACACGGGCATGGGATTCCACTCCATTAGGGCACTCTCAATAAACAACATGATGTGAAAAAATATACAAATACATTTTAAACAGCAATAAGTAAGAGTGGTATTATCAATATTTACATTCACAGGGCTTGATGGAATAAAACATGAGAGGTGTGTGTGTGTGTGTGTGTGTGTGTGTGTGTGTGTGTGTGTGTGTGGTGTGTGTGTTGTGTGTGTGTGTGTGTGTGTGTGTGTGTGTGTGTGTGTGTGTGTGTGTGTGTGTGCCTGCATGCTTGTTTGTGCTTGTGTGCGTGTTTGCATGCGTGCATGTGTTTGTGTGCGCGTGGTTGTGCCTGCGTGCTTGTGTTTGTGTGTGTGCATGTCCATGCGTGTGTCTCCTCATCCCTTTAGGGAAACAAGTCCAGGCAGTTCCCCTCAGATGTTTCCCTCACAAAACGTAAGCTAGCGGGTCCCGGGTCAGGGCTAAACGCTCTGCTGGCACCCCAGAGGAATGTGGACAGTCCCAACCACGACCACATCACGTCTACGCCATGAACGCGACGTCATGACCACACCACCACATAAACTAACGCTAACCCTGACCTGAATCTGAAATCTGAATCTGAATCTAAACACCACAGTGTGACCACCACAACC
This sequence comes from Melanogrammus aeglefinus, assembly GCA_900291075.1. Taxonomy (NCBI): domain Eukaryota; kingdom Metazoa; phylum Chordata; class Actinopteri; order Gadiformes; family Gadidae; genus Melanogrammus; species Melanogrammus aeglefinus. The sequence goes on from OLKM01000147.1 coordinate 327,298, forward strand.
AGGCCTCAACCATATCATGACCAAACCACAGCCGCACCACAACCATAGAATAACCAGTAAAATAACTTTTAATTTGACTACTGATAAAGATACTGAACTTTAGAGCGCCCTCGGCAGAAAAACATGGAGGAATGCATCAAAAGTTTATGAAATCTTCTGTTGAATCGTCAAGGAGACAAACGAAGAGACCCGCTGAAAATCAACATGTCAAACAGAGCCGGGAGGGGCCCTAATATACACACTAGGCTCACACACTTTTGACTGATGGATGGAAAACACACACGCACACACAAAAACACCCACCTGCCACACACCCACCTGCACACACACACACACACACACACACACACACACACACACACACACACACACACACACACACACACACACACACACACACACACACACACACACACACACACACACACACACACACACGCACACAGATTATGCCATTGTTTTCTGAACATGCATGAAGAAGGAAACAGAGTTAGCAAGGGCCAACAACAAAAGTGAAGTTTTAAACACCATTAGTTATAAAAACTACATTGCACTCTTTTGTTAAGGATTTCAGTATGTATTGGTTAGGCTGTTCAACTCCCGGCCGGAAGGTTGTGGGTTCAAACCCTAATGTCACAATGCAGTCTACCTTTTGGTATCTTTGAGAAGAGGCCTGACCCCTACCTTCACCTTAATGACATGGATGTAAATAAAATCTAACCATACCTCCACTGTTAGTTGCTATGAGCATGGTGTACATTACTGAGTGACTAAGCCTTTACTAGGTAAGCAAGGAAATCCTCAGGGAGAGACTGATGACAACATGGGCATCAGTTGACGTCTTCTCCTTTATCCTCATCTTATCACATTTAGGACAGGAGGGGGAGTCGACCGGCGATGGGGGGGCTGGGAGACAGAGGTGACGAGCTGAGGGGATTAGTCTCCATACCGCGGGCGGACGAGGCGGAAGCAGCCCGAGATGCCTCGGAGAGAGCACCCCGGAAGGAAGGAAGACAAGTGAGAGCTGAGGCTGACGGAGAAAGTTACTGACATCCTCTGAGTAAGCCCCTGACCCTTTCCTCCAAACTGTCACATCCGTTCCTTTTGACACCTCGTCCTTGTGTGTATACGGAAACTCTCCCCAGGGACCCTGTCATGTGCATATTTGTTTTCCTATGCAAGGTTGTTGATTTAAAGAGCTACTTTTCCCACCAGATATGGAAAAAAGGGCATGAGAAGTCCTGTTGTGACGTGGATCCAGCGCCTCTTGCTCCATCAGAACGAAACGGCTTACTTACTGTAAGTCCAGCCTGAGGCTTTTTCTCTCAGTTATGTTTGAATCCTGAAGTTAAGGAGGCAACAATGCTCTTGGTTTGTAATTCTGGTGGAATCGACAAAACATGTTGTAAATTAAAACCGCCTGCGCAATAGCCGAAGACTAGATTACTAGTGGCCAATACATTTTGTATTTCCTTTCACTTTTTTCCATTGCTACAGATAATTCATTGATAGCAAAGCTGTGTGCACAATAAACTCAGAACAGTGAATGTGTGCCCAGATTCACGCTTTCATTGTTGTAATAGTTAATTAATTAAATACAAACACTGTTCAAGACCTGCTAGTCTTATTGTTAGTGTTAGGATTACCCTAAGGTAGGAAATCATGGAGCTATAAAGCTTGACTCCCATTATCATGGCCAACCAGACAGGAGGGGATTAGGCAGAAGTTCTGCTGATATGTTGAGACATGAATTTACAATAGGTGTTGCAGCTTTCCTGGGCCTCTGAGGGATGGGTAGTTCACTTTATGGATGGCTACACCTTGCTTGTGGCTGGACCACCTATCTCCCTCAATGATTCACACCTCATTTGTCTGGGGTGCATGACTTTTCTGACAGGCCAAAAAAAAACTCTTCCAGAAATCCCCTTTCCAAGGAATGTACAATTGTCTAGTTATAACCTAACCCAGGTCACACTGGTTTTAAATTAAGCTAGTAATGTGTTGTTATGGAAACATGTCTGGAAATTGTATTAATCATCGGCTCCGTAGATTCCATGTGCACGTACGTGTGTCTGATCACCTCAATGAACTCATTTGATTTCAGAGGATTTTATTCCCAAAGTCTGCAGCCTACCTGCAACGAAAGCAAGGTCCCCCAATACCTGCATTGCTCATTAATGATAAATATATTAACTCTGTGCAGGCCCCTTTGGATAAAGGAGCCTGCTAAAACACTACAAAGTAACAGCAATTAAATAATCAGTAGAAGATTTTGGCTTAATAATTGCTGTTTTACAGGATGTGAGGGAAGGCAGATACTAAAGGATGTTTTGATGGGGGTCAGAATCTTTTGGGGCCTTCAACTGGCAGAGAGGTTTAGCTGTAGAGCGATGCTTCGATACAGCTGAGGCTTAACGAGTGGTTTAATTAGTTTTGGAGATGCGCACCACCTCTAACACTGATGGTAGGATAGCATGAGTCAGAAGAAGATGAGAACGAATGAATGTCCTGCAAACAGACGGTGGGAAACACCAGACTCAAGGCTGGCATGCTGGTACGCCCCCACAACAACAATAACAACCACGATCGGCCACATGCAAAGCGTTGCATGCGAGTGCAGCTCTTCGGACAAACATTTATATCTTCCTTGTGCAGGGATGTTTAAAGTACTTTTTTTCACCTCTTTTCACATCCTTATAGAGAAGAATAAGCGATGGCCACACATGGCTATTTATTGCTACGTGTTGGGGGACTGTAGAATAAAAACAACTTATCCTGGGAAAGGCCTTGGTTAGAGAGTGTGTCTGTGTGTGTGTCTGTGTGTACGTGTTTGGGGGGCTGTGCATATGTGTTTTTGTGTGTGTGTGTGTGTGTGTGTGTGTGTGTGTGTGTGTGTGTGTGTGTGTGTGTGTGTGTGTGTGTGTGTGTGTGTGTGTGTGTGTGTGTGTGTGTGTGTGTGTGTGTGTGTGTCTGTGTCTGTGTATGTGTGTGTGTCTTTGTGTGTGTGTGTTTGTGTTCTTTCAATTCAAATAAAGGAAGAGTTAAACCTCAGACAATTCAAATCATTGGGTCATTCCAGCAGAGGTCAGCCAGGCCAACTCCTCACCCTCTTAATCCGGAAAAATGAGAGCTAATTCTAAAAGCATGTGTTTAAGCATCAAAAGGCTCTGGCACCATTGCTGCTCGGGGGTGTTCTTCTGTGACCATGCTGGTGAAAGGGAGTAATTTGCAGAAGCTTTATTCCACCATTCCCTGACCAAGTGGTCTGGATTGGTCGTCCGGCCAGAGTACTTTCACATTTAGGCTTTGTAAAGACGACCAAACATTTCTAATTATAAGAAAAATACAAAAATTGTTCAATGAGAGTGTCTTCATTCACTCATCATTGAACTTCATTCAATGGTGAATGACTTTTTCATTCAGTGTCTTTAAAGATGTGTTGGATTCGCTATCATATGACATGGAAAGGAGTGAACGTACCGAGTCTTGTTTTGTAAACAGAGTACAGCTGTATTAATCAACCACAGCATGTCGCAAGCAATGGTGAGGCCCCGGCATAGAGCCCTGGGGTACATTGCCTTGGCCCTACTTAACAGAGAACATGATCTACAAACATGAGCGCAACCAAAAGATAAAATAGAGATGAAGGTAGGTTTGGTTTGCCAGACTTGTTCAGAACAGATCTTTGGAAAGGAAGGACTGGGATAAGAAGAGGAAATGATGTGGCTTTTAGTGTTCAGTGGAACTTTATAAACCCCCATAATTCACCTAGACAAAGACTTTGTTTGGGTTAGAAGAAAGAGCAGAGAACAGTGCAAGACAGAATAATGCAAGCATGCAAAGGAAGTGATTTAGGCAAAACTTGCCTCTTCATGACTCGAGGAATAGGCGCCACCCAATGGCCCATATACCAAAACATTTATTGGGGGAAGATGTAGACCATGGGCTAACAATGTCGGACACAGACCATTGAAACAGTGGAGCTGTGATTGATGTCACAAATTTCCAACAAGATGTTATTTCACAAGAAAACAAAGCAATATTGTTCCTGCAGAATGGAGGACAAGGCCATTGCGTCCGCCTGCGCCCAAGTTTTGACAATTAACAAATCAAAGGTTTCTACACCTCCTTTTTTAATCGTTCATCCAGATTTTTATTATTCCATTGGGACAAAAGCGCCCCACTTTTCCCCCAAAAGAACGAGAGTAAAAGAATTCCAATCATGTTGATTCATGTCGGACGTTAACAATTGTGTGTGTGTGTGTGGGTGTGTGTGTGTATTTGTGTGTGCGTGTGCGTGTGCGTGTGTGTGCGTGTGCGTGTGCGTGTGTGTGTGAAGAGGACTGGCAGACAAGAGTGGTTGGGTGGGGCCCAGACTTTTTTTGCATGGTCAGTGAAGGAGAGGAGGAGGACATGTTGGGGGGGCACCAGCTCCTAGCTACAGACTCCTGGAAACAACAGGCGATGACTCAGGGTTCCTGGGACTCACACACCACATTTGTTTATTTTTCTAGCTTCCCATGTTAGCTCTGTGCCCTTGGTTTTCATTCCAGCGGATGAAATATTGAGTGTTTTTGTAATCAAGTTATGTAAATTTCATGCACAGTTGGTGACAAGTCAAGGAGATCATTAACATAAGCTTGTAAATATAATACTCAATAAACAATATGATAATTAGTAACCAAAAAATAAAAGTATCCAAGAAATCCCACATGAACTTCTTAATTTCAATGTATGTGGGTACAATGTATATATATTTAACCATATCGATCGAGTCGATACAAACTAGATAACATACTATATATATTTATATAGATAGGCCAGTGTATTGATGACTCATAAGGTGCAGGAATGAAGGTAGGCGTAGGAATAACACAGTAATTGATAAAACATGACCAGAACATCTGGGGGTGGATGGGGGTTTCGGAAAGGAAATTATTGCTGACAAATCTCCTGGCAATTTAAATATTATGGGCCATAATCCTTTAAACAGATGGACAGGAAGTGGCCCATATCGGATGCTAGTTTTTGACCTGATATGATCAATAGTTAACACATGCAAAAGTTAAAATCTGTGTTAAAGTATCCTTTTGGTATGCGGTTAATCCAAAAATTTAAAATAAACAAATAAGCCTTTTAATTGCAGTAGAAACAGTGCTAGAATCGCATCGGATTTATCGTACCAACTGACGGATTGTGGTGCAAGTTATAGTGCAGATGTGTTCATGTCAATAGTGACCAGATAGCTCAGACATCCCAGGAAATAAGGGTGTCCGTCTGTCCCTGAGCACTGCGAGCCACAGCGTCTGGCCTATTTCTTGACCTGCGCAGCAACAGGATATTGTATCAAGCAATCTTATCCTTCATATCACAAAACGCTACAAAAGACCCTGAGGGGGTACCCCTAGAGTGTTGAATTCCGGTTAAATTCTTGTGATCTGTGCGTGTTTGTGCGCACTCTGCTCGCAGATACCAAAAGAATGGCTCCGAACTGACTGTGGCTTAAGGCTTGTTGGTAGGGTGTTTTAACAGGCCTCAGTTCAGATCCAGACAAAGAATGGAGCAGGACAGACAACTGGGGAAGTTTGGAGAAGTCACCTAAATGCAACGCTGGGTTTCCTAGGTTTTGGGTGGAGCGTACCTGCCCGTCAGTCGATTTGAATATGTGCATTCTCTCCTGTATCTTCTCCACCATCTCAAGTTCACATTTATGGCAGTCACTCGTGCTAACCTAGCCGAAACGGGCTGGAGAGTGGCCTTATATAAACAGGCAGAGGAGGTTCTTGTAGAGGGTGAAGAAAACAAAGATTTCCCAAAACTCTGAAGGCCTTTCTAGGGCTAGAGGTTATCAACTTGACATGGTTATTCATGGTTCAAACTATCCTGGTTGGTGTGTATCAACTGCTCTGGTGAGTTGAGGAAACACCCAACGTCTCGATATATGGACCATGCCAATTTACCATCTGATCTGTCTCAGTGGACACTACGATACGATAAGATAATACTTTATTGTAAGAGCAAGTCTGAAATTTTTCTTGCATTGCTTGCTTTACCGAAAACAACAAAACAATTGTGGCAGAAGCATTACACGCAGCCCCCTGACTGTTCACTTCGTAGACTGGTGTGTGTGTGTGTGTGTGTGTGTGTGTGTGTGTGTGTGCGTGTGCGTGTGTGCGTGTGCGTGTGCGTGTGCGTGTGTGTGTGTGAAAGAGTATGTGTTTGAAGAACAAGCAGAACGAAACATGAAAACAAAACATTGCTTTGACATCAGCCGATGACTTTACGGTCATTTAGGCTCAATGGGGAGAAGCAAGGGAGAAGGAGAATAAGAAGACAGAAAATTAGGAAATGGTAGGGTGTCTGAGAAAAAAAAGACAATGCATTTAAGCAAACAGGGCAAAAACGAAGGTCTGTTCTGATCTTCTGAAGCAAACTGGAATGGATTTGGGAGGATTTGTGGGTAGTAACCACTTTTTTTCTCTCATGAACAAAGAATCATTCATCTAATCAGAGACAAACACAAAACAGTAGAAACACAACAACAATTTCTGTCAATGGGGTCATTTCTAAATGATCATGAAAAAAGGATTCAAAATGTTTATCACCATGTGGAATTCCCCACAGAATTAGGAAAAAAGGCCCGGATATGACTTTGAAAGCTGCTCATTGTAAAATCTCTCCCAAAGTCTTAGAAAAGGAAGGCAAGACAAGAGCAGGTCTGCAATAATGGACAGTGGACCTCCTGGGCAAGTTTATTCCCCGGGAACTCTCAACACTAATACCATTCAACAGCTCTTCTCAGGAGCTCTAATTGCTTTATGCTCCTGAACTGGAATTTTATAATCAACATTTTCATTGAATTGTGAACCTGAAGATCATTGTATTTACCCAACATTCTTCCCCTGTAAGTCAAGGAGAGAGTAATCAAGCTCTCTCTTTTTTATTGAACATTCTCCCAGACAAGGGGATTTTATTTTGAAAGATTTACTTCCCAGCGTGTAAGGCAGGGCTTGTTATAATTTGATGATTGTTATTTTCCCTCTGCCTGCCCTTTGATGTCACCCCGGCACCTACAACAGTTTATGTTGTCCTGGAAACAATAGTTACGTATTGTAACTCTAGATTCTATTACTATAGGCGCAGCCTTTAGAGGCTGACAAAGATCATCTTTCCTTCTCGGGGGGCCATCCCACCTGCCTTTTATCCACTCAGATATGTTCAGCCTTTAATTTGCTGTTCCCATCTGCAGCGTAGTGAGAGACGCTGGCTCCAGTGTATAACCTAAAGATCGTAGCCACCAAAGATTCCAGGCCTTTTGCTTCTTAATAAGGAACGCCTGGCTTGCCATCATGTCACTTCTGGAGCTCAGATCAGTCCTATTAAGTAACACTGGGGTAACCCAATAGGACCCCTTCGCTTGAAGGTATGACCCGCGGAATGCCTGCTCGGAATGCGTCCAAATACCTGGGCTTTGGCTGGATGGAGGCGGAGGATAATGACAGAGGTCGTTGGGTTGGAAGAAATCACGTCATTAATTCAATGTATTTTCCTGTTTTATTTAAGCTTTCGATCACCATTCCCTGTCAACATTAACTCTCAACCAACTGAAACCCCAACAACCAATCCACAATGCATCACTCCTCCCCAGGATAAATCCTATGTCTCATTGGCCATCTTGTCGATGCGTCACACTCTGTCTCCCATTCTGGCTCCATTAAAGAGCCATTTAACTAGCTTCCATCCCCTTGTGAATTACAAATGTTTAAAACTCCCGGAGAGAGAGAGGTACGGGGAGGGGAGGGATGGCCCACCACCAACCCTTCTCCTCCCCCAGCCATCCCACCCTTTCCCTGTTTGGACTGAGACGCAAGACGGGAGCCGGAGGCAGGGATTAGGGCCCGTGGGCTATGGGGACGTGGTTGGTGAGGAGCCAGAGAGTTCAGCATGGCCTCAGGCTATGCATTCTCCCACCAGGGGTCCGGGAAGGGCATTCTAAAACCATCCATCAAGCGATGGTTGGGACACAGCTATGCACATTTTGGGAGGTTTACACTAAAGTAAATCTGCAGTGCAACCCTCACCTCACTAATGCAGCGGAAATACACACACACCACACACACACACACACACACACACACCACACACACACACACACACAACACACACACACACACACACACACACACACACACACACACACACACACACACACACACACACACACACACACACACACACAAGCAAACTTTTTGTTGGGATTTAGGATATATCATTGTCAATTTGTATATTAAACAAAATGCTTTGCAAAAGATTAAAGCAATGCTTCAGAATACATTGGAATAGATTAGAAATAAAGAGATAAATAGATAGTTTGATTGATGCAAAGATATCGTTGGACACACTTACAGTTTGTATTTATCTCTACATCTCTGAAGTGGTTCTCACTCATTTCTAGGCCTTAGGCAGCTTGCAAGACCCTACAGTAGCATACCGACCACAGACACATTATTCAGCATGAAACTTTTCAGTGGGTTTGTAAAGCCACGGACAAGTCACAGCCTGTTAAATAACTTGACTCAAGACGCTATAACTAGACTATATAATTTCCGTTCCAGTTCAGAACATTTGTTTCTGTTTTGGTGATTTTTGTTGTTTATTTACCATTCTCTAAGTACCCTGGGAGGCCAGATATGAAACAAATTGGCACCTAATTCCAACATGCTGCAGCCATGGCAGCAAGCAAACAAACTGGATAAACTGAGATAGTACTAGATTCTACCCAACATTAACAGCCCCATCCCCTTCAAACGAGCTCCATTACGTTCATCTTGGAGTTGCTTTTGAAAGAAGGACAAAGCTAATGGCTCTGAGCGAGGTATATCAAGATGCCATTTGAGCTGGTTTATAATTTGCACTACATAAATAAATTGTAAATGTATAGGCCTACATCAGTTGATCAGCTTAAAGTGTAAGACTCATCGTTGTTTGTCGTAGTAAAGTCAAATAATTGTACCCTTCTCAAAATGTAATGTTGCGTTGGGCTCTTCTTGCGCTGGTGTTATTTTAAAGGCTTGTTGTCAATGTCTTTTACAGATAGTAAATGATGGCCTAAGCCATCATTTAAAAAGTCATGAAAGCTTTAATAACTCACATTTGCAAGTGGTCTAATGATCCCCCAGTGACCCTTAAAGAAAAGTACGTAAAATAAGAAAGTATGTTAAAAAAGCAGGTTGTATTATTTTGGGAGGCTTCAGCTTAAAGGCAGGGGGTGGGGATTTCGGGGGCTGTTGTGTTGATCTCCTCAGCAGATAGGAGGTTTGGGAACAGACCCAGCCATTGTCAATTTCCAGCAGAGCAGACTAATTACTGCCCTAAGCCTTGCCACCAGACCAGGTGAAGTCACTGGCACTTGTGAGGCCACAGAATTTTGAGGAGCTGAAAATGAAAACCTGTCTGCGATGACTGTCAATCAAACAATCTAGCGAGAGATAGAAATCCAGTAGGGGATAAAGGTGGAGGTACTCATTGTGCTTCTCCATTAACCTCTCTTCTAGAATATGTTCAAAAGGCTATGCAATACGTTATTGTTATCAATATGTATATCAACTCCCACCGAGCCTTACCTTAGTACTTTGTACATCCCCAAATTTTGCTGCAGTGAAACCAGGAAGGCGAATCGATTAGCCCTGCGCTAGCCCCAGCCTTTGAGAACCCTCCTCCACCCATTTCTGTTGCATGTGAGAACGGCTGAGAATCTACAGATCACGGCCACATTCCAAGAAGCATCCATATCTAATAAAGTAAGGGGCCCACATCTCTGGCATGGGCTGCCCACTGACAAACTGTCCGTGCAATCAGCATTCTTCACATTCTCATGTCAATCACACAGGACAATTCATTTGATTGGACAGCCTCTAACAAACCTCTTTCAGGACATGGTAATTGTTCATTTCATTTGTATGAAATGTGTGAAATAAAAAGTTTTCAATAAAATGTGTGAAACAAAAAGCCATCAATTCCGAACTCTGGGGGCACTCTTTTAGTTTGCCACACCTGTGTCACTCTTAGATGAGAGCCCTTTCCTTCCTGCAGAACCTTTACCGGGGTCCTGTACTTTAATGGCAGCCTTTTGACTCTGACTTTGACTGATATGGTACTCAAAATGGTTGCAGACCTTTGAAAAGACTCTCTATATTTGTAATTTGGGAGTAAACTAAGTAGGTAAGTAGGTATAAGGTGTCATCATTGAAATACTTCTAATTGATACCCAAAGCTAATTAATAGTAAAATAGGAAGCATAGTAGGTTCAATCTTCACTTCCCACTCCGCACTACAGCCATTAACTCCTACTTGAGCCTTAATGACATGGATACATTTACTGTAAGTAGCTTAGCATTAAAAGTGTCTTGGACCTTTCCCTTGCCCCAACGAAACAACAGTTGGAGAATTGCCTGTGGCACTGGAAGCTGAGATTCATCCGAAATGTATAGATTCAACCTATCTATGCAGGTCTAACATATCACCAATCAGCCAGCATAATTTGGCAAACGTATTACTGTATGCACATCCTGTCTTAACATCGGGCCAACAGCGAGATTGAGGGTTTTTTTCATTCCCTGCGATATCCCTGAACGCATGAGTAAATAAGATACGATAGTCTTCTGAAGAAGAGTGAATGGAATGTGCATGCAGGCATTTTCTTTCTTTTTTCTTCTTCTATGTCAAGGTTCAGTCGGAGTTGGAGGGTTTCAGACCCGTCAGTTGGTCAAGCCAGGCTCTTTGTCCTCCCCTCTCCACGTTTCTTTGAACCTAAAGGAGGCTTCACCCTCGGGTTTAGGTTGCAGCGCGTCGTCGCAGATCAGCACTTTGACAGTGAATCTGACCATGAAAGAGGGCAAACTTTTTTTTGATACACTCAAAACCCAAGGGGAAAACTCTCCCTGTCACCACGTCTGGGTGCTGTGTGGGAATGAACCGTGGGCCGGCTTCCCTCAACTTCTGAGAGAGTGCTAAGCTGGTATGAATTCCACGGTGGGGAAAATCAGGAAAAATAACAAAAGATCAGTGTCCTACTCCTACTCTTCTTCAAATCAAGTCTCACATCTCTGTGTAGGTCAGGTGGGCATGTCAACCAGTTTCGAGTGGACCGTTTACTGTGTCTGTGTGGCAATTTCACCAAAACAGCAAAGGATGGGTGTCACTCCCTTGTCCCAAATACTTGTAGTTGCTTGGTTACCGAGAGAACCGCAGGACATTTAATACAAGCAGATAAACTATGACCGCAAACTCTGACAGGCTTTTTCTCAGATGACCTCTACTGGTTCTCAATAAGTCTGACAGTCTCCCTTCCTCCCAACCACCCTGAGCTGGGTTGGGTGTTGACGGAGACCGCACCTTCACTAGCTTCTAGACACTGGAACCTTTGAAAAGTAAAGAAATACCCTGGAGTGAATGACATCACCGAGCTCCTACACCACCTTCAGCTGACATTTTAATCCCCTAATAAAGGCAGGAAGTGGCTGCGAGTGCATGACGTTAGGCCCGTGGAGATACATTGGAGAGGGGGGAGGGGGGTAGTGGGATGATCAGGACAAAGAGGGCTTTCATGGACAAGACAATATACAGGGAACCTCAATTAGTATACAGGCTCGGTCCAGCAAGGGAGCCAGCGCTTTGGAGTTTCTCCAACTGGGCCATTTAACAGGTCATGCTCTTCCCCTCTGTTCCAGCCAAAGGCATGTTAATCCATGAGCTGGTGTTCCGACTTGATCCGAACACCAAGTGAACCTGGTGAACTTTAGAAGCAGGTCTTTTTGAGAGTCAGACATGTGGACTGAACCAACTAGGGGCCCTATTTTAACGGTCTGAAACGCAAGTGGGAAAGCGCAAAGCGCAAGTAGCTTTGTGGGCGGTTCTACGGCGCTATCGCTATTTTACAGGCGGATAAATGACACTTCCGCCGCGGCGCAAGTGTCAAAAGGGTTGGTCTGAAGCAGCCTAATTACCCGTAGGTGTGGTTTGGGCGTAACGTGCAATGAACCAATCAGAGCGTTTTCTCGCAACCCCTTTAAACGATCGGCGCATGTTCCATGGCGGATTGGCTATTTATGACGGCGGGTTTGGCCAGGCGCACGCAATGAAAAGGTTCACCACAGAAGATACCGATGTGCTTGTCAGAGCAGTTCAAAGAACGCGACTTGGCTTTATATGGGGATGGGAGAAACCCACCCAAAATTGCTTCTGTGAAAGCGGCTTGGGAGGAAATCGCCGTAATTGTTTCAGCAGCTGGACAAAAATATAATATTATAATATTATTATTTTATCTTTATGGACACCACAATGATTTTCCTTGTGTGGTAATATTTTATTGTCCTTGTAATTATGTATGGTTTGCAAAAATGGGAACTGCTGTCCGTGTAGATGAGAGAAGCAAAGTGTATGCGCGAGGTGCACAAGCAATCCGTATGCATCGCATGCGCCTAAATGCATGCGCCCTTAAAATAGCATTCCTGAACAACGCGCCACTGACTTTAAACCAGGTATTTCCTGGTCAGTAGCGCAATGGTTTTCCAGAAACGTCAAAATACCGTTTGCGCCAGAACACACGCCCTCCTCCTTTCCGCCGAACCGCCCCTTGGGGCGGAAGATCATTCCCTAATTTACCGGCGAGTGGCGCTGGTGGCAAAAGAACGCTCTGCGCCAGTTGTAAACTAGCAACGACACATGCGCCAGTGACTAAGGCCCCGTCCACATGAACCCCGGTTTTTTTGAAACCGTGTGTTTCTCTACACGGTTTCGCAGTTCGTCCACACGTAACCGCAGTTGTCGGCTCCTGAAACCGGAGTTTTTTGTAACCGGAGTCCAGGGTGAACTTTTCGAAAACTCCGGTTTCAGCAGTCACTGTGTGGACGGGAAAACCGCAGTTTTTTGGTTCCTTGTCGACATTGTTTGACGTCACACTGTGCGACGGTAAACAGTATAAGTAGTATCCATGGAGACCAACGTATCACTTGACTATCATCAGATCATCAGATTATCATCTTGGACTGACACGACTCCCAATCCACATTTTCTTGAATTCTTCTTATTTTAAATTCATGAGTAACTGTCCGTCCACACGAAGGAATCTGTCTGGCCTCGGTTCGCCATTGTTGTTTTTCCGGTATGAATTTTTCCAGCCTTGTGATTGGCTAAATGGCCTTCCTGTTTGGAGTGCTATCGCCACCTACTGCTTTGGAATGCACGTTTGAGGCGGATTTGCAGTCTCGTGTGGACGGAGTTATTTTTTATGAAACCGGTGGTGTGGACGCAAATTTTTTTTTAACAGCGGTTCATAAAAGTTCGGTTTCAAAAATACCCGGGTTCGTGTGGACAGGGCCTAAGTCACTTGCGCCGGATGCAAGATAGGGCCCTAGGAGTCAAATGGAATCTGGCGTGGTTCAGATCGATGCTATAGCTGGGCCCTTTGTCAGCTGTCCTATGGTTTCCTAGAAAACTCCAAACTTCAAACAAAACAACAATCTTGAACCCAAACTGTCCTGACAGCAGTTGACGAACAAGCAGGGAAACGTTGCATCTCGTGTTGAAAAGGGAAAACAGACAAAGTGTTGAAGTTCAAAATTGCTCACTTATATGGATACTCTTCTGTCTAAACGATGCTGCTAGGCCCAGATACATTCCGTAGTTACGCAGCCCCTTAGGCAGAGTTTTAGAAGCGATAGAGAGCAAGAGAGGCAGGCAAGGAAAAGCAAAGGCACAGGTTGCATTGCTTATGGGAGTGAAAAAAGAAAACACTTTACACCCTTGAGGGAACTGTGGAGACTGAAACACTAGCTGGAGGGCGTGGTTAAAGAAGGACAGAGCTGGCAGTCAGGTTAACTCATCCTCTATGGCCTGTAAGCCAATTACCTCATCAAACGATGAGGTGTGAATAGACTGTATGGTGAAATATGTCCTCCTTCCCCTCGGGGGGAAAAGGGAAGGGATTTAGATTTGACAAGGGGACCGCTATAGGGTTTTAAATGGTCAATGTGTGGGCGAAATTTGCCAAAGGTGATTCCTTCTTCAAAACCTATTACCATGCTATTTAGAAAACCCTGTATGTATCATCCAACATATGTTCAAGTATTCAGCCGAAGCCATGAGACAACTCCTCTTTTTTATGAGAACGTGTATTTTTGAAAAATACAGCTGTAGAATCCTTACTCTTTATAGACATTCACCTTATTTGCAAAATGGTTCACATGTTGGCATACAATTGTCATCCCAGCTCTTGTTAAAAACATTTGAAGAATAGATCAGCTTAAGATGCTCTGTCCCTCTTGATTGTGGATGTAACATGGTCTTGATGATCTGTACATTAATACATACATTTTGCCAACAAATGTGAAATAACTCGAATCCCTTGACTAGTCGCTCTTAAAATTGTCGCTCTTAAAAATTTGAAATGAAAGAGACCTATTTAAGACAGGAAACCAAACACCACTAAAGGCTTTAAAACACATCAGTATATTGGTTGCACTGTCTTTGCTAACAATGGATGACACATCTTGTTAAAATCTACATTTTTAAGCCCACATAATGCAGTCATAAACCTGCGTCATTAAAGACAGCCTTCTGTACGTACAACGTAAAGCGACAAGCAACACAGGTCAGATCGGACGGTTAATGAAGCATGGGGGTGGGCGGGGGCTGTAACTGCTGTCTAGGCGCCCTGTTGTGAAGTCCGGCAGTGGCGGCTCTTCTGCAGATCCCAGCCCATCTATCACTGGCCCTCTAAATGTTTTTAACGACCCCGAGCTCGGCTTCCATTCCTTTCTCCAGGGATGGCACTCTGCCCACCGTGGAGGATTTGTTTATTGTACGCGCCCTGCTCATGATTCACGGAACAATTAGCAGACACAAAAGCTAAGGGCAGCTAAAGGCTCGGCTGGACAACAAACAGCTCAGACTTGAATATTTCCCCAAAGCGACCAGGACTTCTGTACAATAGGCTTTTTTGAGCGTTCTGGGATACTTTGAGATTTGCGGTTTGTGTTGAGAAGTTAGCGGAAGGGCAGAATGGATGCAGTGTAAGTGCATTCGCACTCGTAGGGAAGAACCAAAAGGATTATTGGTTGCTTTAGTAGTGCAAGTAGTTAGGTCACTTCATCACTTATATTCCCTGGTGGTCTCGTGGTTAGGATTTGCTGCCCTTCCTGCAGTGCCCGGGTTTCATTTCCAGTCAGGGACACACATGTCCCCCAAATATCCCCTCTGAGATGAATCAAGTACATCTTATTTTATTTAGTTATGAGGGATTTCCACAAAACTCGATACACATGTGGCGATGCCCACTCCAAACTGTCTAAGCAGAGACAATGGAAAAAAGGGGTTTGTTTTTCACCATGTCCCTATATCTCACTCAATTTCACAAGAGTTTCAGTAGAGCCATGCGAGGAGGGGGTATATAGGTATTAAAAACAATTCCTTTTGTTGCAGGGCTTCTGGGCTTAGCTGTAATCTCCCTTTCTCTGTGTATTCTCCTTGCTTCACACCCCCACGGTGTGAGGTTTGGGGGTAACAAGAGAACTGTCTGCAGGGTAACGGAGGCTCTTGAGGGACGGCTGAATGAGTGGAATCTGAGGATGCCTTGAAAGGCAGGCCCTGCACATCTCAAGGGTCAATCAGAAGATAAGAGGAGGTGGAGGGGTGAAGGAGTGGAGGAGGAGGAAGAGAGGTCTGAAACTAGCAACAATGGCGCACCCCAACTCAACTCCCCCTAACTCCCTCAAACGAGGCCTCCTGAAATGCTGAATGGCCTATTTATTCATAAAGAAACCCACATTGGGTGGTAGTTTTATGCTTAAGTTAGGAGAGATCTTGTCTGACAGTTCGGCTCAGACGGATAGATCTTAAAAAATATGTATTCTTGGATGAATTTGCTCCACTGTAGCCGGTCTAGCAAGTTCCAGCTTTGAAAGCGTAGCAATGCTCAGAACCGCTCTTAATTCACATAGTGTAGAAAGTTGATAGTATTGCGTTCGTATAAGAGGAGATTGTACACTGGGGTGGGGTGGTGGTCTCCCGTTTCACCTCTATCTGTGTTCGCTAGACGGTTAGCAAGAACGTGTTAACACTCCCTCAAGCTGAGGCTGAGGACAAAGTGCCAGGTAGAGGCAGATAGATCCAATTTCCACAGCTGTGGCCAAATAAGGCTTTGTGACAGGCAAATCTGCACCTGGTGACCATGGAAACCACTGTTCCACCAGGTTAAGGAAAAAAAAAGCCTATGTTTCTGACAGAGGGGCAAAGAGAGGGGGGCCTGTTCAGACAGACAGAGAGGCACACAGATGGGTAGGTAGGGCATTGCTTGAGGAACAGACATAAAAGCATTGCGGATAAATACTTAGAAAACATCTGGAAAACAAACTGACCTTGACTAAACCAGCTGGACTCGGGTAAATAGTTTCATATTGTAGACTGTAAAAGCACAACTTTTGACTGTATCCAACTTCCACATACAGATATGAATTCATTTGAATGACTTTCTTTTCTTTTCAGAAGATGAGTCAAGCCGGAAGCCCTTCATGGTATGGGCTCAGTTGTCAAGGATGCATGGAATCCTGTCATTTGCCAAGTAAAGCTTCAAAAGTTCCTCTAAATGTTACCTGGATTACCTCTTGGAAGACAAGCAAATAAGTGCGGGTTTCACCACAAACAGGAAAGAGCGGCTGAGTGCAACAGGAGCGCTCACTGTACCATTAGAGGTGGAGATAGTTGGGCGTACAGAGCAAGTGGCCCTACAAATCCTTCTCCCTTAGAATGTAAGCGGCAATTACAGGCTCGCTCTGTGTTTTGCCACTGTCAAACCCGGCATTTTGACATCAGGGGCGACATGAGAGGGCAGAACAAGCGCACCTGAAACACTCAGGCGGAGAGAGCACATAAAAATACAAATAACAGCTGTCAAAAACATTCAAAAGGATGCTTTGTAGACCGCCTCGCCATGGAAAGGAAGACGGGTGGATTATTACAAACAGGGGGGCAAAACCCCGGCACTGGATTTGTTTACACAATGCTAACGCCAACAAAGCCACTTGGCTTAAGGAGCTGATTGGTACAATGTCCACCTCTTTGTCATAAGTGGAGGCTCAGATAAAGGGGACTAAATCATGGGTGAGGTGTAGTAAACCTTATGATGTCAACGGAATGTGTAGAACTCCACCACTGCTGGCCGGTTCAAACAGGTACCGCCGACGTGCACTCTGTGCTCAGAAGACTTCAACACTAAAAGCTCACTTTGTACAGGAAGTTACTTTAAGGTTTGATCAACAAAATATAAGCCTAGGCATTGAGCTGCAGGGACTACTGGTAAACAAACCCTATCCAGGAAATAAACTACGGGGATCCTTTGAGCTCAGGAACCACAGAATAATAGAAGTTTTGGCCAATATAGCAAGTTCAAGATAATATAACTTCTAAATAACCTTAGGTGGACAGTTTTTACTTAATCTCAAAACCCATCCTGAAAGCAAAATGTGATAACATTATCCCTGCATGGTTTGCAAGCAATAAATATGTGATTTCAACTATGCATGCATATAATCCTGAATAAATTAAATTGTGCATACACCTCGACTCTCAACCAACACCAATGTGTTATTACAATTCATGATCCAATATATTACAAGTCACATTCTTTGCATGAGGAAAACGATTGATTTGGAAATAAATTAGATGCAAATACTTCCACAGTGTTCTTCAAGGAATTTTGCTTAAAAAACAATATCATTATAATACTATATTTTTTCTGCTTGCCAATAGGTTCTAGTAGAAGCCTGAGCAGAGGCGCCTCCTCTAGCCCTCACCACAGTAGATCGAAAGATGCTCTGTCCCCACTAAAGACTCTAAGTATGTGATCAAAGGGCTGGCTTGGTGCTTTGAATGGTATGCAAATGAGAGCCTCAATAGGAGAACAGCTGTTTTGAAGTAACCCTCGCTGACATTGTAGAACACGCAGGTCAAACATGCACGCGTGCAACTCCAACTGCGTGCAATTATTGTGTTTTCATTCATAACCAATGAATTGTCAGCTGTAATAGTTCCGTGGACCAGCTTTACATGCACACGAAAAAGAGACTCAACAACAAACACTTCCAACATCCTGTTATAAATCCACAAATGTTCCCATTTAAATATTGTGTCTGGGGTAAGCGTGTGACATGAGAGCTGTGTCTCTGCACTCAGAGGCGGATATACAAGCCATCGACTTTTCTAGCAGATCCAGATGGGTTACATTAAGGAATCAAAGCAGGATGGACCCACCGCGACCCCCTCCCCCACCCATCTTCTAAAAACACAGTCACGTGTAAAGTAAACTGCACAGGGCGCTTACTTCCTCTCTCAGGCGGACGAGAGCCTCGCTGAACACCTATCAGATGCAGCTCTTTTAAGTTTGGCGTTCTGGTCCTGTTACAGCTCATACAGGTTTGCAGAGAGAGAGATACCACCATGGCGTCAAAGAAGAGCCCATGGCCTGACTGCCATTTTATAAAGAAACAAGTTGGTGATGGTGGCCTCATTTAAAAAAATCAATAAAGTCAATACATGGCGGGTGGGGGTGAGGCGTTTCTTGATCAAGGATGTCTACAGGTAGACTGTCCACAGTGGGGTTAGAACACAGAAAGGCACACACTTTCAGTTGGGTCAAACACCCTTACCACCACTAATAAACTTCCTCTATACCAAATGCATGGAGGACTACTTTAGTTTTTCCTTGAAATCATGGCGTGTGCTCGTTGTCTTTCTGTCCTCTTGTTTTTGTCTTTGTCCAAACGGGACAGCCGACCCCGTTACAGGACCTTTTTACTGGCCAAGTTTCCTTTGTCAGCGTCGGAGTCATTGTTAAGCATGAACCCCACAGCATGCACCGAGCTGAGTGATGGACAAAACCCTGCGGTCACACTGCCGGGAGTCGGAATAGAGGAGTACCCTGAGCGCAGTGTCAGTCTGCTAGCCTTTAAGAAACAAACAGACAGAGATCAGGGGGGGAGAGAGAGCGAGAGAGAGAGAGAGAGAGAGAGAGAGAGAGAGAGAGAGAGAGGAGAGAGAGAGAGAGAGAGAGAGAGAGAGAGAGAGAGAGAGAGAGAGAGAGAGAGAGAGAGAGAGAGAGAGAGAGAGAGAGAGAGAGAGAGAGAGAGAGAGAGAGAGAGCGAGGGGGAGAGAGAGAGCGACAGGAGAGAGAGAGAGACGGAGAGTTCCATACTAAACCACCCACACATTCTCTGTCACCTGTAAACCCTCCTCTCCAAAACAACGCCAAACAAGAACAGCTCTAGCAAACAAATAAACAGAATATTCTCAGAACTTTACACATCTCCAAAGCTTCTCTCTGATTTACTTCATTACAGTTCAACCGGGTGTTTCCAGAGGCAATTAAGTCCATATATCGACTGGAAAATCCTCAGGATTAAAATCTCAAGGTCCAATGACTCAACAGAATCTGTGTGAGGGGCCATCCGTTTATCGCTGGTGATATGGACTTAAAAGGGCTCATTTGCATTCAGACATAAAACTAGTTTTGCTATTAAGTAGGTAGAAAAACGTGGAGTGACATTCAATGTGGGTCCTTCCTTTGGTGAATTTTTGTGTTTTTTGAAGATCATTCATGATAGGGTTAAATGTTAAGCCTAGTAAAGCCCCTAGTAAAGTGTATTTTATCAGGCTTTTTAAATAGATAAACGGCTGTACTTCACAGTTCAGGTTCACTGAGGGGAAAATAAATGAATAAATCCAATGTAACAAATCTTTTGTAACTCCCATTTTGCAAGGTATGAGATCAAACAAATTTCTTCAACACAAAAACTGCTCTGTATCAAACTCTAAATATATAGAACTGATGCCCTTGACGTACAAAAATAGGAAGGCGAAGTGTGTTTAATCATTCTGAGTTAATTCATTCTGGGAGGTTCTGTTATCATGGAGCTATAGATAAAAACGATGGAAAACCTCTTGGAAACCACAACAAACAGAAACCCAAGCTCTTGATGATGTGTCAAAGGCTATGTGTCTCCACCGATCATATCGCACTGCACAGTTACACTCAGGTCATGTCAGAGACTATGTGTATGTTTGTAAATCACCCTTTAGAGATGTGAAAAACCATATCCATCCATAATGTGTCAGAGAGATATTTGCCAAAGAAAACTCACCCGCATCGCTCAAAACTCAAATGTTTCACTTTTGAAGGGTTTGAAATTAGTACAGTTTTGGCCACAGTGAGAGCATATCTACAGGATCCCTTTTTTTCTCAAAGATATGAGCTCCAGGGAAAGCGTTTGGCTCGGATATGCTAATGCAAATCCAATGCACCTTTAGTGACCATTATTAAGAGGCTACCTCACAGGGGGGGAAAAGCCCCCATGCAGACTGTGATTTTTTTAATGTGCCATTTAATTCAATCATTAAATAGCCCAGTGGGGTGTCCCCTTACAGCTGTTCCCCCTCCACCACCCCTCCACCCCCCTCCCCCCCAACCACCCTCTAGGCAGAATCCACTCCGGGTGCATGTCAAAGATCACATGACAATAGGGATTCCTGACCCAGCCTGTGACTGGGAATGAGGCAGAGCAAATTCAACCATGTCGCAGGCAGAGCCAAAGGCATTAGTCTAAAGAGCCCAGCGCTGGGTCCATTCAATGTGGACACATTCAGACAGGACAGCATTCCTCAGAAAGTGCCAAGTTGTCTCAAAGCTGCGATTCCCTTTCCAACTGCCACACACTTCTCTTCTCCGAGATACAAGAAAATGGATAAAAGGGGGTCTGTTGACTTTCATTGAAATGTATCCAATTCCAAAAGCACCGGATTAGATGCAAATTATATAAGATTTATTGGTCGACTTTCCACATAAGAACAGTCAGAAATCTGGGTCGAAATAGCTGAGCAAATAATGAGCTATGTTTGTTTTAAACGTACCACCAGTTCAAACCCCATGGGTGGGGTTTTTCACCTTAAAATAAGTGTTTCAGATGCTAGAAGGTAAAGATTTCTAGATTTCGGCTATATTTAACCAGCACTTTATCAACACTATCAAACAAAGTTTGCTGACAATGGCACACTCCACAAACCCGGAATGCACTGCAAAACTTTTTTTAATCACCAGTTGAGCACAATGCCGTTGAGATGGCATTGATGCAGACTTTCAAACACCATGTCTGGCGATCACAGTCTATCAAATATTCATAGACATCATCTAATTTCAACCCTATCATTTAGCAGCTGCACAACTAAGCACAGCCACTTTTACTAAATTAAATATAGGGTTTCTGGGAGTTTGACAGATAAATATTTAAACAGCGGAAAGAAAAGTTTCATTCAATTGCCCAGACCCTATTCATGGTGTTGATTGCCAGGTGGTGTAATATCAATCTTTTCTAGTTAAATACTCTAGTCCAAAGATAGCCTATCAACCTTTAACACATTTTACAATAGAGAGAAAAAAATAATAATTCTGTATTAGGCTACTATGCTTATGAGAAGGCAACGGCTGAGTTGATTCCAACATCTCTGCACACTTGAGTTAATACTAAAGTCTTCTTCTGTATAAAGAATATAGCATACATGGAATGTAGAAAGTAGATGTCAGGTTTGGGGACTTTGGACTTTGGGAAAACCCAAGGGACAAAAAACGCTTTTTCCACTCGCAGGAAAACCGTCCTAACTGAATCTAAAATCTCGAATTGCAAAAGATGCAAGCCCGAAACGGTCGACTGGCAGATTTTAATCTGAAGTTGTAGGACATTTCTACCAAAATCTCACTCGTTGAGCAATTTCAAACAGTAAAGCATAATTATGCACTTGCAAATGGGTCAACATGGGCCCTAATGGAAATCACCATTGGCCATATAACAGATCTGGCAACTTTGTTAGAGAACATAACCCTCAATAAATCACCGACGTTTTTTTTTTTTGTTTTTTTTAAACCACTTCGCTTATAACAAAGGTTACTGTAGAGAAATCAGCCATCAGCCTTACGTTTGTATTTCACAAATCCAACAAATGTTCTTTTTTTTTTGCCCTGCTGTAAATGGGTCGGCGCCCGCCTATAGGCCAGTGTCCATCTGAAGACCCCCTGGCCAGATCGTCACTCAACGATTTCAGGAAAAAAGGAACAAGAAGATTTATGCAATAGAAATCGTATAAATTGTGCTATCCGCTTTCTTACCTGGCCATTGGGATGCTGCGGGACGAGCGAGAGCCAGCAAGCAGCAGAGCAGGGTCCCTAGCCATAAGGGACACCTGTGGAAGGTGCAGATCGATTAAGTAATGTGATCACTGATCAAACACGTACACATGTTAGGTAGGATTAACTATTTTACCTCATCTTGATCGTCAATTTGCTGTGACCGTGCTAAGACAATGCATGGAATTGTTTGGTGCAAAGAAGAGTGAAGTTTGGTAGGCTTCCTTGGTCCAGCGGTGCCGCGCGGAGCTGCTAGAAAACAGCTGATGGGGACCGAGCGCTCTGCTGGGAACAGCAGAAAATGCAGCAAGAAGAGACCCACAGGGGGCAGAATGACGGGACTACCTCCGGGTCCTAAAGAGATCGAATTTCCCAGATTTCAGTTTCACGTGTTCTATTTTTCATACGATTGCATGTTGGTCCTGATGAAAGTAATAAGTATGTAAGTAATACATATATACTTTATTAATCCCCTTTGAGAAATTATGGTATCCAGTACCAACAGTAGCCTACAGTACAGTTGACAAACCAAAAAATTGACAAAGAATAAATAAATAAGTAAATAATAGAAAGTGAGCAATATAATATACAGTATATATTTAAAATATTCCTGTTAAAAAGAGCCAGAGGTAGATCCAAAAATAATAAACATAATGCAATTGCACATTGTCCAGTGTGTGTGGATGGGTGGGGGGGGGGGGGCAACATTTATATACTTTTTTTTTAAAAGGTGTCCAAATAATGAAGATTAAGTAGCCTACTTAATGTCTTTCTTTCTTGTAACCATCAATGATCTAAGACCAAAGGCATACTTGTTCATAAATGACATCTTAGTGTTAACCATTTAATGTCAGACTCAACATTTGATCTAAAGACCATTTGATGGTCTTTGATCATTTCTGTTTCCTTTCTGATATGTTTATGATTGTATTGAAAATGTTCAGTTTATAACAGCAGTTCCCCCCCCTTCTCCCACCACACACCCACTGACCCCCACTCACCTGTCGACCTGCCACCTAGGTGGCAATAAAAAAAGAACACACGTCCAGAATGAACTATGTCAACTCTGCTTTTCCACTGGAAAATCCCCTCCTCACATTCACACAATACAGCCCCTCTGTCCCCCTCTCTCCCTGCAGAAGGGTTTTGCAAGAATGAACTTGACATGGCATTGACTCCATTGTGCTGTGGCGAGGGGCTTGTTTGCCCGGGTCTGTCTTGGCGAGAGGTAAGAGAAAGGTTATATCCCACAAAGCTAAGAGCACAGTGAAGAGGGATAACAGCTCTTCAAATATGCCACAGACCTTCTCTGTTTGGTGTTTTGTTTGCCGTTTGACACAGTGGGCTTACAGGTCTTTTTCTGTGTGTTTCTTTTACACTGCTGTGCAATCTAAAAAGCAAAAAAATTAAAGTTTGTTCCGTCACATTTTATTGTAACGCAGCTTTTTATATTTGTTTGTTTATTGACGTGACTATAAAGGTATGAGAGTGTACAGTAGAGAGAGAAGCAGGGGTGATGTCATCAAGTCCAAGGGTGATGTCATCAAGAACTGATAATGGGCAGGTCATAAGAATAAGTCTGGACAGACTGCCAGCCATGAACGACCTCCACTTGAGTTGATCTATTTAGATTCTATTTTTCTGTCTCTTCCTTAATAAAATATATTTACATAAGATTTGGAGAAAACAATTTGAATATGTCAACACATTATGAATTATTTAGTTTTGAAGAACACAATTTGTCAAATGTTTCATATCTCGAATATTACAAGTAATGTTGAAGATGCGTTGGTTTTGTCGTTGCAGTTGGAGTTACACAGGACCACCACTAGAGGGTAACATTGGTGCTATATTTTAAAACAGCATGGATTGAGTGAAACACTATGCATCCTCTACCAGTTGAAGAGTTTAACTCAAGAAATGTATTGTGAAACATGGAATAAGTGAGCCACCCCATAGGATCTGTCAATCCTACATTTGTCTTAAAGAAACAGCACAATCGTATTACATATTAAAACATCTAGTAGTTGTTGTTGTAATAGTTGCCACATGTGGGCTACATTTGAACTCCAACAACAACAAAAAACATGACTACAACATACAAGTAAGACATTGTTCGATTTCAGCTTATTTCTAAACTGTTTGTATAGAATGCGTTGGGTATTGTCTTCGTTATAGTAATAATTCTTGAAGTCTAAATTAAAGCAACTTGACAGGTTGGATAAGAGGGTTGAATAGATGATTTATTCCATGATGTAATACAGAGAGATACAGACTTAGGTTGAATAATCTATAGTGTACGCGGTTAAGGCGCAGTTTCGAGCCGTGTTCCTTGGCTATCGATCCCTCTTCTCACCGAACCAAAGGGTTGGGGCGAGTATTATAATGAAGAAAATGTGAATAACAAGAGAACAGAAGCACTCTCACCCTTGATAAGGTATATGGCCCTGGCTATGTCCCAGACGACCAGGTTGGTTCATCCTTGTTGAGACATAACAAATGGCGAAATGTTGGAAATAACACCTTGTATCAGTGTGAGAGGCACTGGCCTTTTCCTAGACTAGAAATGTGAACACAGAGACGCTAAAATACACCAACATTCTACAACATCAAAGTGTCCTAATTAATCACAAGTTGAAATCCTGTTTTACTTGGAAGCAGCCTGAAATCCCTGAGATTTCCTTCACTGCTTTCATTAGGGTAAAAATCACAATAACTGTATTTATCAATACAGAGGCAAAACAAGTTGAAATATGCTTTAAAGTTTTGCCGACCGGGGGCAAGGGTGTTCCACATGTATCCCAGTAAGGATGGTAGATTAACTTAACATTACATTATGGTGTGTGTGTGTGTGTGTGTGTGTGTGTGTGTGTGTGTGTGTGTGTGTGTGTGTGTGTGTGTGTGTGTGTGTGTGTGTGTGTGTGTGTGTGTGTGTGTGTGTGTGTGTGGTGTGCGTGTGTGGTGCGTGGTGTGGTGCGTGCGTGTGTGTGTGTGTGTTTGTGTGTGTGTGTTCTCGCTGCACGCCTTTAGCTCAATGCCTGAACACGTCCACAGTGCTCAGGAAGTGTTTCCTTCACATTCCTTAGGCAGGGGGAAAGAAAGACAAAATGGTTGTTTAAATGTGGTAATTCTAACTAATACTGCGGTTCTTTTAATCACACTAATGTATAGGAGTTTAGCGGAGGAGCCCCCCTCCGTTGACGTCCAACACTATCCGTATGTCATACATAACTTAAGGCTTTTCTTAGTCTTTGTTGTTTTTATTTGACATTTGTTACGACGACTTACAACATATTGAAGTGTACGCCATGTGGTTAGTCCTTCGAAATAAAAGAGTATTTGTAGGTTTAACTGGAAGGCACATAGTGAGTTTAAATGTTGTTTCGTAAGTGGCCTTTGTATTGTTGCTCAAACCTCTCAATTTGGCTCCATTTTGTAGTTTATAGACTTCGGGAAAGGAGGAATCGCTCTCTTCTGACTCACAGTTTCATTCCAAGTAGGATAGTACTTCTAATAATACTACAGATTATTTGCTATTACTTCATCAATTGAAAGTTCATGGTGACATTTTTGGAGTACTTTCAACCAGTAACTGGAGTAGAGAAGGACTCTAGCTATATTCCCATCCCCCTATAAATGGTTAAGCAGCTATCAATGCATAGAGGCTACAAAATGCAGCCCCAATAAAATAAAACAAAGATTAACACACCCAGCATCTAGGATATTCACAATATTAGTTGATCGGTCACATACAGAAAGACATTTATACACTAGAAAGTGTCACGTCGTCATTCCTTAAAATAACCTTGTGACCTCAAGAGGATCTCATAGGCCATTGGACCCTGAAGATATTCCTCATAAATTCTCAACTTAAGTCTACAACATGAATCAATTGGCTGTCAAGCCCAATGTTAAGGTGAGGCATTTAGGGACAGAGAGAGAGAGAGAGAGAGAGAGAGAGAGAGAGAGAGAGAGAGAGAGAGAGAGAGAGAGAGAGAGAGAGAGAGAAGAAGAGAGAGAGAGAGAGAGAGAAGAGAGAGAGAGAGAGAGAGAGAGAGAGAGAGAGAGAGAGAGAGAGAGAGAGAGAGAGAGAGAGAGAGGAGCAAAGGAGGCTAATATTTGCCATGACTTCACTCATATACATCCCACAAAAACAAATGCACTTGACCAAAACTTTCATTTAGTTCACCTCGATATTTATGTACACAATACTACATTACAACCAAACCACTGCATGCATACAAGTTGTGTACGTCTCATTGTTGAAGTTGTCATAGGTGTGATTCAAGTCCTCTTCTTCAGCCAATTTCGATCTTATGCTTATATTGTTGTCCGACTCTATTGCAAGTTGCTTCTGCTAAAACCTTCTGCTAAATAAATAGATGTAAATGTAATGATCCGACAACAGCCGCCAATACTTTACCTCGCACCTCACGGAGGACCACAAAGCATTTCACGCCAGCAGAGGTCTGGGCCGCGATCACATTACCTCCAACAGCTGAAATCAGAAAGGAGAGGGTTGGCGAGTTTGTAAGACATGAGCATCCTAACAGCTGAAGGACCAGCACTGCCCTCACATTAAGCCACACACACACGTAGAGGCCTGGCTCTCACGACACAAACTCACAAACAAACACACGACCAGCACTCTTAAGACAACACACAGATACACATTATGCACATCCATGCATAGACACATATGACACGGTCTCTGACATCCTTGCACACGTCATACATATGGTCTACCACACATACGTACATACGCGTGCACACACGCAATCTCTTTCACTCTCTCTCTCTCTCTCTCTCTCTCTCTCTCACACACACACACCTACAGACACACACACACACACACACACACACACACACACACACACACACACACACACACACACACACACACACACACACACACACACACACACACACACACACACACACACACACACACACACACACAAACACACACACACAATGTGAAGATCCCAGGTCCACGAGTCAACAAAACCAACGACTGCTAGCTACTTGCTATTAGCTCATGTTAATAGCACCAGAAATTGAAACAAGTAGATTAATAGATAATAGTGCTTACTGTAACTTAATTTCCTTAAAACAATGAAATTACTCAATAGTATCATTGGAAGCAGCCCCTCTTAGCTATAATGTTTAATGTATTTAGGTCACAGTAGGTGACCATACTTACACAAGACCCTTGTACGTGTATAAAATACAGGCAGTAGATAGCTTGCGTTGTGTTGTTTCCATTTGTTTCATTAATTTCCTTCCTTTTGTCAACTTTCCCAACTTCCTTATTACACATCTGCATATCTATGGACACAGTTCCCTTTAGTGTATATTATATATTTTTCTATTGCTGTCTTTTTAGAATATTTGGTGTGTAGGCGTCAGCTTCAGAGAGTGCTTGCTCTTTACCCTTGCTAGTAAGCAAATACTATGATAAGTCAGAAGGAGTTGAGAATGGATTCAGTTCAATAGCGATGTTGGATGTACTTTCAAATAATCTCTTTGCAAAACAGGGGGAAAAAAGATGCAAACACAAAAGTACATATAATTGTTGAAGAAACTTACTGACCCAGTGGCAAAAGGAACACAGTTTCAGAGAATAAACAATTTTCACTTCTTACAGTATTAGACAGATCATACTTGCCAACCCTCCTGATTTTCCCATGAGTCCTGGTTTTCACTGTGCTCTCATGCCAGTCCACCATGAGACAACGTTATCCCTTACGTAGTTCTCCCGAATTTGAAGATCCTGAATTGTATATAGATTTATTTCTTATATCTATGTGGCTGGTTAAAGAGGATAGTTAGAAATGAAGTTACAATCCTATCAAAAATCCAGCGGATGAGACAGAGATTGTTGTCTGCAGGCTAATGGTAAGATGTTATTAACTAATCTTGTTATTAAATCAATTCAATGAATTACTTATCATAAGCAACAAGAATGTCTCGGAAATTTTCTCCATATTCTGAGGGCTCAAGGTTGGCAAGTATGAAAATTATGTACACAATGCACATCATGCGGACTTTGACAATTTTGTAACATGCAGCATCCCTTTTACTTGCGAAGCCCCTGTCAAATCCTGTCCACATGATCGACACATCTTGCCCTTCAACCATGAAGATATGATTCTGTTTTAAATTACAAAATGTAGGGGGGATAAGCGTAAAAGATTTGTAGAGACTAGAACCCATGCTTTCTTCTTAGGTTTTTATTGCAAGGTCTCAAGTAAGCTAAGCAGCCTGCCCTGAGCCCCGTCATCCATAGCTTTTTTTAGCCCTCGCTAGCAAGTGAATGGGAGAGCCTGGCTTATCCTTGCTGCTGTCATCGAGGCGGCCGGTATTTTTAGGGGACTGCGGCAGCTGCAAAAGCACTTATCGGTCTTCCACGAACAATGACACTCAGGGTGTCTAACGGCAGAACGCCACACAGATTGCGGGGACCGCTCTGAAGTTGTAGCCGTTCGGAACGAAAACAGAAGTTCGGCTCCGAAACACAAAGTTGTTCATGATTTAAAGAAACATGTACTGGCAAAGCATGTGGGACACTTGAACTGGATTTATTTCACACCACATGCCAGAGCGAGGCGTCGGTAGGCCCGGCCGTTGAAGACAAGCGACGCTGATTTCTTAGCTTGAAGACAATTTCTGCGTGTGCGGAATGTATGTTGACGTTGTCGTTCCAGGACTCCGAGGCGAGGTAGGTCATGTGAGGGATGTGTGGCCCAACTTCACAAGGGGGCAGAGGTCATTCCAATTAAACCAGACAAGTAAACACGAGAGGCAATCCCAACCCCCCTCTTTAAACCTCCTGGGTGATATTTAAACTACTTTCAACGCATTGACCTCACAGATTTTCCTCTAATGAAATGTTTCCGATATGTGCGTGGGCACAAAGATATAAATAACAACAGAACTGTGGATAGTTTTTCTGATCAGTACAAGTTCAAGTGTGCTTTGGCTACAGGATATGATGCATTTCTACAACAATCTAAATAATCAGAAGATTATGGAAAACACTGACCTGTGACCACTGTGGGTTATTTGTCTTACACGTATTGATTATAGGAAGCAGTGTAGGCCTATGTGTATATTATTGTATTGTATAACAACTGAATGAATCAAAAAGGGGATTTTACATTTTACTCTTACCACTTATGTTCTAATTTTTGTTTCT
This sequence comes from Melanogrammus aeglefinus, assembly GCA_900291075.1. NCBI lineage: Eukaryota > Metazoa > Chordata > Actinopteri > Gadiformes > Gadidae > Melanogrammus > Melanogrammus aeglefinus. Next base: position 356,721 of record OLKM01000147.1, read on the forward strand.
GGTTTCTCCTCAAACTTCGATTTAAACCTTTCTTTTTAAACTGTTGGAAATCATGAATCTGTCCAATGGCTCTTCTATTAATTTTGAGTGAATGTTTATTATCAGACGCCTTTCATGTCTTCAAATGTTCTTAAATGAACAGGTCAGTTTGTGACTGGCCTGTATTGTCCGACACATAGTGTCCAACCCCTAACCCTAAGCTAAGCAGAGAGATAATGAAAGCAAGATAAATATAATGAAACCAAAAACCAATAGTATAAGGTTGATATGTCTTACTGCTGTCTTATGGATCAAACAACATAAAGAGATGTCTAGCCTCTGACTAATCCATCTTTAACCATGTTGTTCTGGGGCTTTACAGTGCCATTAGCTGACATTTTGAGGGGGAATTTGTTGCCGATGGCAACCAACAAACATAGTGAGATGGATGCTGTCACATTTTTGGACTGTGAAGTCTCTACATTGCCACAGTATGGTCTCCATAAGGCCTCTATTTGTCAGCTGTAGGGTCTCCATATGGCCTATAAGGTCACTTTATGCTGTGGGCATTGCCCTCAGTGTATGATCTCAATAAAATATGGAAGTATGGTAAGAATGGTCACTCTTTGGTCGCCGTTAAGCCTCTGTGTGGTCCTGATATGGTCTCAGTTTGGCCATTGTAAGATTGCTGCTATGTGACTGTAAGGTTTTCTTAAGCTCTTTGTATATGGTCTCTCTATGGTTGCTGTAGGGGTTCAGCAATGTCGCAGTAAGGAATATAGGGTCTTATTATAGTCTCTGTAGGGTTCATCGGGTCTCTGTTTGGCTGCGGTAAGGTCTCTGTAAGGTCTTTACTTGATTTAATTTGTGTTGTCTTCTGTGAGACTACTGCTTGGTAAAGTGTCTCTGTTTGTAGTGGGGCCTTTTAGGCATTGGAATGGTCACTGTACGATCTCAGAAAGATCTGCTGTGAGTATCGTCAGTGTTCCTGTGAGCATGTGGGGTTCACAGCTTTCTTTGTGATACCTGACACACACACACACACACACGCACACTCCTTTGCAGGTCTTTATTTAGGGCACGCTATATTAAGCACTTTCCCATTGAAATACAGCACCAACTGTGTTGCCTATCTGTGTTGTGGCTGCTGTTAGGACCAAGTCACATCCCTCAGCCTACTACTATCCCCCAAGCCCAGCTGAGCTGGGCCAGTGTTTTCCCTGTTTTCTTATGAAGCCATGTCCTGTCCATGATTTTGTGCCATCATGGACAGGACAGTTGTTTGCAGGATAGATGGAAAGACATCTAGCATAAGGACTAACATATAGAATATAAACTTGTATTGTAGCCTACTTCTTACCTGATCAGCAAACTGGTGGGTTGAGCCTATATATTATGAACCCCCATTAGTAGATAACATTTCATGTCTTGATTACACTTTGTGATCCTTTTGCCTCAGATACTTGTACTGCGCAGTCCCAGTCCGAGACAGTCCGCCCCAGCGTTGGCAGTGAGTGACTGAGCTGCTGAGTAGAGGCTGGCCCTGCAGCAGACATGGACGTGTTTGGCGGAGCGCCCCGCTTCCTGGCCTACCCCAGGCCAGTGGTGGTCCAGAGCGGCACCGACGCCGTTCTGAAGTGCCAGATCAGTGGAGACCCCCGGCCTGCCGTGATCTGGGAGAGCAACAACATGAAGATTGACACGCAGGGGCGGTACCGCGTGTTTGAGGATGGCAACGTCTACAACCTCATCATCTCCACTGTGACATCCGAGGACAGCGGGCAGTACATCTGCAAGGCCAAGAACAGCATCGGGGAGACGTATGCGGCCGCCACGCTCAAGGTGGAGGGCGAGGCCCAGGAGCTGGAGGTCAGGGAGGAGAACAAGCCTCGGTTCCTCATTAAGCCCCTCTCCACCCGCGTGGGCCGCGGGGACGACGCTGTCTTTTCCTGCAAGCTCTGGGGGAACCCGAGGCCCGACGTGGTCTGGGAGAAGGACGGACGGAAGCTCCACGAGATCTTTGAGAGCACGCACTTCAGCGTGGGGTGCCAGGACGGCGGCTGGTTCCAGTTGAAGATCTTCAAGACGCGTGCCCCCGATGGCGGGGTGTACACGTGCAAGGCCCGGAATGAGTTTGGCGAGGGGCTGGCAGGTGCGGTGTTGCTGGTGGATGCTGGCCCGGGGCAGGGGGACGATGGTAATCGAAACGGGTACAACAACAGCCACTGGAAGGCCCACCAAGGCAAGCAGAGGAGTGGCAGGCTGATGTCCAATAGACTCAGAGAAGACGGCATGACCAAGTCCACCAAAGTAAAGATGTTTGCGGTGACTGAGGGCAAGCATGCCAAGTTTCGCTGCTTTGTGACGGGAAAACCCAAACCAGAGATTATATGGAGGAAGGACGGTCGGCTCATTCTCTCGGGGAGACGCTACTTGTGCTATGAGGATAGAGAGGGATATTTCACTTTGAAGGTGCTGTACTGCAAGCAGAAGGACAATGGAGTTTATGTTTGCGCTGCGTCCAACACTGCGGGACAAACACTCAGCGCTGTACATTTGACTGTGAAAGGTAAGTAAGTTCATCTGGAAAGTATTGTTGTCCTCGTCAACACAACCCCTTGTTTGGAAGCAAAATCTAATATATATTATTGGCATAATTATGCTCAATAAATCATAATAAAAATGTAAATTAAAAAACATTTTAACCCTGTATTAATCACTGTATTTTCAACCGTTTTAAATATTTATCATTGAATACCATACCCACTCGCTATCTACCATGCATCTTTAGAACTGTCTAAATATCTGTCAAATGAAATGTCAAAGTGGTTCAAGTTCATCAGATGAAGGTGGGTTCCAATCGCTATAGATATCGGAGAGGGGAACCATGTGATTAAGATCTTAAGGGAATGGGATCCGATTTCTCCTCGGGATGCAGATCGGTCCATACTAACAACACCAAGAGCGAGCATTGTATCTGTAATGTGACTACCTGCTGTAAACAGATAAAGTGTTGGTTTCAACCTCTAAATAAGCATGGTTTTCCCAACTTTAATTGATTTATGGATGCAACAATTGGCAATTAACCGATTAGCGGAAATGCATAAAATCTAAATTTGAATTTAGATTAAGCGTTTTAGTCATTTATCCATTACAAATATCAGTAGCAGTTCAATTCAAATATTTTGTTCATGGATTATTATAAATGATGAAATGCTGCATCGGAAATGGACCACAGTGGAAGATAATGAGGAATTTATGTTTGTAAAGTGGAAAATGGGCCACACTCAAAAATAAGCCGAGTTGTACTTGGCGGGGACATTCTTTGATGAAGTATGCTTGATCAACAACACTTGATCAGTATTATAATTTTAAATCTGATTGACGTCAAGAATAACCTAGAATCTTTGAGAACCAGGATTTTATAAATATTATAGTTGATTAGATCATCCACATGTTGAGTTCATGTTTGAAAGCACAGATTGTTAAAGGGTGACCGAGTTTGATCCTGATATTGTAGAATTTGCGGCAGTGTATATTGCAAGTGTACTCAGGGCGGAGATCACTGTTGAGTTTGGGAACAAATCGTAATTGAGGAATTGTGGTTTTTTTCTTATTTGTCTTGCATTCTTGTAACCATCTTTAATAGTATAATAGCAGATATATACATGTACATCAAAACACTCTGAATAACTCTTGAAGTAGTAGGCATTTACCATTTACCTTCTAGGTTTTCCTGAATAGTTCTTTGACAGCTGTCACCAAGTCCTAACTCTTTAAGAGTGTTGAGTGATGACTAATCGGGAAGATTGTCTCATGATCGTATGAATTCAATATTTTGATAGTTTGTCAAGTCAAACCAACAATTGTCAACCCTTCAGATACTATAAATGAAGGATATGTATTGTATTTTGGATATTTTTGCATTTATAACATGCTATAAAAGCCACACCCAAAATATCAGCCACACATAGTTTTAAATGTTGCAAAATTGAGATGCAGATTTGATCAATGAAAATTGTAAGATAGTCTTTTACATTCAAACAATCATTATAGTATGATTCAGAGCTTAGTTCAAGCACTACGGTTAGCTAACAATACCAGTGTGGTGTTGTTTCTAAATACAGTCCACATATTTTTGTTTACAACAGTCTGTTACTATCCGATGGTGTCCATTACAAACCGTTTATTTCCTAACTAACACTTGAGTGTGTTAATGATCTTTTCATACCTCAGCATCAAATAAGCAACTTCTCTCATGATTTCTCCTATCTCGTTTACTGTGCGGTTATTTTTGACAGAATACATTTGAATAGACCAATTATACTGAACTCCATTGACCTGTAAATTCAGTTTTAACAGTGCTTTTTGTTTTGATGGCTTTTAAAAATAACTTTTTAATTTCATTAAGTATTCAAACAATTGTGTTCATTATGTAAAGTAGCAGAGGTTGATCTGTCTGATGAAATTACATCTTATTGTATTTCAAATACAGTTGTCCAGAACTAACGCCGGAGAGTAACCCTAACCCTATGTTTATGTTTTGTTTGTTCATATTTAAACAAATATTAACTTATATGATAATATACATTATAACAGTGTAATATCAATAGATTAAGTAATATATGTGGTTATACCAAACGCTGGTGTAATTTCCAATGTCAATAAAAACTATGGAAGCATATATGTAGCAAAATTCAAATGGCAATGCAATTTGCAATTCAATAAGTAATTACGTTATGCAATTGACAATGCATTATGCAATTTCATAATGTAATTTGTAAATACGTTATTCAAAGTGTATTTTAATATGCAAAGTGACAATGCAATCCTCAATTACATTTGCAAAAGTTATAACAATAAAAATACAATAACATTTTGTCAAATTCTTTGAGTTCCTTTATTCAAATTGAAAAGCAATAGCGTCCCCGTGATTGCAATCCACTTCGCCACGCTCCGTGTGTTGCGATATTCAAATGACATTTCAAGCCGCAAAACGGAATCCAAAACGGAATCCAAAGTGGAATCCAAAACGGAATCCAAAGAGGAATCCAAAGAGGAATCCAAAGAGGAATCCAAAGAGGAATCCAAAGAGGAATCCAAAGAGGAATCCAAAGAGGAATCCAAAGAGGAATCCAAAGAGGAATCCAAAGAGGAATCCAAAACGGAATCCAAAGAGGAATACAAAGAGGAATCCAAAAAGTCAATATGCAAAGTGGCAAACGTATCAGCCAATCAGCTGATACGCGCAGCCAATCAGCGCATCAATAATCTCCTCCATTGGTGACCATGGACCTGACACGAACGTGAACAAGGAAATTACGAGCAAGGGACGTAGTTCCCGCCCAGACGCTGATTGGCTGATACGTTTGCCACTTTGCATATTGACTCTTTGGATTCCTCTTTGGATTCCTCTTTGGATTCCTCTTTGGATTCCTCTTTGGATTCCTCTTTGGATTCCTCTTTGGATTCCTCTTTGGATTCCGTTTTGGATTCCTCTTTGGATTCCGTTTTGGATTCCGCTTTGGATTCCGTTTTGGATTCCGTTTTGCGGATTGAAATGTCATTTGAATATCGCAACACACGGAGCGTGGCGAAGTGGATTGCAATCACGGGGACGCTATAGCTTTTCAATTTGAATAAAGGAACTCAAAGAATTTGACAAAATGTTATTCTATTTGTATTTTTAGAACTTTTGCAAATTTAATTGAGGATTGCATTGTCACTTTGCATGTTAAAATACACTTTGAATAGCGTATTTACAAATTGCATTATGAAATTGCATAATGAATTGTCAAATGCAGAATGTAATTGCAAATTGCATTGCCATTTGAATATTGCTAGATATATGCTTCCATAGTTAAAATACACTTTGAATAACGTATTTACAAATTGCATTATGAAATTGCATAATGAATTGTCAAATGCAGAATGTAATTGCAAATTGCATTGCCATTTGAATTTTGCTACATATATGCTTCCATATGTAATTGCAAATTGCATTGCCATTTGAATTTTGCTACATATATGCTTCCATAAAAAACAGCCATAGCTTTGATGCAATATGTGATAGTGAAAGCTGTGCTGTACGTTACAATCATAAAGTCTATACAGTATATAAGAATACCTAACTGACGGCGCATCCCGATCTCTGGTTGCCACTGCAAACGACCTGCCTGTTGCCCGTTGGTAAACACTATAGAGCTTCCTGTTTATGGTGCCTTACTTTATCCGGCCAAGAATGCAGCCCATATCGGTAGCCCCCCCTGCTGTTCCATCCATGCATCACCCACCTCCAAATCTCCCATCAATGTATTTATAAGTTCTGTATCAACAAAACATAAAGAACAGTGACTACACAGCGGGGTAAACAAGTCGACCTAAAACCAGTTCCAAAACAAATTATGTATACACCAGTGGAAAGGATCTCCACACTTAGGCCTACTAATGTAAGATTAGCTCTGCTGAATATCAAATAAGTAATTTCTAATTAATGATCTGATATTTTCACACTCACTTGATTCGATGCTCTTGACTGAGACATGGCTAGATCATGCTAAGGCTGTTTCTACCTTGATCGAATCTGATTCCCAAAACATCAATTTCATGACTAGCCTACTACTCGTGACAAGAAGAGGGGGGTTGGAATTGCTGCAATATACAAAGCATCTTTTCAGTCCAAGCAGTTACTTTTAGGGCATTTTACATATTTGGATACCTATGTTCATTTATTAAGCGTTCTCCCAACATTCCATTATTAATCGTTTACAGGCCTTCAAGACAGTCAGTAAAAGTATTTCTAGAAGAATTTTGTGAACTACTGTCAACTATTTGCTTAGAGTTTGACCCTATTATTATCATAGGGGATTGTAACTTGCATGTAGATCACTTATGCCCCTTTTTCACTGCCAAAATAGTTCCGACTCTACTCGATGCGGTTAGCGCAGCCCTACACTACACGGCACGGTACCAGTAAATTTTCACTTTTCCACACAAAACCGTGGCCTGGAACTGGGCGGAGTCGGAGGTGTTCAGGCGTGACGTCAGCTTCAGGCGACTAGAAAGTGCCATGCCGCGGTCAGAAAAAACTGTACGCGATCCTCGGAGACCACGCACAGAAAGGTCTGAACCTCGCTCATCGACGAAGGGTTGGTTCTTCTTCTCATGTCTTCCATTTTTCTTATCGTTTTGTCGTTGTTGCTCTCGCAGTTGTGTTTTCATACATGACGGGTGAATGTTTAAAGACCCCCGCGCTTCGTCGCACATATGACGTCATTTCATCTAACCAATCAGTGGACAGCACTGTTCACGTGACATTTAGGCCCCCGACTCGTACCGGCTAGACCTACCTCTGAAACAGGTACGAACAGGTACTGAAAACCGTAACGGGTCCCGCCTCCAATCCGCAGTGGAAAAGCTCTCAAATCAGGGTAGAGTCGTGCAGAGCCGTCTCGTACCGTTGCGAAAACGCGCAGTGGAAAAGGGGCATTAGAGATCACCAAGTCCAGGGGTTTTCTTATTCTCTTGGACACTTTTAGTTTAACACAGCATGTACAGGGGCCAACACACTCGCATAATCATGCTCTTGATCTTGTCATCAGCAAAGGTCTCAATGTGTCTACTAATGTGATGGACTTGGCTGTCAGGAAAGAGAGTCATAAATGAGAACACAATTGCCGTTTTTGAGCCACTGCTCTCCCAAAATCGCCTTGAAACATCCAACTCGGTAGATGGCTTGATGAACAATTTCACTTCAAAGAGGAGACAAATCAATGATGACATTGCTCCAATAAAAGTTAATAAAGTCATAAACAAGCAAAGTGCTCCATGGAGACAAAATTCAACCGTTAAACAAAAAAACAGGGAATGCAGGAAAACCGAGAGAAAATGGCAAAAGTCCAAACTACACATTGACTACCAAATTTATAAAAACATGCTACGGCTGTATAATTATGAAATTTGAAAGGCAAGGGAGACCTTTTTCTCTGATTTTTTTAGCAGGAACATAAATAATGCTTGTTTTCTATTCTCTACTGTTGAGAGGTTAGAAAATCCCCCAACTGACGTAACATCTTCTCAGCTTTTCTCAGATCACAAATGTGAAGAGTTTGCATCCTTTTTCAATAGTAAAAATGAAAAAATAAGATCGAACATAACAATGCAGTTGCAAACAACTCGTGTTCTGGAATTACCAGCTACTGAAAGAGGGCCCATACACCAAATGTAAGAATTTAGTTCCATCAACCATGAAACTCTAATTAAAACCGTTCAAAAATCTCAGCTCTGCTACCTCCCAACTGGATGCATTACCCAGTAGTCTTTTTAAATCTGTCCTTCATCTCATAACAATAGATATGCTTTAGATTATAAATACATCACTACATACTGCTACTTTTCCCAGGTCCCTAAAAACAGCAGACGTAAAGCCCCTGATCAAAACAAGTAACTTGGATTGTTCAGTACTAAGCAACTACAGACCAATATCAAACTACCTTTTATTGAAAAAACTGTTTTTAACCAATTTCTTTTCTATCGTCACATAGTTATTTTGATGACTATCAATCTGGCTTCCGTATGGCGATAAACGACATTCCCCTGACCACTGATGCAGGCAAAACAACTGCCCTGGTGCTACTGGTCCTCAGTGCAGCATTTGATACAGTTGACCCCCATGCTACTCCATCGTTTTTCAGGTGTTGTCATAAAATGGCTACAATCTTACTTAGTACTTTTTTGCTATAGAAAACTACACCACAAAACCAGCAACCCTGACTTGTGGTGTTCCTCAGGGATCGATCCTAGGCTCCTTATTGTTTAATTTCTACATGCTCTCACTCGGCCAAATCCTCAGGAAAAACTCATGTGTTATCATAACTATGCAGATGACACTCAAATTGACCTTGCTCTGTCTCCCAATGATTATGCACCCCTTGATTCTCTCCATCAGTGTCTCGACCATCACAGACAAAACTGAGGTCATTATATTTGGGAGCAAAGAGCAAAGATCCAGGGTTGCTATTCTACCTGGCACAAATGGACTTAAGGCAAAGGATGCTGTAAGAAATCTTGGCATCATCATTGACAGTGATTTGAGCTTCAATAATCATGTGAAATGAGTCACTAAATCAGCATTTTTTTATCAGTCAGAGTGAGCAGGATAGACTACGCCGGTAATGCCCTTTTAACTGGGATTCCCCAAAAATCTATAAAGCAACTACAAACTATACAAAATGCTACTGGTAGGGTGCTCACTAGGACTAAAAAGAGTGGGCATGGTCCTTACACTGGCTTCTGTTATTTATATAATTGATTGAGCTCTACTTATTTTTTTTAAAGCACTAAATGGCATTTGACCAAACTATATCCATGACATATTCATACAGCACATCCCCAGCCAGATCACGGAGGTCTCATAAAACAAAACAAAAAACAAAACAAAAATCCTTTGGTTCAAACTAGGGTTGCCACGGTGTACGGTATTACCGGTATTACCGGTGTTGAGGCCAACACCGATTACTCGGTGTTGCACACCGGCAACACCAAGTTTTTTATTTATTTATTTTTTAGTAATAATACATCTTTTCAGTCAAAATGAATAATATAATTATAATTAAGAAAATAAAAATATGTAAAATAGGCCACATTTCTGCTCTGTGCGGAAGAGAATCGTCGCGCCGAGAATTTGCGCGCTTCTGGACGCTGTCACCGAGTGTGAGTTGATAATAGCAGTTGACCTTGTTTATAAGTTTACGGCAAAGGCGCCTATTTGGAAACATTTTGGATTCAAACCAAACGAAAATCGGGAACCGGAGAACCCAAACGAGGGAATAAGCAAACTCTACAACATGAAGGTAGCAGCAGCTGGAGGTAACACTTCAAATTTACAAACACACTTAAAACTTCACCACAGGAGCGATGCTGTGAAAATGGAGCTTGCAGCAGTATGGCCTCCACAGGAGAGTTCGGGCACACACAGCCATCAATTTGTGGAGCGTTTGCCAAATGTACAAAGTACAAGAAGGACAGTATGAGGTGGACTGCATGTACCGATGCATTCACCAAATATATGTGCAAGGAGATGGTGTCCTTCAACATGGTGGAAAAAAGTCCTTCAAGGAGCTTTTGGCGACACTTGACCGCCAGTACGATGTTCCAGGGCGGACATATTTTTCATCCATAGCCATCCCGGACCAGCTCTTCAATCTCGCAAGGATCCTGGAGGGGACCTGGGAGTATCTATCGGTCAATCTTCGTTCCTATCCTCACCTATGGTCATGAGGGATGGGTGATGACCGAAAGGACAAGATCACGGGTACAAGCGGCCGAGATGATTTTTCTCAGGAGGGTGGCTGGCTTCTCCCTTAGGGATAGGGTGAGATGTTCAGTCATCCGTGAGGAGCTCAGATTAGAGCCGCTGCTCCTTTGCTTAGAAAGGAGTCAGTTGAGGTCGTTCGGGCATCTGGTAAGGATGCCCACTGGGCGCCTCCCTTTGGGAGGTGTTCCAGGCACAACCAGTGGGGAGGAGACCTCGGGGAAGACCCAGGACTAGTAGGAGAGATTGTATCTCAACACTGGCCTGGGAACGCCTCGGGATCCCCCCGTCAGAGCTGGTCAATGTGGCTCAGGAAAGGGAAGTCTGGGGCCCCCTGCTTGAGCTGCTGCCCCCGCGACCCGACCCTGGATAAGCGGATGACGATGAGATGAGATGAGATGAGCCATCCCGAGCGCTTACAACAGTGTCAGGAGTGAGCTGCAACGTACCCTCTTATCGATCGAAGAGTTTTCCCTTACAACAGACTTGTGGTCGAGCGCAACGATGGCACCACTGACACATTTTATTGACCAGGATTGGAAGCTGGTCTATTAAAATGCCTCCAGACAAGCTTTTTGCCAGAGGACTTTTTTTTTTTTTTTTTTGGGAAAAATTGTAAAATATAAATAAAATACAATATGCCTATATTAAGCGTAACATTTTTTTTCGCCTAGGATTGTGCAACACACTGGGGGTCCAAGCAAAAAATGGATAGAATGAATGATAGAATGTTAGAGCAGAAGCAGGCTATCAACAGAGTGCTTGCAGAGGATCGGAAAACCAATGTGAACATCACATGGCAAGATGAAGATGTGCTGCTGGCAATGAATGAAGCACTGAAGCCAGTGAGCGACTTCACCGACATTCTCTCCGGGGAGAATTATGTGGCCGCATCGTCTCTACTCCCTGTGCTGCATTTGGTCAAACAGGGATCGTTAGCCCCTTTTCTTGAAGACACCAAATTAACTGCTGACCTGAAAGCTGGCATCCTCCTTGTTCTGGATGAAAAATATAAAGCCCTGCCGCAGGCAAGCCAGGAGCTCATGCGCAAGGCAACATTCCTTGACCCGCGGTACCGGGGTGAATATAACTCGAATGTTAACGAGTTAAAAAGAATGATTGAGGAAGAAGCAGTCATCCTCGGGCGAGCAGCGCAGCCAGTGAGAGTGGAAAATGAGGAAGAGGAGGGAGCCGCGGCTGTGCCCCAGCTCAAGAAAATAACTTTGGCAAGTTTGCTAAAGAGGAAAACAGGCGCACCTACCTCAGCCACACTACTAATGCTCCCCGAAAAAGCAGCCGCACAGATTGCCAGCGATGCTGAGGAGGATCCTCTTGGCTGGTGGAAATTGAACCAAACAAGGCTTCCCCTTCTGGCAAAGGTCACCAGAAATTTCCTCTGCGTGTGTGCTACAAGCTGCGCATCCGAGCGGGAGTTTAGCACGGCAGAGAACATTGTCACCCCCACAAGATCGCTTCTCAAACCAGAGGAGGTGAACATTTTGGTTTTCCTGGCAAAGAACATGTAGCCTAGACTAGTCACACTTGTAAATAGTTTATTTTAAATTTTTTACTGTTAGCCAGGCCAAGCCCTATTTAGAACTGTTTTAATATTATATATTGTGGGCGGCAGCACGGACAGGATAAGCCAGCCCGTCATCTGTCCGCTTTCATTTATTTTACATATTTAATTTTTTATAAAAGTTTCGAGTTTGGCATTAAGCAGAATTGTGTTTCTTCTTTTTGTTCCATAGGCCTTGTGTTTGCTTATCTAATTGTAGCCAATTCGTTTCTTATTAATTTTGTTACATTGTGTTTATTTTACATACATTGTTTTACCTTGTTTTACCCTGTGTATTAAAAATATAATTTGTAAATAGTTGTGGCAATTTGGCTTGCGGCCCGCGGCACAAGGCAAGCATGTAAGTCGCCGTCATCTTTAGGCCAATTTGATTAAAAAGTTCTGCAGTTTGTCTTTGCACTGTTTTACTGTTTTATTGTTTATTGTTTGTCCTAATAGATAGGATACCTAATAAACCGTTGGAACATGCAAGACCGGTAACCATAGCAACGCCGGTAAACAAACCCTGCAAAGCCCAATCCCTACGAGAGCTCCTCGCGCTACGGCCATCCGGAGTTGCACAGAGCTTTTGGCCATGATATTATGATATATAAAATTATATTATACTATTAAACTGTATATAGAACGTTATAAGACGCCGAGAATTGGCGCGCTGCCAGCCGCTGTCACCGAGTGTGAGAGGACAGTTGACGGAGAAGATGGCGGTTGACCTAGTTTCAAAGTTAATACATAGGCCTACCGGTAATACCGGTGTTGACACGAGCGTATATACTCGGTGTGAAAATGTCCACACTGCGGCAACCCTAGTTCAAACTACTAAACAAAATGTGGTGAGTCAGCCTTTAATGTTTATGGAGCTAAACTTTGGAACAAACTGCCAGAAGAAATTAAAAATGCTAAACTTCTATTTTTAAATCAAAACTAAAGACTAAGCTCTTCAGTGATGCATACTATTAACATTTCTAATGTTTTCCTTCTACTTTTTATTTTTATTCTTATCGATTTATATTTTAATGTCAGATTCATATCTGAAACTTCTGACCTTACTGAAGGTCTTTTTTATTTTTTCGTTACTTTTTATCTTTTTCTCCCTTTATTTTTTATAGTACATGTGTGATTTCTTTGAAGGTCTTTCATTATATTGCTTGCATGTACTTCTTCACTATCAATGATACTGTTGTATTTTTCTCTGTAAAGCACATTGAACTGCTTGATCTAAGAAATGTACTATACAAATGAAATTGCCTTGCCTTGCCTTATAAGACTACACGCAGTGTGACTCAGCGACTGAGTGGTCGACTCCCTGCCAAAAGGTTCAAACCAAAGATGTCGTAACCCCTACCTGCTCCTTAAGCCTGCCACACACATAAAGATTTTATAAATCTCAACCGATTTTTTATCTGTGAGAGACCCCACACATGAAGATAAAAAATCTGTGATTTAACAGTTTTGATCGTATTGTGTGTGGTGTCCTGCGATATTCCAAACACAGCACACAACACACATTAAGATTTGTCAATGGGGACTCCCGATTGTCGGCTTCCCCCCCACACAAGACGATTTGACACCACAACGTTCTCCGCCGACAATCGTAAATATTGAACATGTTTAATATTTACGATTGTCGGCGCCGACTGATTTCGGAGCCGATTGTCGGCCGAATTTCACTCTTAACACACCACACACTACAAGAGAATCTTATAAAATAATCTTACGAGCTTAAGATAATCGGGCGATGTCTGTCCGTGTTCGGAAGGGGGAAAATTGGGGCAAAATCAGCCCGATTATCTTTATGTGTGTGCCAGGCATTAGTTACATAACAAAAAGACAAAGATGGATAAAACTGACTTACATTTAATACTTCCCTAAAATACTGCAAACTAATTAATGAAGGGCAAACGGTCTTTAAATAAAATGACTTAGTTGTACTCTAAGCTTGTGTGTGTGTTCCTTGCCTCACCTCCTCCAGAGCCTCCGGTGAGGTTCAAGCAGCCGCTGATCGACCTGGAGGTGTGGGAGCAGGACCTGGCCGTACTGGAGTGCGAGGTCCCTGAGGATTCGGTCCCCATCACCTGGTACCTGGAAGACCGCCGGCTCCAGCCCGGCGCCAAGTACGGCATGGAGGAATGGGGCACCAAGAGGCGGCTCACCATCCGAGACATCGGCGTGGACGACGACGGGATCTACCTCTGTGAGATGCCCGACGGGGGCCGAAGCATCGCAGAGGTGGCTGTGAAAGGTATCTGGTGTGGTGTATGCACGATATTGAAGGACTATGAGCGAGATCTCAGTGATACTGATTCAGAGAATAGGCCAACAACTGCCCTTGGATTCAGAGGTGAGGGTGGGGGGGGGGAGGATAGTATTTGATCACCAGCTGAAGGTTCACGGTTCTGGGTTCAAACCCCAATCCCTCTGTTCTGTGATTGCTTATGAATTCATACTACCAATGATCTTTCTGTTCCATGAACCTCCTGTAATATACCTGCTTCACAGGCACTATTGTCCGGAAGCTGCCAAGGAAGGTGGACGTCCTGGAGGGAGAAAACGCTGCATTTTGTGTTGAGGTGGAGGAGGAGGAGATGGACATCCACTGGTATAAGGAGGGAGTGGAATTGCGAGAGACGCACCAAACCATCCTCAAATCATTTGGTCGCACTCATATCCTGGTATTCGTCAACACCAATCCTCAGGATTCTGGACTGGTCATGTTCTTCGTGGGCAGGTCCAAAACTTCGTCTCAGCTCAGAGTGAAAGGTAATAAATGGTGGACATTATGGTATCTCAAAGGCAAACAGGCATAGCAATTTCAGTAAAAAAAAAAAAAATTCTAACCCTGTCCTTCAGTGTTGAGGCAGTCTTCATGTGACTGAGACCGACAAGAGAGGGACAATAATAATACCCAAGAAGGGAATGACACAACTTGTTGTTGTACTACTTGAACCTAGGACTACAAAACCATTATTTCAGATGTAGAATGCTGGATTCAGTGGTTATGTTCAGTAGTATGTACAAATAGATGTAGCACAGGCCACCTTAATTCGCTAGCATATAAACTACAAACATGTACTCCCATTTAAATGAACTACAGATAACAAAGGATGTCATAAATTCCCTGTTTTGGGTCCCTTTCAGCTGCCAAACACTCCCCTCCAAGCTGTCCTGTGAGTGTTCAGATCAACACAGAGCGAGCCAACGCCGCTCTGCTCTCTTGGGTTCCCGCCCAGGACTCACGAAAGAACCCCCCATCAGGCTATGTACTAGAACGGCAGGAGGTGGGTACGGGCTCCCAGGAGTGGCTCCAGTGTCTGACCACAGACTCCGCCACCTCCGTAGAGATCCTAGGGGACAGCGTTCCCTGCGAGGCAGACTACCGCTTCCGAATCTGCAGCGTCAACAAGTACGGAAAGAGCAACAACGCAGAGTTTCCCCGAGCGGTCCACTTAGGTGAGCTGGATGATTGGTTCCCCTTTAACCACTTATTTTGCAGACGCTTCTATCCAGAATCAACAGACGAGGCTGAGAACAATTGAAGCATGCAGATGATACAGGAATATGTACAACATTTCAGGGTACCGCATGAGCAAATTTCTAAAAACACCTGGACAGTTGGAGAGAAGAATATAGGAAACATGACAAGGTATCATGGATGGAGTTGACTGAAAAATGTATAAAGATGTCCCCAGTTAAACTTAATTAGACAAATGGTGCCGGCAAGTACAAATCTATTTGTCACATTATTTGTCACACACAACAGGTTGGACCGCAAAACAATAAAACACTTCCTGCTAACTCAATGCCATGGTCTCTCCTTCAGTCCCTGTGGCCAGGATACAGGCTCCTCTGCAGGATGCCTTGGTGCCAGAGGGGCAGGACGCCTGCTTCACCATCGAGCTCTCTGCCTCAGTGATCGGCACGTGGTTCTTGAACGGCACTCAGCTGCAGGACGACGAACGATACACAACGAGGCGGTCTCGAACGCACCAGTCACTACGCATCAAGGGTGTACGAGAAACAGACAACGGGGCTGAAATCACATTCATAGCGTACGGCATTAGGGATTCTGCCGCATTATACATTCAAGGTACATTCATGGTCACTTTTAGTATTAGGACCAATTAATTCGCTGTGCAACACTAACTGAAGTTATTTACTATTCTTTTTAATATTTGTAAATAGCTCTCCTTTATATGCATCGCTTATAACTGTATAATTGATTATAAAAATACTATATTAAAGGAGTTTGTTTGTTTTTGTCCCTGAATTGACAGCGCCTCTGGTGAAGTTCTCCCCACTATCAGAAATGGACCGTAATAAGTTTATAGAAGAGGGGAACCCTATTGTGCTGTACTGTGAGCTGTCAGACCCTGCGGCCCCAGTGCACTGGTACAAGAATGGGGTGGAGCTGCAAACAACCGAGGGCCTTCACATCCAATCAGAAGGCACAATGAGGCGGATTGTCATCCAATCGGCAGAGTTCTCACACTCTGGAGTCTATTGCTGTGACGCCATCGATGATGTCATCAGATTCAATGTGGAAGTAGAGGGTGAGTGGTTCTTTCCAAAAAAAAGTTTGTGTGTTTTGTTTCATACTAACAACTTCCTGTTGTGATCCTGTCATTTAACATTTCCTTCTAAAGTCTTAATGTATGACCAGCAACAACTTGTAAATGACCAATGACTGCATGCATCCATAGCCCCGCCTGTGAAGTTCACACCACTCCCAGACGAGGAGAGAGAAAGGGCCATCCATACTGGCTCCCGGATGGAGCTCCAGTGTGAACTCTCAGACCGTTCAGCCACAGTGCACTGGTACAAGGATGGCTCCAAGCTCCTGCCTCAGAGCGGAGTAGAGATGCTCAGTGATGGCTTGTCTCGGATGTTGGTAGTCGACGTGGCAGACTTTATTCACTCTGGGTTATACAGCTGCAAGACCAAAGGTGATGCCATCACGTTCAACGTGGACGTCACAGGTGATTTGATGATTTGTTACTTACTATGCTGGATTGTAACAAACATAAATTAACCAAAAGCTCTCCCTTAGCTAAGATATTAACAGTTTTTACCTTCTTACATGCAATGCTTTTTAGGCTCTTCCTTCCTGAAACGTTGCCCTTAGTTGATTGTTAATGTTTAGGAAATTGTATTCAAGGCTGTTTCTAAGAAAAACATTCAAACATATCTGTAGTGCCACCGGTGAAGTTCTCAGCGATTCCAGAACGACTAAGGAATAAGACCATTGAGGCCGGTTGCCCCATTGTGCTGCAGTGTGTGGTCTCGGACCCAGAGGCCCAGGTCTGCTGGTATAAGGGTCCAACACAGCTTCTTTCAAACACTGAATTAGAAATCCAATCGGAAGGCCACACAAGGTCTTTAGTTGTCCAGTTCGCCGAACCTGGACATTCTGGTGTTTACAGCTGCGCCTCCGAGGACGATACCATGGAGTTTCGAGTGGAGATCAGAGGTGACCAATATCTTTTTTGTCTTGTGTAGTAATCTCAGCTTAGTCTGTTTTGACATTCTGTTTTTCGTTGTCAAAGCCATGCCACCAAAATCTATCTTTAGCTACATTTTACCCCTTTCAATGTATTTCAACATTGTTTACTTGGTGTTGTCCAAAATGTACCCTGATAGCTATACCAGTAAAGTTCTCGACTAGTTTTGATGTGGAGCAAACCAAGGCGTTTGAAGTGGGTGCGGCATTTGAACTGGAGTGCGAGGTCACCGAGCCAACCGCTGAGGTGTGCTGGTACAAAGATGGCCACCAGCTCTGCCCACAGAATGGCTGGGACATTAACTCTGACAGCTCCTTCAGGAGGCTCATTGTCCAATCAGCTGAGCTATTTCATTCGGGGCGGTACAGCTGTGAGACCTCTGATGACACTATCCAGTTCACTGTGGATGTCAAAGGTGATTTTTGTTATGTTTGGTTGAATCTTGAACACGATAGTGTGATAGTTCTTGTAGGAGTCATGATGTCTTGCTGTAACATTTAGAGTGTCTGTGTCTGTCACTAAAAGTTGGATGGTTTGAAGCCGTATCGGTTGTTGTTTTCGGCTAATAATGGATGTTGCTAGCTTCAGAGCTACACCTATAAAACCTCACTTTTCTCTTTAAATCTGAGAACCATAACAACAAACAAAACTAACAAAACAGTCAATTTATAAAGACACTTGACCTTTAACCCCTCCTGCCTCTCTCTTAACCAATGAGTCGATGCACTGCCATTCACAATTACATTTGTGAATGCTCATCTTCAGCTCCAACGTTGCCATTGTTATCCTCACCGGAGGTTGAGGAAAGCAAGTTGCTTGAGGTAACCTGTCCCTTGGAACTGCAAGGTCAATGGTCAGACTCTGCAGTCCCGGTGTTGGGGCCGCAGGATGAAGAGCAGGACCAAACAAGCCAACCTGGCTTTGAAACTGGAGGCTTCGAGCAGACCCTCGTAATTGAACCGACCCACTCTTCTAACACTGGAGCCTACTATTGTGCTACAGCAGACGATGTTGCCAAGTTAATTGTTCAAAACGAAGGTGATTGTTTAGTGTCTGTGTTGTCTGTGTCATTGGCTTTGTTTTTTTAAACTAATTCTCTTCTCGTAGCTTTTTTAAAGTACCACCTTTAAAATTATAATCATAAGAAGCAAATGTTTGTGATATAAAACACCTTAGAATAACAAACACTGAAATTATCCCACTGATGCAGCTCTGCCTGTGACATGTCCACCTGGTTCTGCAGTTGAGAAGACCAAACCTATTGAAGCACAGAGCCCCATCGTTCGGCAGTTCGAGATCTCAGACCCAGTTGCCAAAGCCTGTTGGTACAAGGATGGAACACAGATCTACCCACAAAACAACAGCCAATCAGAAACTGCCAAACAGACTATGTTCATCCCTTCAGATGGCTTATCCTGTGAGAAGAAGTCTGGCTGTGAGAGAAAAGACGAAGTGCAGTTTAATGTGGACAAAAAAGGTGTTTTTCCATCTTTGTCATATTTGTTGAGGAATCTTTCAGAAACAATACCCCACGACAGTAAAGCTTTGAGCTCATTGTTTGTTTTCTTGGCTTTGTCTGTACAGCATATCAGTGTCACTCTGGTGACGACAGTGTTGCAGTATCTGATGAGTCTCACGAAAGCACTATGGACACAAAAGGTGAACATTTTGATTAGAATCATCCATTTTAACCCAGTCACTTGCCACTAACCAAAGTGGTGTATTGAACTGTTAGATGTCACTTTTTGACATCTATGAAATATATGTATTTATATCATTTCTGATCCTTTTTGAACATGCTTTCAGACATGACCTGCTCTCATTTCATTTCCTGCAGATTATTTTTGGCTTCAAATCTCAAATCAAGATGATTCAAAGCAGTCATACTCTTGATACTAATGTATATGTTTGTCTGTCATGTTGTGTCATTCTTCATCTTAACAGCCATCTTTGTTTTGCTTGTCACAAGGAACTCTCTACTCTTGAAGCCCATCTCACTATCACAAGAACCCGTCATTCACTGCGCTGGTCTGAATCACCTCTGTTGCATTGACAATTAATTGTTTTTACTCTTAATGGTATAATGGCTGTTTGTAGGCAGAAGTAATGGGGTTTAACACTGATCTGAATTTCTATAGTATCAAGGGTCTACGAAATATTTAGCACAAGACCATGGTTTGCCATGGTCGCACCTCTTTAAAATTGTCTTTGCAATGGATCATCCTATAACTCCTCCATGCTAACCCACAATGATGTACAGTACTATTTTAAGAAGAACTATTGAGGCAAACAACCAAACTGAAAAACTTTATCTCTGTGTACATCATAATGCCTCTAGCTATACCTCCCAGACACTCGCCGGACCAAGCCACAGAGCCAAGGAAGTCCATTGAAGTGGCTAACTCAACAGAAGACGAAACCATCTTGCAGAAGCCGAACTCTTGGGTCTCCAGAAAGATAGGAGAGCCCTGTAAATATATAAAGCATTCCGGGCCAACTCTAGCTCTTAATCCAACAAGTGGAGGTTATGATGAGCAGATTCCAGTATGTTCAGAAGTGCCTTCCAGCAGCCGACAAGCGACAACTGTTGATGATGTGGATTTCCCTGAATCAACGTATGCAGTGATGGTCGGATCTGGTGCAAACCAGCACTGTATACAGACTACAGAAGTTCAAATTGAGAATCTCAGACGCAATACACAGTATTCACCCGCTCCTCTAGAAAATGTGACAACTTCAACGCACACAATGACTGTCCAAGCACATAAGTATTGTGCCGCACTGCAAACTGCAACCGTCGAAGTAGAGGAACCCGACAGTGCACAAAAGGTGTACAGCTTTCAGATCCCAGGAAATCTGCAAGTCCTCGAAGAAGAAAAATATCCAATCAAAGGAACTTTGTCACTCCTCAAAGACAGAAAAGCTCCAATCAGTGGGGCTGTCTAAATGCATACAGGCTGAAACTATTCAATCAGAGGGAGTGACTCGGGGCTTACAAGCTGAAAAGAGGCTATCACAGGGACTTTCTAGTTGCTTACAGGCTGGAACTATCCAATCAGTGGGACTGTCTCAGTGTTTAGCAGCAGAAACTATCCAATCACAGGGACTGTCTAGTTGCTTACAGGTTGAAACTGTTGAATCAGTGGGAGTGTCAAGCTGCTTAGAGACTGAGAGTCACCAACCGGTGGAGCAGTCTAGTTGCTTACAGGCTGAAACTGTTCAATCAGTGGGACTGTCAAGCTGCTCAAAGACTGAAGGTCACAAATCAGTGGAGCTGTCTGGTTCCTTACAGACCCAAACTATCCAAGAAAAGGAAAATTCCAGACAGATTGCAACTGTCCTATCAGATGGGCTACCTGGCTGCTTACAGACTAAAACCCTCCAATTAAATGACCCATGTGACTCTATAAAGTCTGCAACTGTCCAATCAGAGGAGGTCAGCAACTCTTTCAGCAGCACTGTCCAATCAGGTGAGCTGCGTAACTCAAGCAAGACTGCAATTATAAGCCAATTGGATGAGCTTTCTGACTCTTTACAGTCTGTCACTGCCCAATCAGTGGACCTCTGGGACTCCTCGCAGTCTGTCAAGGCACAGTCAAAGGAGCTCGGTAACATCCGTCAGATGGCAACCGTCCTATCGTTGAAGCTCTTTGACTCCTCCCAGCCAATTATTTTACAAACAGTGGGAGCTGGTATCAACATCTCAGAGAATGGCTCTCCGCAAATAGGAGTGCTTTGTAGTTCACCTGAGGTCATATCACTTCAACCTCAGGTCATACACAGCCCTCTGAAGGCAATGACTGTGATGCCAGGGAAGGAATTTGACCTGCTGCACTCTACAACCATTCAATCCAAAGACTTATTGCATAACACAAGAGAAGCTGTACCAATTCCAATGGAAGAGTCATATTACAACATGCAATTGACAGCAATCCAAACAGGGGGAAACACCCTGGAGACACAAGGAGATGCATTACAATGCTTAGTTTACTCAAAGCAAAGAGCTAATGTGTATTCATTAGAAGCTTATAAGGCTAAGCCAGTATCTGCCCTCCAATCAGAAGAGGTCTATCTGTCAAGGGCATGTGACAGTCAGTGGGATGATGATGGTGATGATGACATTGCGCTTAAAGTGGATGTCGAAGGTGATTTTAATAGTTACCATTATCAGACAAGAGAATGGATGTTCGTGCTTTGTAAAAATAAGGAGATTGCATATCAGAATCTTTTACATTCATACCCTTACCTGTGTGATTTTAATCAGAGCTGAATAAAGTTTATAAAAACCAATGCAAGGCTTGGGTGGCTTGTGAGATTGTACATTAAGTAGCGTAACATAGTTAATATATGTGTGGAAAAGTCTAACTCCTATGTAGTTATTTCCACATAACAAAAATAGTTCCTCCATCCAAACACTAATTACACATCTGTGTACCAAGACCTTGATTACTTAGGCCTGCTAATATCCATTGGTAGCAATTAAGCGAGCTAATCTCAGTAGTGGGGACATTGCACTTGACGTTTTAACAAATAAACCCCATTCATACCATGGCTAATAACTGATGTCATTCTCTTTCGATATCACTACCAAATGTCACCCCAGCCCCTCCGGTGAGAATCACAGCAGCAGTTTGTGACACTGAGAGGAACCAGTCATGTGAGGTAACGGATCCTTGCGCAGGAGTGTCTTGGTACAAGGATGGGCTAAAGCTGCTTGACCTGAATGGGCAGGCGATGTGTGGTTCGGAGGGTTCTGTACGAAGTCTCTCTGTTGAATCAGCGCTCCCGTACCACGCAGGTGAATACACTTGCCAAACCACTGATGATGCCACGCAGGGTTATGTTGATGGTAGAGGTGACAAACTGGGTCTGCTTTGGTTTGTTTTCTTTTCAATCATCTTGGGAAAATAAATAGTTGTTAAAAATAAAATAAAATGTATTTTTCCTGCTTTAAGTGGTGTCAAACATAGATGCTGCTTTTGGTAAGGAAGAAGCTGAGGGACGTAAAGGATTTGGGGCAAAAAAAATATCATTCATAAATTGACAAAACAAAAAAGGCCTTTTTTCAATCTTCAAATTAAACCTATTCTTGAACTTGTTTCTAGCCTGTATGTGGTCTTTTATGTATATTTATTATTGTTTCATATTTTCTTAGCATGCTGCAACCTTATTCAAAGTTAAATTATGATATGATATAATTAATTATACAGTTAATTATTTAATTATTATAAATAATTTATACTTTTTTATATATACATATATATATATATTTTAAGATGATTCTATATTCATAATATGTTCTCCAAATTAATTATATTTCTTATATTTAATCTTTTAGCTCCTCCTGTGAAGTTTTCAGCCATGTCTGAGGCTGATCAGACACAAACAGTCATGGTGGGCTGTCCCGTTGCTCTACTCTGTGAGCTCTCTGACCACACTGGGCAAGTACACTGGTCCAAAGATGGAGCAAAACTTATACCTCCATCTGGAGTTGACATCCAGTCGGATGGACATATCAGGAAACTGACGATCCAGTCGGCTCAGAGGTCTCATTCTGGAGTGTATCAATGTGAGACTAAGGATGATGCCATCCAGTTCAGCGTGGACGTGAAAGGTGACAAATGAACAAACCGTTTCTAATCTGTTTGGTGTTGAGACACTAACTGGTTGAAGCAGCTGGTAATAATTGTCCTTAATAATCATCTAACCAATGGTTTGTAGTTGCGCTGTGCTACATGTCTGTTTGAAAAATGCATAGCACCTTGACATGGCGATATTAACCAAATGAAGGAGTTAACAGGAAGACGGAAGGGTTACTTGAAGGCATTAGTCATGATTCTTTAACTTGACATTTTTCATTTTGTGAGTAAGTGTAAGGCGGGCATTTGGGGTAAGGGATCTTCTCTATTTATATATATGTTAAATAAGTAATATCTTCATACCCCAACTTTCAGTATTAAATGTTTAATTAATTTGTCATTACCTCTATGTTGTCTTTGGAGCTCTTTTCAGTCTGCTGTTGCTTCATGTTGCTTTTCTTCATTACTAATTTCTTATTGATAACTTTGTCTTCTTCTTCTTCTTCTTTGCTCTATTTGATATCGGTGTGTCCAAACTGGCCGATAACCTTTGCTTTGGTTTGATACCCTACACTAAACTTCCTTATTTTTATTTTGATCCTCTACATTTCTGTCAATTTTGCGTTGTTCTTCTCTCTTAGTCAAAAGCCCTGATTTCAGGAAATTAACAATAAATCATATTTTTTTCAATACGACCAAAATATTTCCAGCTCTGCCTTTGAAGTTCTGTGAACTTCCAGAGGACGAGAGAAGCAAGTCAGTGAAAGAGGGTTCACCTCTGGTTCTTCGATGTGAGCTCTGTCAGGACACAACAGCTGAAGTCTTCTGGTCCAGGGATGGAACCCAGCTGCTCCCGGGTGACATAGACCTACAGTCAGACGGCCTAGTGAAGAAATTGTGCATCCATTCTGTGGATAGAACCCATGCTGGCGTCTACCAATGTTCAACAGCAGGTGACTCAATCACCTTCACGGTGGAAATCAAAGGTGATTCATGTCCGACTCTACCCTGTTCTGTCCTGTTTATATTCTAACCACCTGTAAATATATGTTAGTGTTCCGGACAAATTTGTATCTAAAATGTGTGCATGCTTTAACAAGAGTGATTGAATCGTCCTTTGAAACACGGTGATACAAACGGTATTCTGACACTTCACTTGGAGCATACAGTATATTCATCATTCGTATGAATTCCATATCTAAAAACCCCTTCCTCTAGAACTAATATGTCGTTTAATTGTAAAAATTATTCCCCTCCTCCCTCCCTTCGCTCAAATGATTTTATAGGCTGCTCACAGAGGATCAAGCCCATCCCGATGTCAGAAAAATTCAAGGCCCTTTCGGTCGGCTCTCCTGTAGTGCTCCAATGTGAGCTTCAAGACCCAGTTGCCCAGGTTTCATGGTGCAAAGATGGCGTGGAGCTTTATTCGAAAACGGGTCTCGATATGAAAAGAAATGGCCACGTCCGGAAGCTAGTGATTAATTCCGCTAAGGCCTCTGATTCTGGCCTCTACAGCTGTTGTCTTTCACTCGATGTTGTGACATTCCAAGTGGAGGTCCAAGGTGATTGTTGCGTTTGCTATGGTTTGTCATTTATAACTATACAAATAAGTTCCAACAACAACAATAATGACCCTTTTGCCCAACCGGTGTATACTATACTACCTACCTCATCCTACTTTTAACACAGCAATAGTCCCATCTACGTTTACATTCCCTTCCCCTACCTTAACTTACTATAACTTACATTAAGTAACCTACCTTGCCTTAGGTTACCCTACATTATGTTACTTTTGTGTGACCATAAGCTTGTGAACATGTATTTCCTCTTTGAGAACAAATTTACTAATCATCGATACGCAGTGTCTGTAAATTGGCGTATGTCATTCCTAGAATCAGCCCAGATTAAATTCCAAATTCATCAGTGAATTTGGAATTAAAAATGTTGAAGTACAATATTTTATATTAAAATGCGATATTAGCCATGCTACGGATCATGTGAGGGGAATACACATCATTATAATATTTCTAAAGACTTCTAATGTGTTCTGAATAGTTGCTGGTGCAAATTTCCTGTTTATTATCAGCTGCTACTTGTTAGGTAGTCTAGACGAAGGAATCCTGTCAGCGGCGCATCGCAGGTAGCATAATATCGAAGAGACAAAAATAGTGCAGAATGATCTGGGCTTGTAGACAAATTTATTCATTTGGAATTAAACAACTTGTATGAATCTTAGTAAGGAAGGCAAACACCAATTGACAGATAACTCGTCGTATCCCTTTCATTTACGATACCTTATGATACCATACCTATATTAATTAACATTAACATAACATCTTTGCCTTTCCATACCATTCTTTACAAAACAGAAACTGGTAATCAAGCAAAAACACTTAAGACATCCCTACAGGATGAAGTTTTTCTTCCTGTGATGGCTTTCTAATGGCGATCACAAGTCGGTCAGAATGATAATTGAGTAAATCGTCGTTGTTTCTGACATTGCATTCTGCCCAATTTCTTTGGAATGTAATGTTTCAGACCCCGCAGCTGAGGTCAATAGGTACAAAGATGTCGTTCAGCCACTTCCTCTGAGTAACTTCGACGTCCAATCAAATGATGAGTTGAGATCAATGAACACCCAATCAGCAGAAGCCAGACACAGGGGCCTTTACAGCTGTGAAGCGATGAACGATGTCCATATAGAATCCAAGGTGGATGTTGCAGGTGATCAGCAAATTCTTAGTTTTAATGTCACTAATTTGCTTTAGGCTTGGCAATCGAAAAAATATTGGGATCAAGCTTAGGGCATTTCCCTTGTGCCTAACAACGTGTAAGAAACTTTCATTATTTGTGATTAGCGATCATTGACCTAGTCTTCAATTCATTAGGAAAACAACGTGTGTAACTCCACAAACACTTGTTAATGCTATGTAACTTTTACTTCTGAAATTCACGAAATGTAACACTAACACTTCTCTTCAGTAAAAGCAATTGGAAGTTAATGTTTAAATAACTAATTAGGATTGATCTTAATCTTTACCAATTTAACAATAGCGCATGACATCCTGTTAAGTACAAATTGCTATTTTTGTGTGCTGGTCAAGCATTCTCCCCCCCTCCACCCCGTTTTCATACCATGTACATTGATACTCTCGCATTGCTGCTGCACGTCAATGTTTAGCTCAGATCTTATGAGGATCGTCTTTTGTACGTTGCTTGTAACCTAATGAAACAACACTTGTAGCTCCTGTCTGGTCGTCAATGGCCCCAGAGGTTGGGAGATGCCTCGCGGCAGCAGAGCCCATCTCCCAGCAGAGAGAGACAGCATATCTCAAAAGCCGTGCCCACTCGTCCAATGAGGACAGAGTGAATCTCCTGCCAAAGTGTGTGACTATCAGCCAATCAGAGGACAGAAAGAGGACAGTGGTTACACAACGGGCCACCAGCGTGGGTTCATTCTCCGGGGTGTGCAATCTTAAAACAGATGATGTTTCAGAATTCAACGATTGCTATGTGGAGGTGAAAGGTGACATGCAAAGACTTTTCGTGGATACCAAGTTTAAGTTGCAACTAATGACTAGTTCCTCTGCCACCACTCATATGATACATGGATCATGGATGGCTTCATCATGCCTTTATTTTGATAAAGGGCTGAAATTCATCTCAAATTAATGTAAAAGTGGTGCTGCTTCATCTTCATCAAATCCATCCGAGATTGACCCACTTCCATTATTCTCTTTATTTCCTCATCTTCATCGGGCGCTTGAATGTTTTTTTTGTAAAACGTTGATCGTCTGAATGTAAAGCTTTATGAAGGATGCAAGACCTTCGACAAGTCTCTTGGAAACCTTTCTAACCTTGCTTCAATCACATGCAATACTGCATACTTCCACCATTAATACTTCTCCCTTTCATTGCTCATGTGTCGCCTAGACTAGAGCTACCTGGTTTTAACCAGCAGGCCTTGGCAGCAGCTTTGTCTAATCCCACACATCTTGGCTGTGAACTGCTGTTTAAACATTTACAACAAAAAAACCCTTTTAAAAAAGAAACAATTTATTTATTGATCCCTTACTCTTGTCTTATTCTACAGTGCATCCGGTAACTTTCGTAAACAGCCCTGAGGAGGAGCGTTTCAAAAGCGTTGTGGAGCAGGACCAGCTGGTTCTAGCATGCGAGGTGTCGCGGGCGGACGCCCCGGTCCAGTGGTACATGGATGGAGTAGAACTCCAAGCGTGTGACAACGTTACAATGAGATCAGCTGACACAGCCAGAACTCTGAGTATCCGTAGCGCCCGGCTGTCGGACACGGGGACGTACACGTGCAGAGCTGGGGACAGCGCTTTAATCTTCAAGGTTAACATACGAGGTAATGTCTGGGGGAATGTGACATTATTGAGTGTCCAATAACTGCTGGGTAAGATCTTCTCATGACTTGATGTGTTTGCCCGCATTAGATAGTTAAACCTGCACAACTTAATCTTTTCACTTTTTTTCAGAAATACATGAAATGTGCAATAAGTTGATAAGTATATGGTGGATTAACCATAAGTTGATGGGTTTTCACTCTGCATCAGTCTAAACGCCCATCATTTAAACTTTCATTTTTAGAACAAATTTTATGTTTAGTGCGACTTCAATGTTTAGTGCAGCTTTAACTTTGCATTGACATTATCGACACTTTCTCCGAAGAGCCCCCGGTGACGATAGTTTACCCCAAAGAAGACGTCCATCTCGACCGCCATGTGCCAGAGGAAATCATACTTAGCTGTGAGCTGTCGCGCCCAAACGGTGTGGTCAACTGGTACAAGGACGGGCAGAAGTTGCAGGAGAGTGAAAACATCAAGCTCAAAGTGGAAGGCCCCTACCGAAGACTTAAGATCATTTGCAGTAGAGTTGAGGACTCTGGGGAGTATGTCTGTGACACAGCAGACGATTCCATATTCTTTCACCTTAAAATCACAGGTAATTTAACCTGAACCGTGTGGTGCAATGGCTAGAGCTTACCCTGGCTTAACGGTTGTTTGGTTGCTTCGAAGTTTGCTTTCAGAAAAGGGAGTTTCACTAAATCACTAGCATTTGATGCTTCTGCTGATGGGGCTTGTTCATCGGCTAACAAAGTGTGTTTTAGATGCATTGGTTATTGGACTGGAGGATAAGTGCTTGCATCCGTTTTTGACACTCACAGGTAACTGAGGTTGTATGCATGGGGATTTTTTTTTTTTTTAATGTTTTGAACAAATCATTATTAAACCTTCTACATAAGCTTACGCTGTTGAGCTGCTTGGTGTTCAAAAAAGGAAACTTCAGCCTATTTTTTTCTAAAAACAAATGGTGGATGGAAAACTGAGTTTCATATGGTTGGAAATGATCTTGGATGGCTAATAGTAGACAAACTGAACCAAAAGCTGTCCTTACCTAATGCGTACCAACTAACTAGCGTCTCCTTGAATAATGGGGTGTTTGTTTGTTTTCTCCTCCAGAACCACCCGTTCGCATCGTGTCTCCCAGCCAGTCCCAGATGGAGCTGTGCCAGCAGACGTCCGAGAGGATGGTGCTGAGCTGCGAGATATCGCGGGCCAACGCGTTGGTGCGCTGGTACCGAGATGGGCTGGAGGTGGAGGAGAACAACAACCTGATACTGGAGGTGGACGGCATCTACCGCAGACTCATCATCCCCGAGACCAGTGTCCAGGACTCAGCAGAGTATGTATGCGACACGGCGGATGATTCGGTCACGTTCTTCGTTAACATAGCAGGTAATTTTGTTTCCATTATGATTTATTCCTATTACTTTTACTATACTTTTACTTGAACTATTACTATTAATATTTATGTTACTATTAGTGGCAGGGAATTACTTTATTCAAAAGGTTTCATTATTACACCTAGTAGTATTAGTTATAATGGTTGTAGTTAGTCGGCATGTGTTTTTAATTGTATTTCACTAAACAGATAGGCCTATTTTATGATAAAAATATTATACACATACAAAAAAAATAAAACAATTATAATATCTTAGATCTTGAATGCTTGAAAATACTAAAAAAATATTAAATAAGGCTTATTGTTTGTTTCTGTTTGAATACAATGACGATCAATATGAATGATGGTGACCATAATTGTTGTGGTTTTTACTATTATCTGTTTGTTTCTTGTCTTCCTCTCCTCTCCACAGAGCCCCCCGTTCGCTTCATGCGTCCGAGGAAGATGGCAAGCGTCGTGGAGAGATTCGCCGGCGAGGCGATGGTGCTGGACTGCGAAGTGTCCCGCGCCAACGCCGAGGTCACCTGGAAGAGGAATGGGGAAGAGGTGGAGGACTCAAGAAAGGTGACCATCCTGGAGGACGTGGTTCTGCGCCAGCTCACCGTCCACTGCCTCAGCCTGGAGGACGCTGGCCAGTACGTCTGCGACGCCAAGGACGATGTCATGGACTTCCAAGTCAAGGTCAAAGGTATCCACTCCCATTCACTTATTCATGCATTCAGTCATTACACCATTATTACATTAATTCATTCATTCAATTTTTTGTTTCTGCATTCATTCCATCCTTTATTTAATTGAATGAACTATTTTTAATTGGAGATTTGTTGATTGCTTGATTTCCTGGGTCATTCATAGTATCAGACATTGATTATTAGTTTTTTGTGTGTCAGCGATTTGTTTATGGTTATTTTTATTATTGAATGATCAATGCTCGATTAAATTATCAATTGAGTAATGCATTAATTGTCATTCAATCATGCTGCTTCCAGAGCTTCCGATTAGAATCCTGGGAAAGACAGACGCAACCGCTGAGAAGAAGTTCCTGGTGTCCGACGACATCATCTTGGTGTGCGAGCTCTCGCGGGCCAACGCGTCCGTCAGCTGGTACAAGGACAGCGTGCTGATTGACAACGACACACGCTTCTGCTGCGAGGAGCAAGGAGCTTTCCGGTCGCTGGTGGTGCTCAGTGCCGAGCTGGAGGACTCTGGAGACTACAGCTGTGATGCCGGAGACGACAAGATGTTGTTTTGTATCACCGTCAAAGGTAATATCACCATGGCGTGTTAACGTTGACACTTTCAGATCTTCCTGTGAGCAGTAAGCAGAAGCTAAATAAATATTTGGCCTGTTAAGCCCTTTGAGACTGTAATGGTGATTAAGGGCTATACAAATAAAATGTAATTGAATTGAATTGAATTGAATTGAATTGAATTGAATTGAATTGAATTGAATTGAATTGAATTGAATTGAATTGAATAAAATTTATATTGTCCTTGATTCAATCTCTCATATTCGCAGAACTATCTGTAGGAATCCTAGAGCAAGTTTCCCTTATCCCTCAAATGATCCATAATGTATCTGATATCACTGTACATTGCTGTAAAAAGAAAATCCTGGTAAATGGACTAAATAGGTAATGAAAGTTGAAGATTTTGTCAGTGGTGTATCCTGAATGTTTACCCTTCGAATTGAGATACAGTTCATTAGGAACAGGTAAGGTTGGGGCCTCTTGCTCAAGGATGCCAACAGGTAGACCGCAGTCATTGGGGAACAAACCAAGAACTTTTGGGCAGAAACCCTTAACCACTAGCTTATCTCACGCCCCCCCCATGCATGTCCGCCCCCAGAGCCCCCTGTGCAGATCATTGGGAACTCCGGAACGCCAGAGCAGCACATTCTTGTGGCCGGAGATGACCTTATCTTGGAGTGCGAGGTCTCGCGCCCCAACTGTCCTGTCCAGTGGCTGTGGAACAGCAAACTGTTGAAATCTGACGACCGTATCAAAATCGACAGCTGTGACGTTGTACGTAGACTGGTTCTCTCTGGGCTTCAACCCTCTGACTCTGGGAAGTACATCTGCGACGCCGTAGATGACAAAATGATCACGTTGGTCGAAGTTCAGCGTAAGTTCTGGTGTATTTATTTTATTTTTCCTACTCTCTTTTTATTTGTCTTTCTATATTTGTCTCATTCTTTCTTTCTTTCAACACATGCACACATGCAGTGCATGTGCATGTGGAATTTGCCATTTGCCAGATGTCTATGAAATGTGCTTTTGATTAATATCTCCTTTAGAGCCACCAGTTAAGTTTGTGAACAAGCAGCCAAACAACAACATCACTGCCTGTGAAAACGAGTGTGTCTTGATGTGTGCCATTGTGAGCCAAGAAAGAGCTAATGTGCGGTGGCTGAAAGATGGCCGCCTGCTAAATGAAGACAACATTCATATTTCCATTGACGGCGCCAACCACAATCTCACAATTAACCCCCTGAAGCTCAGCAACGCTGGAGTGTACGTCTGCGATGCGGACACCGATGAGATGAGGTTTCACTGTCATTGTTAAAGGTAAGAAACAAGAGACTTTGTAGTGTTTTAGATTTCCTGTTGCCTTGAATGACCAACCGAGCATAGCTGACATCGCTGAAATACTATTTAGTATTTAAGTTGTGTTTTATTTAAAGCAACTTACAATGAATTAAGATATAGATCATTAATGAAATGCCTACAGGTAGGTTGTAGTCATCACCAGAGGCATTACTATCCTGCTGTAGACATCCATAAGCACAGCTACTGAATTGCATTGCTGTAGCACTGACAACTCTTAAATAGCCCTTCCTTTGTTATTGCTGCACAGAGATGAAGGCAACATTTAGCCTTCCTCTGGAGAACATAACAGGACTAAAGGGCAGCATGCTTACGTTACGATGTGAGCTCACCAAGCCTAAAGGAGATGTCCAGTGGCTAAAGAACAGCCAGGAGATCTCCCCGAGCCGCCGACACACAATAAGGGCAAAGGGGCGCGAGAGAAGCTTCGCCATCCATCAGCTGGCAGATGAGGACGCGGGGGAGTACACCTGTGAGTCCACCAATGACAGGACCTCCGCCGTCGTCACCGTAGAAAGTAAGGAAAACACAAAAACCTCAGGTTGCTTCTAGAAATTCTTATACTAATACTTCTGGTAATAAACGTTTTTTAATGGACATTTCTTACTATCGCAAATAACTATTAGAAGAATATAATCTGCAAAATTAGGAAGTTTTAAGCCTCATGAAATAGGCAAAAATCATGAAATAGACAGAAAATGCTACCCTTAAATACTATCGGGAGGTTTCTGATCATCTAAGCGAATAATATGCGAATAATATTCTACCTGTATAGAGACACATTTTACTCATGCATCTTACTTTTACTTACATAAATATTTGTAAAAACAATAACAAAAAAACACAATCAGCAGCAATAAAAGGTCGTAACGGCGGCCAGAGTGAACCCTATTCCTGACGAAACTTCCCTCTCCTCAGCCCCTCGCAATGTGGAGTTTATCGCCGAGCTCCACAACATTACGGTGCGCGAGGGCGAGGACGCCACCTTCAAGTGTGTGGTCTCGCCCGAGGACACCCACCTGACGTGGTGCCTCAACGGCGAGCGGGTCCACCAGGACAACAGGTTGACCGTCATAAGCAACGGTCTCTGTCACACCTTCTGCATCAAGAAGTGCAGAGTATCAGACAGCGCCAGGGTGACCGCCGATGCTGAGGGGCTGGCGGTGTCCCAGGCCAACCTCCAGGTTCAAGGTGAGCCCTGACAACCCCCCCCCCCCCACACCCCCCCACACACACACACACACACACATCCATCCAGCCATTCAACACAACTACAACTGCAACATATACTTTAACTGTTTAGCAGACGCTTCTATCCAAAGTGACTTAAGTAAAGTTAGAAACATGTCATTAGTGGAGTGGGTAGGGGAAAGGCCTCTTTCTAATGGATGCCCCCTGGGGATCTAACCCAGTACCTCGGCAGTCACTCAAACACCCACTGTGCTGCACCTTTGCATCCATTTCAGTGTAGGTTATATTATGGATGGTTGCGTTTCATCTTTGCAGAAGCAAAGAAGAAGTGTCCTTCCATAAGACCCTTATGGAAGGACACGATGCTCCTCCCTCGTTTTTCACCATGTCAAATTAATACAAATGTTTCTTTCCGTTTTTTGCGTATTTCATGTTTGTTCATGACATTTCTTCATTTACTACTCACAAAGTGTGACCAGAGTCTCTCCAGTTTTCATTGGACTCTGAGCATACAACACTCAATGTACCTCATCCTAAAATATATAATAGTATGTTTTCCTGTATGCAAGTCGGTGAGTAGGGAAGCAGCAGTTAGTTCTATGGGGGCCGTTGTGACCTTTGTGCATGAACAGCGTATATGTGATAAATAATAAGCGCCTTCAGACATGTTTAAATTGTTGAAGAGGCGCCTTTGACGGGTAGCGCTTAACGGCTTCTCCTGTTAGGATTCCTTTTAGTAACTGACAGAGACAAGTGGCACAGTGGGGCAGGGGGGAGGGTTGGGAAACGGCAGGGAGGAGGAGCTAGCTAGCATTTACTATGAGCTGTCTTTGCTTGTACTTTTATTGAAACATTGCCCAAAATGGTTCGCCAAATGGCTTATACTGCAACAGTATACCACATATGAGTATACATTTTCTGTTTAAACATCTCTCTGTCTATTTCTATTCTCCTACTGTCCTATACTTGCTGCTGTGTTATTTCCGGATCAATAAAGTAACTCTCCAAGTATCTTACAATATCTTATAATTATTATCTTATTATCTTAATATCTTATTATCGTATTATCTAATATCTTATAATCATGCTAAGTAGAGGGGGACATTATCAGTATCGACTCAGCCCCTCTCTCTCTCTGGCTGTCCAATATGATACTGTACGGCTGAATGGCTGTTGGCTCATTCTTTGTCTTGTGTGTCCACCAGAGCAACAGGTGCTCTTCACCAAAAGCATGGCGCCTCTCACTGCCGAGGAGTTTGGCGAGGCGACGCTGGAGGTGGAAGTGAGCCTGGACTCCGGGGAGGTGCAGTGGATGAGGCAGGGGGTGCTGCTGCACCCTGGGGCCAAGTACAGCCTGAAACGGAAGGGGTGCAAGCACACCCTTACAGTCCACAAGCTGGCTGTCGCCGACTGGGGCATCTACAGCTGCGAGTCACTCCACGATCGCACGCAAGCCCAGCTCACTGTGGAGCGTGAGTGTACACAGTGTTTGTTTTGCCAATGCACTGTTGACATCCGTTTATCAACCGCCTTCACCCGGAAAAAAAACCCAACCCCAACCCAAAATACACACACTTTCTCATCACCTCTCAAACTCTCCGTTCCATCTCTTGACTCTGCTCTCTGGCTCAATCAGTGTATTTGAAATCCAAACTGGCATTGCTATTCACTGTTGACGTCTGTTTACCTACCACCATCGCCATCACCCCTCCCCTCTCTCTCACTGCCTCTCTCTCCTAACTATCTCCATCACTCTTTCAATATTTTGAAAACAAACCTCGATCCCCTGCCTCAGAGTAATACGAGTAAAGGGCTTTGGGTGTGGGATGTGACAGATTCTGACAGGTGATTGGCTGAACATTCAAAACTCAATCAGTCAGAGCTTTTTATGTTGGCACAGGATTACGGTGCCAACACAAGCTATGATGCCTCAAACCAAAGGAAGTACTTATTATGTAACTAAGCAATTAAAGTGCCTGTAACCCTAACCCTTGAATTTAGCTGTCATTATTGTGCAAAAAAAGCTGAACTTGAATGTCCATGATGAAAGACTAAGATGATGAACATTAAGATTGAACCGATTACGACGGGGGTTGCTGCAATTCCACTACACAGTAAGAGACAATATTAGTGCCGGCATGTCGTTATGAAGGCATTCTCTGGTGTGTTGGTCTGTGTGGTTCTGAGCGGACTTAGCCGCCTGATCTGAGTTTGAAGCGGCCCTTTCAACACGGCTGTGGCTGGGAAAGGGGAAAGTCTGGGCTTCGGGCGGCAGGGCTGTTGGCACATCCTAGGAATTTGGATCTCCTCTTGTTGCGTCTAAATTTAATCACTGGCCTTCGAAACTGAGGTTGTTGTCATCAGGTCTTCAAAATAAACAGCGCCTTTTTTCCAGGAGGAATGCCCATCTGCGTCTCAATACATTTAAAATGTTGGCAGTTTCAGGGCTGGCTTTCATGTGAAGCCCCGTGTTCGGATGACAAAATAGTTTGTCTGGCCTTGTCCTCCACCCCCACAGGGTCCATTGTTCCCAGTGCCAGAATGATACACTATTCCTGAAACATGCTTGGTTCTTTGACTTCTTTTGTATTCATTCCTTAATTCCCCCCTCTGATTCAATGACGTCTTTCTCTCCCCCCCCAATCCCAATCCAACAGCGAGGAAAGTCACCATCAATACGGGTTTGAAGGACATCCGGACCACCGAGAGAGAGACGGCCTCGTTTGAGGTGGTTCTGTCCCACGCCGACGTCCCCGGCTCATGGCTGAGGAATGGCGTCCAGCTGAAGCCCACCAACCACTGGCGCATCAGCACCAAAGGTCACGTCCACAGCCTGACCGTGTCCAACCTGGCCGTTGAGGACACCGGCAGCTTCTCCTTCTGTGTTGAGAACCTCAGGACCTCCGCCAGGCTCGTCGTCAGGGGTAGGTGGTGGTAGTTGTGCTCGTAAAAGGTTCTCATTTCAAACCAGACAGATATGATATGATCTACATTGTGTACAGTGGTGGGATGACCGGAGAGGTCTGTAATGTCAGTGGTATCCCAGGACGAGTGTCTTCCGGTGAAGACACCAAAGAAGGTTTTAAGTAAGAACAGACTTCAGCGTTAGGTTGTCAGTATTAATTCCAGAAAGTAAAGTAGTAAAGTAAATTAAAGTATTTTAATAACTGCATGACTTCTGTTGACTTTTGTTGATATTCAAAACATGATATTCAATATCTAGACCTAATAATATATTCTTTTTTTTTATCATACAAGCCGAAACATGTTGCATAAGTTATGTATTTGAGGGTTGACCTCAAACTAATTAAACTAGAGAAAGCAGTCACCATCTCGGTAGCACTGCAGTTTTATAATAGCAAGAGGACCACCAGGCCAGACTGACGTTAGCGACACTAAATAGCCTAGCGTGACCCTGAGGAGGCTGTCAATTCTATCAGATCTTAGTTCAACCCCGATGCTGTAAAATAATCCAGGACCACCCCCCCCCCCCCCCCCCATCCCATGGCATACAGTGGGGCCTCATTCCCTTTGAGATAGTGGCTGAAGTGCCCTGGATGACAATGGGATCAAAATGTCATCACTGAAAATTGGTGTCCCTATACAGTAGCTTAAATATAGGCTACTGTTGTAGTGGCACACATATATACACATACAACCACATATCATTCCTTTGGATGCCCGGGGACTGGGAATAAGTGCAGGGAATGTGTGTGTGTTTGGGTGTGTGTCTTGCTATGATCTTTTGTTAATAAGGCTTTGAATTCAAATGACCAAAATGGGTTCATGATGTTTGAGTATTTTTGGGGCATTTGAAATATAGTTAATTTGAGTAAGGCTCTGCTAATTCTAAATGACCACAGTGGTTTAATGATGTTCTAGTTTTATCAGGCATTTGAAATACAGTGAATTTGATTAAGTCACTTTCAATGCGATGTTGGTAAGGTGAATCTCATGAGGATTTAAAGGCTTGTAAACAACTACATATAATGCGTTGATCGTTTGTTAGAGAGGAATATCACAAACAAAGTGGTGCAAGTACTTACTGTATATAACTTCATCTCTGAGTGTATCTGTGACCCAGACTCGTATTTCTTGTTCCTGTTGCTGTTGCTTGCTTAGCACTTTTTATTACTCTTGAGCATTAAGGAAAGCTCAATATGAAAATAGTTTGATTGATTGTCATTTCCCAAAATCAGAACCACCGGTGACGTTCCTTAGACACCTGGAGGACCAGAAGTTTCCAGAAGGTTCAGTGGTGTCAATTGAATGTGAACTGTCGCGACACAACGTGGACGTTCGGTGGATGAAGGCAAGAAGTCATCTGACAAGTAGTGTTTTGCATGTTTTGCATGTACGCAGTAAGATGTGGACATGATTCAAAGGAAATCCACAAATATACCCCAGTTATAATGAATCCTACACAGGCAGCCGCCCATGGACAAAGTATTTGATAACTTCTATCCATCCCCATAGTAGCACACATGATAGGTGCCCTCTAGATTGAGGCTTTACACCATCTAAATGAAGGTCCAGGGCTCAGGTGGCTCAGTGTGTTAGCTCTGATGCTTACCCCCTAGATCCAGGGATCTGGGTTTCTGTTTGGCAAGAGGTTGCGTGTTGTCCCTAATGGTCAACAGGGGTTTCTCCAGGGACTCTGGTCCATTGGACTCCTAGTCGTTTACTGAATCTCCAAAGAATGCGGGCTAGACTTAATGGCTAGTCTAACTTCCGGCTGAGGCAAAACATTTGGAGTAACAGAAAGGTTATTGCTGTCTATTGATATAAAAGTTGAGTGTGTGAGCATGCAATGAGACTGGCAGTTTCCGGACTTTGAGCCTCCTTATTGGGATAGGTTTGAATAATCTAACACCAATCTCACCGGCTCTCCAGAACGGAGCAGAGGTAAAGCCAGGAAAGGACCGGCGTATCTTTGCCATGGGGAAAAAACGTTTCCTGCAGATCATGAAAGGTGTTATGGGTGATTCTGCCCGGTACACATGTGACACAGCGGACACCTCTACTTCCTGCACAATCGAAATCTATGGTAAATCAAACTCTCTTAGGCCAAAGTAGTCGGCTGTAAACGTATACAAACACGTCCAAAACCTTCATGATATTATGATTTTTTTTTTTAAGGAGCTACTTAAAGGGAATCAGATACTGTACATGTTATATGGCCTTGCCTGCCTACTTGACTTAGGCACTACCACTGGTCCCAGAGCTAGCGCACTTTATCTGACTAGGCTAAAGGTAGTTCTGAATTCTACTGTGTCGGCTATTACCTGCCACCCTAGCTGCCATCTACAGGACTGTGGATGCTATTACAGTCCCAGGAAAACAAACAAGATAGGCAGCACAAGGAGAATGCCCCATTACTACAGCTGCAAGTCGTATAAATAATCCGGTAGCACGCCGAGGCTGTCACGCTAAAAGAGTCCGAAACGATTTAGCGTCAGTGTAGATGAAGAAGAAAGGGTATATTCAAGAAGTGCACTTAACTATACATCAGGTGTATAAACATTAAGTGATAAACCTTCCTATGTGACTCTCCCTGAGTAGTCTGTACCTATTTTGTCTAGAATAATTACATTTCAGTGCAACAATATTGCACGTTAGGGTTTCTCATTAATACAATACTCATATTGTGACCTGAATGTGAATGAATGTGATGAATGAGCCACTCTTTGCCCTGGCCCCTGATCCCCCCCACCTCCCCACCAGAGCGAGAGGTGCTGGTGGTGCAGGGACTACAGGACCAGGACATCCAGGAGGACCAGAACGCTGTGTTTGTGTGCGATCTATCGGTGGAGGACGTCCCAGGGGAGTGGTACAGAAACGGGGACAGGATCCGAACCCACCAGCAGTATAAAGATTCGTCAGGAAGGTACGCAGAGAAAACAACTTACTAATTGTCATACACGGATTGCAGTTATACATGGGTATCAATCACGTGACCTTTTTGTTGTGGCGGCCATCTTTAGGACCAAGTGTAGCATTGCCAGTCTGTGACAGGGGAGCTAATGGGATGGGAAAATCTATTATGTATGTATTGTAATTGCACATTTATTGTTACCACAATGTGACCATGTACAATAAACATCACAAGTGTTATGTTATTGAATGAATAATATTTTTAATTTTCAAACTAATTTTATACACACACACATATATATATATATATATATATATATATATATATATATATATATATATATATATATATATATATATATATATATATATATATATATATACATACATATATATATATATATATATATATATATATATATATAATATATATATATATATACATACATACATACATACATACATACATACATACATACATACATACATACATACATACATACATACATACATACATACATACATACATACATACATACATACATACATACATTTACACATATACACACACACACACACACACTTGATAGTTTACTGTGCAAAACTAGTAGACTTTACAGGAAATTCATATGTAGCCTTTTACAACAAAACAAAGATTGAGATATTTGTATACAATTGTTTAACATTGTGACACTAAGGAAAAAATGTTACTGATACCCACCCAGCAGGTCGCGATCCACAATTGGTCACAATAAATGACAGCGGTCCTTCGAATTCTGCGACCCCACCCCTGACGCAATCCACGATGGTGACCCACCGTGGATTGCGACCTGCTTTTTGTATACATGTATAATTGCTTACACATACACATATGAGGACGACAAATGACCTGCAAACATTTGTTTTGGGTTTGACTACTTTTCCCGCATGTACAGTGGGGTCGCAGAATTCGACGGTCCTATGTGATGGATTGTGACCCATCGTTTATTGTGACCTGCGCTACTTGTGAACTCTGTGATGATCGCGGACATGAATAATTGTGGCATTAGTTCAGATTTATTTCATAAACGGCAGTAAAAAAAATGATAACGGTGGCATTATAACAAAAACATAAATAGGCCTAAATAATTTATTAAGCACAACGTATGTGCTTGGCATTCATTAGCATTTCACAGACCCATAGTATGGATAGGGCGTTTAGCACGGTCCATCACCGTTGCTTTCCCCATAAAATGCTACAGTCAGTAAAAGACCTATCAAGAAAGAAAGTATTGCCCGGTGTCACAAAACGAATGTACCCATTCCGAGTGATCGATGACGATACGCTTTAAGCTCGTACATGTTTCCGTACGTGAACGACTTCATGCCTGTCTACGCTTCAAACTCGTGCATGTTGCAGAAAATGTACAACAGGGCCCCCTGGGGTCACACATTTCGGTGGGTCGCAGAAGTCGGTGTAACACCTGTCCTAAAGATGGCGCCGGCTTTACGCTGTGACGTCACATGATACCCAAGTAACCCAAACAGGGGTTACTCAATTTCAACCTTGCACATTTAATGTTATTTAATTAATATTTTAAATTAATCATATACATATTTTATATTTATTAGACAGTCTAGTTGAGCCTTGCCTCGTCACCACAGCGTTGTGATAATAATGAATGATCCTGTATGTGCCGTGGCTGTTCATAACAATTCGCCACCAATCAGATACACTATTAAAAGGCCTTATATGCAATATTTCAGCATTTAAATAGCTACAAACAGCTAAACCTAAGTTGTTATTTTTTTAGATGCATAGGCCTACCCATATTAGCAAAAGTGTTTCTAGTGATGTAAATTATTTTAGTAGCTATTTCTGATTACATGTTTCAAGCTAACCACAGTTATGAATGGTTTCTTCACCACATAATGGATAACACCATATAAGCTTTAATGAGTTTATAGATAAGTTAAAAAAACTACAACACATGGCCACTTTGTTTACCTGTGTTCGTCAGACGCTTCATGAACCACCCCCAGAACCCAAGCCCGTTTACCTTGCGTCTCTGTTAGAATAAACCATGTTGTTTAACATTTACCACTCTCCGTCCGAATCATACCGAGCACGAGACCACCGCACCACAAAGGATTGAATTAGTTTATTCCACTTCACTAGCTATGTTCAAACCCAGAGAAATCTGTAGTTTTATTCGTAGTATTGGTTCGTTACATTTGGTTGCATGTCAATGGCGATATATATAGCCCTTTACTGCCTTGCCCACAGGAAAACAGGGACCCCTAGTGGCACCCTTAGTTAG
This sequence comes from Melanogrammus aeglefinus, assembly GCA_900291075.1. NCBI lineage: Eukaryota > Metazoa > Chordata > Actinopteri > Gadiformes > Gadidae > Melanogrammus > Melanogrammus aeglefinus. The sequence continues at coordinate 397,402 of OLKM01000147.1, forward strand.
TTAAAAGCCAAATCGTGAAGATGAAGGAAGTAGCCTACCTTGCGACTACACTACCTGAGTGTAGTCGGTGTCCAAGGTGGGTTGTGAATAAGTGTCCAGGTAAGCAAGCAATCCAATTACAGAAATGCTAAGCCAAAAAAAATGTAAGCTTGTAAAATGGTTAAACATGTAAAGTATGATTTGTTTATTCAAAAACGTCACACAAAACGTCTGGAAATTATGGCTGCACCCCTACAAACTTTTTTTAGATTGACAGTTAGTACTGCTGGATACAGGGACTGTGTTAACCTAACAATCGTTAGTGCTTGCCACTTGTTTCTATGAACATCCATATTGTACCGACAGCAAAATATTGTTTCTCCTTCTGACAAATGTACTTGGATAAGTACATGGATAACTGCTTTGGATAAAAGTGTCTGCTAAATTCCCTACATTTAAATATGAATGTAAATGTGTAAATGCTCTAAGCAAACTCTGAGCGAAAAGGATTTGAACATTTCCCATAATAAAATATATGATTACAATTAACTATGTTTTACTAACCCCTGTAGGATATAAAAGCACGATGCACTGTGTGTATATTTCATTTTTATTTAATCTCTGAATATTGGATTTTTGTTTACGTTTCAGTTTCTTTCTTTAGTTTATTTATTTTTTAATCATTGGTTATTAATATCTTGGTTGCTTTTCTTTCAGGGAACCAAACATTTCCTGCTGATGGTGAACGTGCGAGGAGAGGACTCTGGAGAGATCAAGTTTTTGGCCAGACATGTTGAATCTGTGGCCTTCCTGAAGGTGGAAGGTATATACATATAAATATATAATATAGTAGCAAAAATATATGAAAGAAAAATATTTATTTTACACTGTACTGTATTATTGACCTATGTGGCCTCCTGATCTTTATTAAATTGTCCTGAAGAAGCTATTTATAGTTATATTATATTAAGAGCAGAAAAAAAAAACAACAACATCTGTTCAGGTTCGAGAAATATTGCCATGAAGGAAGAAGGGTTTCTACATTGTTAATATGAGGGGACATTTTCTAAGCTTAGTCCAGTACAATTTTCTTGACGTCTTAGGCTCAGTAAAAAACTGTCTACCCCACACCTGCGGAAACCTTAATTTAAGATTTCTTTCTAATCAGGTAATCTATACTAACATGTTATCGCTAAAAATGGGAACAATGCTTACACTATTTCCTCATAAAGGCAGGGGTCTGGCCTCTAGCTCACGGATGCCTGCAGGTAGACTATTGTCATTGGGACACATCCATCCGTCCATCTTACCATCCATCCATCCATCCATCCTTACCCATACAACGCCTGCCTCTTGTCCCCAGAGCTCCCGGTGAACATCGTGAACCCCCTGCAGGACCAGACGGCGGTGGAGCGCAGCCGCGTGCTGCTGGACTGCACCGTGTCGAACCCGCGCTGCAGCATCCGCTGGTACAAGGGCCCAACGGTCATCCTGCCCTCGGAGCGCTTCGAGATCTGCAGCGAGGGCTGCTACCGCAAGCTCATCATCCAGCCGGTGGAGCTGCGGGACCAGGGCACCTACAGCGTGCAGGTGGGCGATTACAGCTGCTCCGCCCACCTCACTGTCGAGGGTAGGTCCACTTCTATGGCTAACTCTAATATCTTTCAAATATCTTATGCATTGGCTTCTTATCTCTCTCTATTTTTCTGATCGGCATCATATCTCTCTGAGATTTCTCTCTTCCTCTGTCGTTCTTAAAGGTCCCATGCCATGCTACTTAATGGATGCTTTAATATAGATATTAGTGGGCCCCTAACGCAGTATTTGAAGACGTTCCCGAAATTCAGCCGTGGTGCAGAATTACAGCAACTACGAGCCAGTCGCACATTGAGTGTCAGTGTCAATGTAGGGATGGGCGATATGGCCTAAAATCCATATTGCGATACACATTGCAGCCTATTGCGATAACGATACACTGTATATCACGATATAAAAATCATAAAATAACCATTTCAGAACAGGTTACATAGACCCTAAGGAAAGCCAAACTGCTAAATGTATTCTAAAAAAAGAGTTATATAGTATGTCGTTTGGAGAACATTTATTGGGAAACACTGTAATCATTTAACATAATGTTGCATATAAATAAAATTCAAGCACAATAGCTGCAGAGACTTTAACAAAGAAAAAGCTTCAAGTATTTGGTTTCTTTCCTTTAGTGCAAACCATTCTAAAAGGCACTACACATAGTTTAAGTCCTTAAATGCCAGATGCAGAGAACAGGAAAAACGGGTCTCTTTTTAGATAAGGAACAGACACTACTGACAATTAGGGATGGGGATGATTAATTGATGATCAATCATTGATTGTTAAGAATTTTGTCGATCACGTGATATTTTTTATCAATCAAGCAGAGGTTGTGCTCCATAGTGTGAGAGCGGAACAGCCAAGCCGTTGCTTGTCTGTTTAATACAGATTTTGTCTTTTTGAATTGATTCCTGTGTTTAGTGCGCACTAAACGATTTTGGTCCCTTGGTGCGGACATTCTGGGCTGTTGCGAATACAAACCATCAAACTCGGGAACGGACCAAACAGCCGGTCCGAGACCCAGCCGGAGAGGTGGTCTCGGTTCGCTTCAAAACGAACCCTGGTGTGGTTCGCTTGAGATGTGAAAGCGAACACACCTCGGTCCGATCAAGTTCTAAAAATCATACGCCTCTTTGGACGTAACAGGCACCCGCTCAGCCGCACGCATTATAAGAATTATTGTTTGATTAGCAGTAACTCCAAGATTAGCAGTAGGCCTACGTTGTCGGACCGTCGGTTAAAATGAGTCGTGGCTCAAAATGGAGCAAAGAGGAGACGGAACGCCTATTGGATATTTGGGTCCGATATCCAAAAAACATTCCGTCTCCTCTTTGCTCCATGTTGAGCCACGACTCAATTTCACCCGACGGTCCGACAAAAGGGAATAAAAAGTATGCTGGAAAAAAGATAAAAATGCCGATGCATTTAACACATTCCGAGTAGGCTAAGGATGAGGGAGAAGGAGTTGGACCGGTCCACAGATCAATGTATATCACGCTGGATATCCATGATTGTTAACTTTCACCGGTGCTTTCTCCCCCTTTTGTTTTTCCTTTAACGCTTTACCCCGCCCCAGACCTTTTTGTCCAATGATTTAACGTTCTTTGCGCACATGCAGGTTTGTTGACAAATTCTGGCACTGTTGCGAAAATTGCAAATGTGAAATGGAACCGTACCAAACCAAAAATGTAAAAAAACTATTTTTGCGTCATCAACATGCATTATCGTGATGGCGCGATATAATTAAAATCACTATCGTAGGCTTTTTTTTAAATCATTCATATCGTATATCGTTTATATCGTGCATTACTATGTCAGTGTTGCTGTTTCAGTGTCTGTAGCTTTAATGCAAATGAGGAGGAGAGAGGCGGGTCAAGGAGGGGGGTGGGGCAGTGGCCCTGAGCAGCTTGCGGCCACAGTACCATGCTCTGTTTACAGTGGATGTATCGCAATGGCGAGGTGCACACCAGTGCCGTGTTCCAATACCCGTACTTCCATGAGTATACTTAAAGGAAGTACACTTTCTGCACTATCCGTACTCACTTGAGTACACTATTTTTTCAGATGTGAGTGCTGTTCCAAATCGAGTACTCTGTGGTGCACTTACCGGAAATGACGATTGCGACAGCCGCAGCTGCAGGCGCTGTCACTTCGGTATCCATTATTTTTTCGAGTTGAAGCGCTCAGCCTGGGCTCCGCCCTCTTCCGCTACGTAAGCTAAGATGGCTGCCGTTGAGTACGGAGAGTGTCCTTCGATCCACACTTCACGATTAGCCCGTTTTGAGTACGACATCCGGGTCCTTGAAGTGTACTTCTTTTCGCCGGATCTGAATTGGAACTTACTGTGTACTCAAATTTTGGCTAGTAAGTACGGACAGTACGGGTATTGGAACACGGCACAGGCCCCCAGGAGCAGTGCATACTTCCGCAATCCAACAGTGCTCAGCGGACGTGCCTGGTATTGCAGCTGTTTAAGCGGGCTGTGGAAGGGTCCCTCGCTTCAAGGGGCCCAGAAGTAGAAATCTCTGTTCGCTCCAATACAAGTGGGGAACAGGAATGTGTCTCCGAAAAAAAATTCTGGATATCAATCAAAGGCTCATAGTTATATTTATACCATTTACTAATAAAATGTATGTTTTCTCTTTTCAAAACGCCACCTCAAGCGTTTTATAAGCCGTTTTATTTATTTATTTTTTGCAGGAGAAGGAGGGGTAGGCAGCTAAAAGGAGTCGCAGTGAAATAAATGTTGTTTTGGCCCGGCGTCCGAGATAGCTGAGATAACTTCTAGTGTCCGAGGTTTTTCCTTTTATTTTACATGAATGACGTTGATGTTTTTTAGGCACTGTGTTGACTTTTTATCACTTAAAGTCGCCGAGGGATCTGTAGACAGATCTCTCGCTTATGATGCTACAATGCTAACAATGCTAGACAACGAGAATATTGGCTAGCATTGCACGTCATGTACTAGGGCCTGGCTGGCTCCCATGATGCGGAGAGCAAATTTGATGTTGCCCTGTGTCATTGAGCAGTTTTCGTAGGAATGAATGGGCGCCATTTTTTAATCCGCTATCCTTTCTTTAATCCGCTATCCTTTCTTTAATAGGTCCATGGGCGCCACAGCCTTTGGCCGTGTTCTGTAAATATTCTAGAACACTCCGGGTGCTCCGGCAGGAGGCCTGGAGCTCTATATCTAAATAATATCATATTATGCATAGATATCTATAACATATAATATATATTATCACGGCCAAAAGCTGCGTGCGCCTCCAGACAAAATTATGAATCTCAAACGATTGCGTCGGGTTCTCCGACATCTCTGGTTCTTCAACATCCACATCAATCTGAAGTAGATTGAACCACGACATGGAGGAGAAAGGGATTGTTGCCCGCAGATTGTTGACCGTGATTGTCTCCCACCGGAGCCTCGCTGCCGAGGGACTACCGTCTCGGCAGCAGGCAGAGGGCATGAGTGCTTAGGCACCACCGCCTCCTGCAGCAGGCAGCGCCGAGGCGGTGGTCCCTCAGCAGCGGGCAACAATCCCTTTCTCCTCCATGTCGTGGTTCATGTACTTCAGGGATTCAAAGCCGAAGTTCCTTTCCCCCAATCCCTTCTCAACCATGGCGGAGATAACCTCCACCACAAGTCTCATTGTGGAAATACCAGAGACGAGAGTCCAACGTTTTATGCGCCATAACACCAATAGCAGAACGGTTATCCAAATAACATAGAAGTGTACAACACTTGCATTACAGTCCTCGAGCTCTATATCTAAATAATATCATATAATACATAGATATCTATATCATATAATATATATTATCACGGCCAAAAGCTGTGCGCGCCTCCAGACGATATTATGAATGACAAACGCCTGCGTCTCTGGTTCTTCCACTTCCACATCAATCTGCAGTAGACTGGATCGTGCGCTGCCCGCTGCCATCTGCCGGCTCAATGGCTGAGATAACCCCAACTACAGTCTTGTTGTGGAAATACCAGAGACGTCAAACAACCGACGTGTTATGCCCCCATAACACCAACAGCAGAAGGGTTATCCAAATAACAAACACTTGTGTTACAGTGTGTGTAATCACACACACACACACACACACACACACACACACACACACACACACACACACACACACACACACACACACACACACCACACACACACACACACACACACACACACACACACACACACACACACACACACACACGTGGCGCTCGCACAGTCGTAGCACATTGGCGGGCCAAATGCTCTGTGCTGGCAGAGAAAAGAGAGGTGGTATCTCCCCTTATGACGACATACGGGGAAAATTCCTAAACGGCGTGCCTAAGCTTCGTTTTTTTAAAGGTGGATCAGAATGCCTAGTGCTCGTTTCACACCCAACAAAATATCTAGCTACTGGGGGAGTATAGGTAGGCTAGGGGAACTAAAGGCTATATTTATGTTAGAAACCTCAGAAGGTAAAATTGTCATGCCATGGGATCTTTAAGGGTGTTGTATCTATTTTTCCCTCTGTCTTTCCCTTTTTCCCCCTCTCTACCTCTGATATCCTCTCTATCTTTAGGTTTGGTATATCTAGCTTTCTCTTTCTACTTTTATCCCTCTCCCCTTCTCCTTCTCATAGGGTTCAGATGCACCTCTCATTCCTCTTTCCCTTTCTTGCTCGATTTCCCTATCTAGCTCTCTCCGTCCCTCTCTTCCTCAGTCTTCCTATATCGCTCTCATCTTGCCTCCCTCTCTCTTTCCCTCTCTCCACCCTTCTCTACTGTTTTCTTGCTCCCCTATAAGGTTTATATCAGGTCTGAACTATGACCATTAGAAGTAAATATGACTTAAAATGATACCGCTCTCCAGTGGTATAAATATCCATGGTAAACTTTAGTAAATTTAAAAGCTGTATGTGAGAATCTTGGCAAACAAACCCTTGACTGCTGTCTACAGTGGGGGCGGAAGCCCCCACGGTTTACAAACCCCTGAACCACAGCAGCTGCCTCTACCTCAACTGACATACGTCCACTAAGAAGCCAAGCTGGGAATGTAAACCCCCCTTCCCCTCCCCCAGCCCAGTCCGTAGTGATGGTGAGGCCCCTGGAAGACGTGGAGGTGGGGGCCCCAGGTGACGCCTGCTTCCAGTGTGAGATCTCCCATCCGGTGCTGCGGGCCCCGGTGTGGAGCCTGAGGGGGGAGCCGCTGCAGCCCAGCGCCACCGTGTTCCTGGAGAAGATGGGCCCCATCCACACACTGACCCTCAGGGAGACGGCCCCCGACATGAGCGGGGAGGTGGGCTTCACGCTGGGCCCCGCCTGCAGCATCGCCAAGCTCACCGTGCGGCAGGTAGGGCCCTTTGGGAAGAGTTAGATGATACAAAAGCCTCTAAGTCTGTCTGACCACTTTTCTTCCAAATTACCATTTTTTAATCAGGCTTCTATGTTCAAGTTCTGTCATTTTATTTTAAAGGCAATTATAAGGTTATAAGTTAATGAATAAAACATTTTTTTTCAAAAATATAACTTTTTTTTCTTTTTTTGACCAAATTAAATTCTCTTTTGCATCAAAACCAGCTAAATCCACAGGCACTTTTTTGGCAAAAACCTCTAAATCCACTTTTTTGGTAAAAAGTAATAAAATCACTTAAGATGCATCAAAAACACTGAAAATGGTGAAAGCTAACACAATCAACAAGAAATTAAAAATTTCTAAGGGGGGTTGGTGTGTGTGGATGGGGGGTGGGGGTCGTGTAGAAAATCCATATTATCGATATCCATGTTCCATACTAATTTTCGGATGAGACCTGCAGTCATGTACTAGTCCTAACCCATTTCTCTGCAGTCACTAAACGAAGGCAAAAGGCCCCAATATATATAATAATAATAACAATAATAATAATAATAATAATAATAATAATAATAATAATAATAATAATAATAATAATAATAATAATAATAATAATAATAATAATAATAATGAAACAGTCACAAAGCATAACTTCAATTGCACAAAATGCCAGATGAACACAGTGGCTCCATATGTTGAGATTCAAAACCTGACCACTAGATGGAGGTGACAGCTAAAATACGAAACAGACAAAACCATTGTTAAAAGTAAACTCAGAAGAAATGCGGAGAGATAAAGACATGTACCACATTATGGAGCATTGATCTGATAAAGAAAAATACATTAAAGTATAAGAGTTGAACAAACAACTGTTGCAAAGACTTAAGCTGTAAATCTTGCATACAGCTAAGCCGCTTGTACGACTTTGTATAAACACGACACCCGTGACAAGTCATTAATGGGCTGGCCTAGCCAGCGCCACATACTCCGCAATTATATTAGGTGTTTACATACCCGGTCCATATAGGGGCATGTCGGTCAAGCGTACTCTCTGGCGCTATTTCCAGTTGAATGATAGTAGGCTAAACTATATTTGGCCGTATAAAGGTTTCCTATTAATGAGAGAGTATTGAGTTCATTCATCTGGATCGGGTTTTAGACACTCATAAAGTGGCTTGATTAAAGTGTAAATGGAGGAGGCACCCCGCAGGGAAATGGTGATAAAGGAACTAGAAATAGAAAAGGTGTTAAGAAGGTCAGCAGATGATAGGAAATAAAGTGATATGATATGAATTAAAAATAAAATCTATTGAAACTGAACATTTATTTAAAATGCATCGTCAAAATGTGTGTCGTTGTTCATCCTCATAATTGGCCACGTTCTTCCCTTCCCAAACATTGGCCTATATTGGACAGAGGTTGGGCAGCTATAGGCCTACGTTACAGTATCGAGGGTGTTTTGACTGACCAATGCCAAGTTCACTGATGGAAGGTCTCTGTTTCTAATTGTCTTCTTCTCTGCTCACATTTCACAGGTGATCCCTGATTGACAGTGTGCCATCGCCCAGCTCTAGGATTAATTTACAGTGCACTGGTTGCTTTGACCTGACAATAGTCAAAAGAGATGCAAACAAACTAAAAAGCAAATGTATGCACTCATACACTATACTGTAAGGTGCCTTGGTTACAAAATGGATTAGATTATATTATTATTGAAAGCTGACTGGATGGTGTTAAATAATGTTGTGAGCGGTGTATACTTTATGTGAATAAAGTCATATTTTTTTTAGCTGCAAGCCATGGCCTAAGAACACATATCAAATTTTTATAATAGTCGTGATTTTTCAAACCTCCATGAAAGTTTGATGTAGAACAACAAAATCGAAAATCTCAAAAAGGGCACCATTGAAAACCCAACACTATAGTACAAAGATCGCAATAAAAAACTAGGTCCTATTTATATTGATGAAAAAGACTTGCATATAGAAAGACCTGCCAGTTGAAGACATACATGATGAATGTTGAAATATGTATGTGAGGTTATAGGTGCTGTAGGCAAGATTTGAAAGCTGTAAAGAGATAGCGGAAAAAAGTTTTAGAAAGATTTAGAAACTAAACCAAAAAAGCACGACCCCTTCCTCTCTATGTTTCTCCAGCATTTAGCCGTTACTGACCTGTGAGTGAATGTTATTTACAGGCCTGATGGATTCCTCGATACCATCATGGACGAAATAGGCCTACCCAGAAATTACCCGGGAGCAGTCTGAAAGCGCTCTTGTAATAGCAGAAACACAGTCAACAACAACAGATGTTTCACTCACCAACAGCTGACATATGGCTATGGCATTTCTAACAAGTTTCGCTCAAATGATAGCTCTTAAAGTCATACCTACAGCACCATTAGTCTGTTAATCTGTTAAAATAAAATGCAGATGATTTAAATTAATTCAAGACCTACTTGAGATACATATATCAATGTCAATCAGATTATTGTATGTTTAATAGTGTGACAAAACTTTCAACTAACTTAATTGTAATGAAGAGCCATCTCATGTTTGCAATAGGAATGGCTATGGTAACACTAACGGCTCAATATGAACCCTGCAACTCCGATATATCAATAACTGTTTAGGTCATCAGTGATTGTTGAGGAATGTAACGATAACTGGTTCAAAAGAAAAACCAAGCCCCAGCAGATTGGTTTGAAACTTTGAATGTCTCTAGGTTAAACAAATGCTATTGCATGCCCTCTTATTGGCTGATCTGGTAAACCGCTCACCTGCTCCATAAGAGTTGATGTGACACACCTGTCCTCCGCTTATAAACTTGAATTGAAAGGGTGTTTACAGCCAACATCCCTGAAATGAATAAACCTGAGAGCATTTATCACAGGCAGGGCCAGGGGATTTGGTTTGGTTTTTAAGTTATGCATATAGCATATTGTCATACATGATACATGATACAGCGATGAGATGATTTCATGATAATATTTCAGACTGAAAAAATAATGTATGCGGTCATGGCTTTGGATAAAAACATCCACCTAGTATACATCTACAGTAATAGTCTGCTTTGCTTCCCTTTTTGGCACGGTTCAAGTTTGTTGAAAGATTTTAAATACTTTGGCTGTATTTAAAATGTCCTTTGAAGTTGAAGTTTAAAGAACTAAAAGATCATTTTAAGTGAACCTGACTAGTGACAAGTTAATCAATGCAATTTCCATTGGGAATTGAATGTTGAATGTCCATTTACCATCGTCTGACGTTTATTTAGTTGTTTTGATGTTGGAGACTGCACAGCTTGCTTTGCAGATGAAGGGCAAGTAAAATGTAAATACACTGGGCCAAAACACGGTGGTACTTTTGGTTGAAAGTGAGGATATCAATAGGACATTGTATTAAATGAGTCTTCTGGATGAGCATGTGGAACTTAAGGGTGAATTTGTTGTGTTTTCATATGAATTCTATTCCAATTGTATTTTATTTTTCATTTAATTTCATATGTTGTCTTGGACCCTTTAGTGTCTTTGGAAACAATTATGGTATTGCCAATTGGCCTCAATAAAACATGCTTTATTGATACAGGGTACATATGTTTTGTTTGTTTTTTTCAGCAGCAATTTAACAAACTAATCAAATATGTATTTAACCAGTAACTTTACTTGGCTGTCAACGTTAATACTCTTGTTGCATACAGTAAAAAAAAAAAAAAAGATTAAATCGTTATTTTCAAAAACTAAAATAGAAAGGGGTTACAATAGCTTCCTGGCATTAAAGGTTTTACTTGGTATCAACAAAAACGTGTTTTCAACAATGATGCCGAAAACACCACACACGCACACACACACACACACACACACGCACCCAGCGACTCTGGAGTAAAAGGATGACGTAAGCAGTAGCGGACTAGACGCCATTACAAAACCGATTCAAGTTTATAGGATGCATCCCAAGTGTCCTTTATCAAACTGTCATCCGTCGCTTACCCACCCCTTCTCATGCAGTACAGTCATAAAAAACACGTCCATCAATTTGAGTTACAAATGGATTGTCCATTTTCTATTCCTTGGTTAAAATTGGTTTGCCTATATAAAAAATGAACAACATTTATTTCGGAAAAAAAAAATACAATTGTATTATTCAGATGGAAATTAAAATACCTGCCTTAAAATTTTGCTTTATGTAGAAAATTACACTCACAAAAGGTCAGATGGCGAGAGAACTGCAGCCAGTCCAGTCTGCAAGCGGGAAGGTCTGCTACAGAGATTGTATTTTGTTGTGAACCATTGAGATGCTTCTGCGCTGGTTTTAAGTGTTGGTACACGGTACATCACTAGTTTTAAGGGTCATGATACACAACAAGTTGTTGCAGTGTTGCTGGGTTTACCCTAAAACACAACTGTTGCAGTAAGGTATAGAGGGTAAAAGTAAACAAGTTGGCAGTATTAACCGTGTTTTTTTTGTACAACAAGCAAGAGAAATCTTTCACTTTCACACCTCCCTTCACATAAAAGGCTTGAAACCAAACAAACTTCAGCTTAAGGTTGCCTTGTCTGCCACGTTTGTATGCAGCAGTTCACAGAATGCCGATCTACATTCAGGGCGTATAGTGTTTTGTTCCTTTAGGACACAATTATCAAAAACACAATTTTTTTTCTGGGAAGATTAGATTAACATATAACTATACTTTTAAGGTGTTCAGTAAGGGAAACGTGATTAATTGAATACCATTGTAGGTTGAGGATCTGCCATTTGTGCCTTTGAGTTCAAAGCATTTTGCACCCACAACGCACTTGCTGTCTACCTTAGGTGATCTTTTAGGTCTTTTGCTCAGTCTTGAATACATGTTTCCTTAACATACATAACAGAAATAGGGAAACAAACACTGATGCAAGATCGACTGAACCGGATTCCTATCAGATGGAAAAGATGTCATTTACTTGACTGAAATGATTAAACCTCAGAACAAAAGCAATATAATTTTCCAGAAAAATTAAGAAAACGAAACAAACATTCCTAAAATAATCGGACTTTTCTCTATTCACCTGTTTTTAGAACTATTTAATAGACATAACTGCTGGGGACAGGGGTAGTGAGGGGGCTGAGAGTTGTCTTGCAGTGTGGTCCTTGTTGTTGAGAGGCAGGGGTGAGTGTCCCATCAGCCTCTATGGCCCCGCGATGAGGGTGTCTGCCGATTGATCGGGCTTCACCGATCATTTCTCGCATTTCTGGTCTTTCCACGTTTTTCTCCTGATCTCTGTTAACTGGTAGTCCTCTGCTGCTTTAGAATGTCGTAGATGTCGTCCACTTTGCTGAGTCTCTCGAAGAACGGGATGAGATCCAGGAGCTCAGTGTCCGACATGTCATCGAACCAGGAAGCTACGGGTACCTGAGTTTCAAAAGCAATGTAGGAAATATAAAAGTGCATAAGGGTTAAGAGCATCGGAACAAGTATCTAGTACTTAAATAAATGAAGTACGGAACTGACTAATAGAGGCCTAGAAAGCATAAACATCTGAAAAAAAATCAAGTAATAGGAGGCTAAAGAAGTATTGTTCAAAACATAGAGTACATCTTTTCCAAAAGTTTTTCAGATATTATTCGTAGTTCATGGCTATTTTTTATTGCCAATTGTTGCATGTTCATGATGTAATTTCACAACAATAGAATAGCAGAATAGCAACGACGATCAAACGTGACAACAAATCAGGACACAGTCGAACTTCAAATCAAAAGAAATAGTAGGTACTTACAGCGTTGTCAGGGTGGAAGACGTAGGAGGCCGGAGAGTTGTCGATGATTATGACCTTGTGGAGGTCACGGCCGAGCCGGCTGAGGTCCTTGACGTAGTTCCCCCGGTGGAAGACACACGATTCCCGGAAGAGACGACTCCGGAACGCACCCCACTTGTCCAGAAGGTCAGACACAGGGTCTGCATACTGGAACCATTGATGGAGAAAAAAAAACATGTTAAACCCAGGTCTGGCTCACTGCATTTGGCTTTAATAACCATCATCATCGTTATGTACTTTAATTTCCTTTACCTATATTTGCATGTCTGAACCCAATAGGGCAAAAATTATATATCCTTGTTACCTTGATAGTAAATTTCAAAGGCCTTTGTATTAATTCTCTTAAAGATGGCCCCCTTCCCCCCTCAAACTGAAATGTGGGTCAGTTCTACACTGGCATTCGCAGGCCACTCTAGCCACAGAGAGATTCTCGGGGCATGAGAATCTCCTGACGTCTTTATTGTCTGGATTCCCTTAGTTGTCTTGAATCCTTGCAGACATGTCCACTTCCCGAAAAAGTGTATTGCAAATTAAAGTGGAATGGTTGGGTTCAGCCATGGCCAATCCTTAACCCTCAATCCCCTCACCTTTAAAATCAGACCCCAAGTCCTTTGTCATTTCGGCCTACAATGTGAATGTTTCCCTGTGTGAATCATGTATACCCATGGTCTCTCTGAAGAAGCTTGGTAAAGGCTACCAGTGTGTATTCCGAACGTCATGCTCCATTAAATATACAACTTTGCAGTCAAGAAGTGTTCTACCACAAGCTATTTTTCATGAAAAGGAACTTGCAGATCTAAGTGTCGGTGTCATGCAGGTGTGCAGGCGTATCCCACCTTGGATAAGCTGGCGGTGAACAGAACACACTCAAACAGCTCCCCCATTCGCTTGAGGAACTCATCAACGTGCGGCCTTTTTAGCACATAAACCTGCAGGAGACATTAAAAATGCACACTTACAAACATAAGATACTGAGAGAGAGAGAGAGAGAGAGAGAGAGAGAGAGAGAGAGAGAGAGAGAGAGAGAGAGAGAGAGAGAGAGAGAGAGGAGAGAGAGAGAGAGAGAGAGAGAGAGAGACAGGAGAGAGAGAGAGAGAGAGAGAGAGAGAGAGAGAGAGAGAGAGAGAGAGAGAGAGAGAGAGAGAGAGAGAGAGAGAGAGAGAGAACTTACAAAATTATCACATTAAACATGCATACAATACATAAGACACACTAAAGAACTAATTTAATTAAAAAATATTAAAAAAACACAATATTAACACATTTGTTTCCAAGAATTTCTCAATATAACCACAAAGATCAATTTTCAACATCACCAACAGATCATGTATTCACTGCTAATAATACAACTAGCTCTATCTAGTCCAAGCAGGATGCTGGTGGCCTTGTTTCTGAACCAAGTCACCCCGAATAGGCCTTCCCCTGGTTTCAACAAGCCTATCCTGGATTACTTGAAACAGACCCAAGCCCTCAAGTCTTCTCCAAGGCCTAGCCACAAGCTAGGTTAGCATTGACCATTTAAAGGGTTCACAGTGGTAGCCTGTTAAACTAGCCTGTGATGCAAGCCAGTGCCTCTAAACCGGCTGTTTTATGCTTGGCGGGTGGTTCTGAGAAGCGTGCCAGGGTTGCTTGGTTTCCTCAGGGCCCTGAAATAGCCCACTTGTGCTCGGAGCCTTCAACAGAAAAGGCCCCCCTGCTGGCAGCTAGTAAGTTAGATAGGTAGCCCCGGCTGAGTCAGAGCCGCTGGGCAAAGTTGTGTTTTATTTATTATTATGTAATGTGATGCAGTTTGCCAAACTTTTAAAATAATGCATCTAATTAAATCTATATTAATAAAATAAAAATCAGATTCAGAATCGTATTATTAATTAAGGATCGCGTATTGGCTTTACGGTGGCAGACAAAGATTATCCATTCACCGGACCAAAATTTTCTTAACATCTGAGAATGAAATGTACGAAACAATTAACATCTATGATACAAGATTTTAGCTTTCTTCATTATTCCATGTTTGTGGCTTTAGAGAGAATTCATAGATGTAATATGCAAGAATTTCAAATGCATACCTGATGAACTGTTCCATCGATTTCCACTGGAATGATAAAATCAGCATTGTTCACTGGCTGCCGAAGAAAAACAACAAACAGAAAATGTATTACATTGTTGTAAAATAGTAGCATAAGTATATCTATGATCTATTTTCTTAAAGTTCTTAAGCAGTACCACAAGCAGAGACCCTATTTCAGCGACATGATGGCGACACATGTGTAAATAAGCCAGCTCTTGTGTCTTTGACATTGACGAACAGTTTTCTCAGTACTTGACAAGGCTTTTTAAGTGTCTGATTTACAGAGACAGAAATACCAATCGGCTTAAGGCATTGATGATACATTCATAATGTATGATGTCATAGACACATATATAAAGATAATAGAGTATTCAATTTTGCGGGTGATGCATTAGTAAAATGTATTTTGGACCACACGTCGAAACTTGCCCTTTCCAATGATTTGTTTTTGCAAATTATGCAATAACATCTTCCATATCACTAGTGGTCATTCCAATGTATGTAAGCAAGTAACTATGTATGTAACTAGGGTTCTTAGAAGAATGGAATGTTAAACATGCGTTTGGCATTTTCAATAGCCAGGAAGCCAGCGGGTCTTTCAAATTTGGAATTATATCATATTACTCCTAAAAGGATATGATTTCTAAAAATATATGAGTGCAGTATATCATAATTTAAATTTCATTATTGTGAAAGCTGTAACAGGCTTTGGCGGAAGTACCGATATTTGGTAATCAATTGAGATTGACTTTCAAATGAACTGGACTTGAATCCAGTCCAAAAATAACGTTTCACCTTGGACATAACTTTCTTTATCAATAATAATGACAATGCTAAAGGCCTAATTAAAGTCACTTTTTCACCCTATGGGATCTTTGTGTGATTCCAAAATGTACATACAAACTTTTTAACATAATATCCTGAAAACTCAATTCCATTGAATGTGCAAAGCGTTATTGGCCAATAATTCCAATTCGGATTCTAATTACGGTTTTGAAAGTCACAGATTAAAGGAAAGCGAACATTAAAATCTAAAAGGACACTACAACCTTGTAGCAGCCCTTAAAAGAAACATCAAGTTGGGTCCCAAAGGTCACATATCACACTTAGTCAGACCAATAAAATAAAAATAAGTGTGTCAAGTCATAAAGTTATCGGCCGCAGCCGTGCTCTGCGCACGGAGCATACACTAAACTCCTGACCCTGTTTACACTTCAGGGGCTGGTTATATCCAGTGACATTCTGGAGCCTAGTCTGTGACCCAAGAAGGGGCCAGCAGTGCTTGGCATTTATTACATCATTTTTCTTGACATGCGACCCATCCCATTAGGCATTGATTACTTTGTTCTGCGAAATGAGGCCTAAAAAGGGATCAAAAGAGATTATAAAATAAAGACTCTCTCTTTCCATTAAATGCATCTTAACTACAAAAAATACCATTGATAGATATATTTGGAAAAATTAGGGAGAAGCGTCTTCTCAGTGTATTCTGATCTCAAGCTTTTATAAGTGATAAAATGTTTAGGTTCACAAGTTC
This sequence comes from Melanogrammus aeglefinus, assembly GCA_900291075.1. Lineage (NCBI taxonomy): Eukaryota > Metazoa > Chordata > Actinopteri > Gadiformes > Gadidae > Melanogrammus > Melanogrammus aeglefinus. Next base: position 413,709 of record OLKM01000147.1, read on the forward strand.
ACTGATAAAAATTTACAGATGGATAATAGGGTAGATTACCTTTCAGTATTAAAGAACAATAAGGGCTACAGCTTCCATGTAAAGAAAAACATTGTTGTTTTGTAAAACCTTTCATGGTGTGAAAGTATATTTTACATTCATACCAGCCAGTTATAAATATATATCTTATTATTATTTTTAGTTATGACCCCACTAGGAAAAAAGAAACAAATCAAGTCATTCGGCGAAGGTATTTATCCACTTATTTTTCTCCAATGTTTGCTCTTCAAATGCCATGAGTGTGATCATGGAGCATCATCCATCATGTGATTTGAGCAGGTGAACCCCACTGCCCCATACCTTGAATGAGCTATGAACCAGGGTTTCATCCAGGTCAATAACCACACAGATCTTCCCTGAGTCCTTCGACTTGATCTGCGGAAGAAGTGGCTTTGTCGGAACCTGAAAAAAATAAAATCACAAGAATAAAGATATTTCATTGTAATACCTATATCAAAACAAACTAAATGCTGGATGAAAAACCCAGATTTCTGCTTTGACAATTAAAATGACCACATCAATTTTTACAGAGACTGATAAGATATGGTTGTGGTGTTGTATGTTTACAAGACAGCATAATAAAACACTGACCCCTACAGCTGTCACTTTGTTGATAGAGCTTTAAAATGTCATCCTTTCCAAGTCACAGGCCAGGCCATTGGCCATCATCTCCCTCAACACGCTTACACAGTGTCCTCAAGGCTTACTGCTAGGGGGAAGCTGGCATGGCCTCGGTCGTCAATCCATTGACACAGACAACTTATGTATATGTCGTTAGTAAAGCCTGCAGTGACATACAAAGAGCAGCTGGGTTTACAACCAAGATCTGAACGTTTGTTTTATCTGTGGATCTGAAGATCGTACATTTGCTTTCTACTGCCGCTTTCAGGGTCTTTTTGTGGAATGGTTTTGAAGTAAAAAAATAAGTAGGTTCAAGTCCATGTCACAGGTCACATAAGCCAGGCACCCAGTATCGTACACACGAAGGACAAATCTATTATAGATCTTTAACAACTGCAGGACAAAGAACCGCCAATACCTGTTCTTCAGGTGGACTGCAGTATTCACATTCACAAGGCTCATCTTCACCAACTTCGTCAAGATCACTTTCCTCATCTTCCACAGCCAGGCTATTCTTCCTCTCAGCTCTAACACCTTCAGGAAGTACGCTGTGAATTAGGTTTAAAGGAGGACCTGCCTCAGAGGGATGAGCAAGGATTAGTCCATTTGAACTGGTCTCCGGAACAGGGAAACTTTCAACATGTTTGAGGATTGCGTAGGTTCCTTCTTCCGATTCACTCTGAAGTACTTGTCTGCAATCATCCGTTTCTGGGACCATCTTGCCTTGTGTGCTTTGTGTGGCCGCTATTTTAATAGATGATTGCATGCTTTTAATTTGATATGCATAGTAATCCTCAACATTGCAGTCCTTTGAGCCATTTTGGCCTTCTGCCCAATATGGCTCTCTTTCCGAACACAAATTAAAAACATCATCTTGTTCTCCACCGTTCTCATTCCAGTCAAGTATATGGAGAAGCTCTTGTTGTGTGTCTGTTGTGCCCTCAGCTCTGGTTTCCTGGCATGGATCAATGGCCAAAACGTCAACAAAGGCAGAAACAAATGTTGGAGTTTCACGATCTTCATACGCATCGCCTTCGACAGAAATGGCATCCGCACATGGTGCTTGCATATTGTCATTTACAGATACAGGACTAGCCATGTCATCCTCTTCAGCTTTTTCGTCATTGCTTGGGACATATCCATAACCGCTCGACTCCCAGTCCTCTTCACGGGCGGTTTCATCATCTCCCTCCGTTCCGCTGATGACCCAAGATTCATTTTCATCCACAATGACAGTTTGATCTTCATTTAGCACTTCCTGCTCTACTGCAGCATTTGAGTCTTTAGGTGAATCCCTGAGAAGGGTCTCTTCAATGTCAGAGTTCTGTACATCAACAGGGGATGGGTCAGCGGAAATGATTGCCTGTTCCTTCATTCTCCTACGCCTAGTGGCCATTTTGGCTTTGACTTTCTGCACGACAGGTTTTGCTTCTTCATGATACAGATGCTCATGGATGTCCCCGCCATCAAAACAAGAAATGTAAGGTTTCCTCTGTAGAAAAGAAAGTCCATAGTAATCTTCCCTGTCAAAGAAGGCAAAGAGGTTGGCGTCAACGTCCTTATTTTCCTTGGTTTGTTCCATGTCAGGATTGGTATCATCCACATCATCGTTGTCTTCTTCTTCTTCATCATCACCATCAAATGATTCCCACTGGATTTGTTCATCCCCAGAATCTTCGTGGGCTCCTTTGTCGGATTCTCCAGATAAATCCAAGCAGGACTCTGATCGAACGCTCCCATTGGAGCAAGTCTCAAATGATCTGTTTTCAGAGCAGTCTGAGTAACCATCTTCCTCAGAGTTGATGTCAGACTCCGGGACAAACATGTGTTCTCCTGATTCACAATCAGTTTCAATGTGTCCACTTTCATCGCAGGAAGAACAGAGACTGTGGTTATCAGACACTTCATAATTTTCTGTTTCATCATTTGATGCATCGTAAGCAACATCCTGAGGGTTGCATTTTTCATCTAGCTGGCCTCCATCATCATCATCATCATCATCATCATCATCTTCATATAGGTAATCTGTGCTTTCATGAGAACTGTCTTGAAGCAGTGTGTCAGCATGAATTAAGTTAACCTCCTCTGATAATATAGAACACTCTTCATTGCTAAGTGGCGAATCCTCATCATCTTCTGTTGGCTCATCAATAACTTCTGAGCTTTCAGTTTCTTCATGCTCGTCATAATACTCACAAACTTCAGTGTCACTCTCAAATGAATCTTCAGTCTCCGCAGAGTTTTCATTCAAAACAGCAGACGTTTGACATTCTTCCAAATCCTCAGTCAAGTCTTGTCCTGTTGTGTCAAAGCAGGTAAATTGTTGACCCTGATAACATCTGTTGGTTTGGTAAGTCCAATTGTTCATTATGGCCAGAAATACAATCAGCTGGTTCACATTGTTCGAAAGCCTCAGCGTTCACTGTCGCAATCTCTGGCTCAGAGTCGAAAGAGTCAAACTGTTCAAGAGGCTCACGTTGCGGGGATAATTGGAAGTGTTCGGCCCAGTGTTCACAAGATGACCTGCATTCATATGCAAAGTCGCGACTAGCGCAGCACTGGTAGGTCCAACACCCACAGTGCTGAGCAAAAACATCAAATGGCTCCTTTAAGTCCAAATCTTCAGACTGTTCAGGTTTACCCTCTAAATTGAATTGTTCAACAGCATGCTCAAAGCTTTGGGCATTTTCTTTCCATGCACTCTCTGGCTTAATCTCATTTTCAAGAAAATGTCCATTATTGCTGAAACATTGAGCACAGTCCAGGCCGGATGGATCCATATCTCCATAGACAGGTTTCCGCTCTGTGTATTCCATGAGGACGTTCAGACCAAAATCAGCATTTTCCATCAAGGTCTTTGACAAGTCGACGGCTTCTCCCACCTGTGGGATTTGGCAAAGTTCTGCAGGCATGTCTTCTGCAGACAAAAAAAACTGTCACCTGGACTAGACTCCCCAACAGCTTCTCAGGTAAATTAAGCGGCTAGCAATTCCTAGTCTGGACTGCCGTCACTCCGCCAAGGGGCCTCCCTCAAGCTGCACCAATCATGGTTTAAGCAGCGCGATAATAGAGAACCGTCTGCATTCAAATGACTGGCAGATGTCAGCGACAACCACGGAAAGAGCAGCTTTGACACGACTGGGGAGGGAAGGGGGGGCGACAAGAGTAGCAGACTGACAGGAGACGAGCAACAGGAGCGCACACACACACGCATCGGCATGACAGCGCTTGGGAGGAGGGAGGGTGGTTGGTGGTGAGGGGTCACGACCAACACTGCCTGATACCATTACTTGGCTCTCTCTTCCCACTCCCCCCAGCCCCCCTGCCCCCCATGCAGTGGGAGACATGCTATTTATTTTGGGGGCTTGGAGAGACGTGACAAATAACTCTTGGAATATCAAATCTCTATAAAAAGCTGAAGTAAGGCATAGATCTGAACAGGACACCTGAGCCAGGCATTAACACTCGATCCACCCTGGTCGCGGTTACTAATTGGTTGTTTTTCCATGTTTTTGTTGCTGTGGGGTTAATTAACGGCAAAAATGGTTTTACAAAAGGTTAGAGGTGTAAACCATTTTAAGTATCTACTTGTGGTGCAATTTGGTAGTTATTCTAATTTCTTACATAGGAGTTGTTCCTTACATATAACTTGTTTCTGACCTGGAACTACTACAGACAGTTTTGCTAAAGACCATAGCTACCCGCTGAAAAAAAAACTAACACAAACATTCAACCCCGATTCCGTCCTTGTCCAATCATGTTATACCGGAAAGTATGTTGGGGAGAGTAAGCTGCCTTGCTCAGTAGCACATTCCTAAGAAACTCTGGTCCGATGCCCACTTCTCTAATCCAGACCACGTACCAACCGAAACCCATTAGAGAAGCAAACTCGGCTTGATGGATGACTGTACATTGAGTACTTTTCATCTGTGAACCGCAATATCTGCCCCCGGTGAGAAGAGTTACTCGGTAAATATGAAAGGCCTTTAAGCCAAGGAAAGATGTGTTGTTGATCATGTGACCGTCCATCATGTGTCATTCAGGGTTTCCTCGGGAGGGGAGAGGGGAACCATGGGGAGGCAAGAGAGAAACACGTCATTGATATAGGAGAGAGAGAGTCATTTTGCAAAAAGTGCTAAACTATTTCTTGCAAAAAGACTGGGTGAATAGATGATAATTTGGGTGTAGTTAGAGGTAAGAACATTGTTTTCAAGGATGCCTATAGGTGGTCTGTGGGCATTGGGGATCAAACCCAATTACCTTTCGATTGGGAGTCTTAATCCTTTTTTAACCTTAGCCCTACAAGACCAACTCCAACATAAAGTGGATGTAGGTGTATTTGGGATAACGTAGTTTGTGTGTCAGTGTAAACCACAGATGCTTACTTTTGTGAGGGTTCCATTTTCCTCGACCAATAGGGGGGCGTTGTTGTTGACTGGTGGAGCATCGGCTTCTCTGCTACAGAGACAACAGAAGAGACTACGGAAAATACCCCGACCCCTGGGCTTCTTCGATGAAGAGACTGCAGCAGTGCCTGAGAGAGAAACACAGAGAGAGCGGAAGAGACATAGTGAATGAGAACGATGGAGACAGACAAAAGTAGAGACAGGAGAGGGAGGATGGGGCAACATCCCTCTCCTGTCTCCTGTCTATTATTTTTGCAGGATCATTGATGGTTATGCATTGTATAATTTTACAACTTTATTGAAATTGTACAACTTTACTGAAATTCGCCTTTGTAATTGATTCATTGTAATTTCAATGAGTAGATAATTTATTAACTTTCTAACAGATTTCTTTTCAAGAGAATGACTACAATGAAAGAATGCACTGAGGGCACTGGGCAGCAAGGGTTTACAGCAAGTAACATGCCTTTCCTAGCAACTTATAGTATCACACTTAAACTATAATCTTCCACATAAAAATGATGTCTGCCATTGTTTTTATGAGAGAAAATTAAAGCAAGCACATGGACTTCATGCAATAGACTGCAGATTATTATGAGTATTAGCACAAAAGTAATCTTCTACACAATGTTGGTTTGACAGACTAACAAATGTGAAAAAAATATTAAGCTACATCGAGTCGTTTGTAGTGAGTGCAAAATTATTCTAATTATGGTTAATAAATCAGCTTCCTCCACCACAACACCCATATTAGGTAATGGGTGGATGGGATCAACAGTTGGCATGAAATTTAGCATACATCAGGAAGTAATCAGTCAAAATAATCCTACTTGGTCTTAACAATTGGATGACGGAATACCAATGCAGATAGAAAATAAAAATAAATGAAATAGAAAAATTATTAAACCATAGAAATTCTGAAATATACTGAAATTCTGACTACATTTGTTTGCATCTTTGGCTACAACTTTCAAATGAAGATGTCATTAGATAGATGAGAAATCTTCCCACGCACTCCCCAAGATAAATTATCAAGGATAGTTGACGCTCTTTGGCACCAAGCCGGGTTAGAAAACACCCATCATCGGACCAGGGAGTGGTGAGAGCTGGCCCTCACAAAGAAAAGTCTCATACAAATTAGCTGAGGCCCGATGGACGGTCCGATCTGTCAACATCCTAGATTAGCACACCACTCAGTCAAGAATAAACCCGTCGAATCAGCATGGAGCCGGTTGTGGACCTGATGTCTGAGTTTGGAGTACATGTCAAAATGGATTAAAGGGAATGTTTTATACAAGATAAAAAGGTGTCCGTGTCAGAATATGTTGACATTAATTGGAAGAGACAAAAAAAAAAGGGAAACGTTCTGTTTGGAATTTTCTGACCATTTTGTTTGTAAAAAATGCTTGTGTTCCAGTAAAAGCCTGACAAGGGCTTCACATTTTTAGCTTACCAAATGCTTATATAAGTGATTAACCGATGAAACAATCAAAAAACTGTGAACTAATTTCAAAGTTGCAAAGTTTTAGAATCATCACAATAGGTTTCCTGTGATTCGATCAAAGTATAATTTACTATCTTATACAATTTACTATATTATATTATCACGTGGTCGAGAGAAATAACCGGGATTAGACATCTTGCGAACATTCAACACAAATCCTAAAACCGCTCGGCTGGTATTCGAACACCCTTAGCACTTCACTATTCTGTTCCTTAAAATAAACCCAAGATACTAATAGCTGTAATTGACATTTAAGGTAACCCCTCACATGGATATGACCCACTTTCTACCAGCAGGAGCTGTTAACCAGAAAGACTTTTAGCAATGGGGGTTCAAAGTGGCCCTGGACTGAGGCCTGTGGAAACCCTGGTACACGCTTGTCAAGGCATACCAGCGGTTCCCCTGAGAGGCCGTAAGTTCCTGTGTGAAAACATGTGTGAAGGAACAGGGCAGGTGATACTAGTAGTGTTAGAAAACATCATGCAGTCCTTCACTGATATAACACATCAGTGGGACAGAAATAGACAAGTGTGTTTACTGACAGCTCTCAATGATGCCAGTGTGTCCGAGTGTTGTGACTATATTTAGACCTGTGCATTATACAAGGCCATAAACGGAGGCACAAACAAACACTTTTTGTGTAACCTAGTACCCGCAGAGGGGAAATCGCAATGCTATGTGTTGATCCAACCACACATGTGCCACCGGCTCCCGTACCAAAACGAGTTAAATTAAGGATCTCGAGGTGCAGGCCTATACATAGAGGGATGATGTAAGCCTCTAGTGCCTAGGGGTGTGATATTTGTTTCTGCATTATATTACACTACATATCAACATAATGCTAGACAGTCGGGCCAATTCTCATGGCTGCGATAAAAAGACAACCGTTGCAGTGCGAGTGGCCAGTTAAGACTCCCAGCCTAACATCTCCTACGCCGCAATCTAAAATGCAATGAAAGATGGTTTGGTTAAAAGTCACTGCTAAATGGTATTCATGGTTCCTTATAAATCTTCTGCAATGTTTTGATGCAAGCAGCAGCACTTCCTTTGGGTGTATTTGGTTTGATTGCTCTAAACTGTAGTCAGATGTTTTTCACTTCACCTTTCTAATTTTCAAGGTGGCTTGCTTTTCTCTTAATGTTCTGGAAACAGCAAACAAATTGTACATTGTGCGACTGGCTTATTGAACTGTGAAAGTATTAAACAAGTACACACAATTAAAAAATTGAAGTGTTCATTAATTATTTTGCGCTTCTCTGTTTAAAGCCCTCATCAAGAATATATAAAAGATTAATGAAAATGTCTTTAATTAGCAGGTGCACAACTGAGATTGTAATCAAAATTAAAATGAATACGAAGATTTGTAAATACAGCTAGCCTTTTAAAAGGGCATGAATGAGTGTTAACGCTGATATGATGGTGGCAAAATCTGAATAATCATGATAGGGGTAATTCTTACACGAGTTGATCAATAAATTATTGCCAGTGGGGCTGTCAACTGGAGCAAAAACATAATTGTATATTTTATTACACCATATAACATTGTTATGTAATTCTGCAAGTAAATTATTCAGGTAATGGAAAGCAAGAAGGGAAGAATGAATTGATGTGGTTGAATAGCTAGATGACAGTAGGGCTTGGCGATTTATCAAATTTAGATCTCGATTTTAGCGTCAAACGATCAAGAACAGCTGGATACATTTTTGTACATTATTTTAGACTTGAACATTTTCTTTTTGACCATTTTGTGTATTTTTTTAAGACATTTCAAAGTTCTCAGTTACAAAGTGTGTTTGGGAGACATGCTGAATAAATACATCATATTTCAACCTCAAAAATAATCGTGATCAGCCCTAGCTGACAGCTATTGTACAGATATTGTTTCAATCCCTTTTTATACTTATTTTACTATACCTACTTGTAACCTTGACTTGAAACCATTTATTTATATCGTTTTTATGCTTGTTGTAAATGACAGTCACCCGTTACTGGTGCTATTTTAATATTAGTTGTCATCATAATGCAACATCAGCAGGCCATTTACATAGCTCTTTGTTAATCTTTGGCAATTACTGGGTAAAGCAGTACAAGGCTCTAGCATCCAATCAAACAAAGACAATGGCACAGAAGAGTCACCTTTCTATATACCTAATAGAGGCTGAGGCTGTAGTAGAGTATCTTCATTTGCAAAGATGCACCTTTATGTGCTGCCAAGGGCAGACACCCCAAGACCGTAAATACTAGGGTTGGGAAAAATAATCGATTCTTTGATGCATCGCGATTCTCGCTAGAACGATTCTGTCTTGATGCAGACAATTAATAATCTGAATTTAGTGGACAATGACATTGCAGAGAAGTGCAGTCCAAAGAGCTCAGCCTGCATGCAGCAATTTGTAGCCAGCATACCAGATTAGGAAGGAGATTGTCCCACCATGCTATGTCTGGCTGAAGAGTTCAGACTAAGGTCTGATACATTGGTGCACTGAAAGAGGTTCTGGGGATGTTGGAGAAGGACACGACCGTTAAAGTCTAGAATTGACTTCAGAAATTGGGAGAAGAGAGGGCGGTTAGATGCAGACTATGTTTTCTTAAATGTGGACTTTGCAGGAAACTACACTGCAGTTTAGCAGTATGGGATCGAGGCTCTGGCATCACGTGCAAATTATTTTATAAATAAAATAAATAGAATTTTATTTTATTTATTTATCCAGGCTACTGCTTAAGATGCAGTGCAGTTTCCTGCAAAGTCCATATTTAAGAAAACATAGTTGTCGGACACCCAGTTCTTTATGATATAAGGAACGACAAGGAGCATGATATGAAGGCAGCTTTCACGTGCTTCAAAAGCAGCATTGAGGATATCTAAAGGAAAATCCCTGCCATCCAATGTGTCCATATAGGTGTGGTGACGGCACAGCATCCCAATTCAAGAACAAATCTTTTTGGACTTTTCCCCAACATCATGGTGAATGTAGGCATTTTTTTGCCACTAGTCAAAGGATAGGGGTGCTGGATGGAGTGGGAGGGACAGTAAAGACGGCTTTGAGGGCAGCTGGGCCAGGAAGGTGGCAGACATCAGGGATGCAAGGTCTTTTGCCAAAAGTGCAAAAGCATCCTTCCCCAAGCTAGAAGTGAAGCAACATTGGCGAAACATCGACACAATTGCTAAGGTTTATGCTTTGGAGAAATCAGGGCAAGTGTGACACCTCTGCCAGGTACAATTACAATTAGGGCATTTGGCAGACGCTTTTATGCAAAGCGACTTACATTGGTTAATACACACATTGACACACTGACGGCAGAGTCAACCATACAAGGCGACAGCCAGCTCGTCAGGAGCAGTTAGGGTTAAGTGTCTTGCTCAGGGACACATCAACACTCAGCTAGGAGGAGCTGGGGATCGAACTAGCAACCTTTCGGTTACAAGACAACTGCTCTAACTCCTGAGCTAACATTTCAAAAAAGGGCACACATTTATTTTACACACACACACACACACACACACACACACACACACACACACACACACACACACACACACACACACACACACACACACACACACACACACACACACACACACACACACACACACACACACACACTTTTAGAAGATGAGACTTTTGTACGTACATACACTTAGTTATGCATTTTTCCTTGTGTATTGCATTTCTCCCTTCTCTATCATGTATCATGGAGTTACCAGAACACTGGAATTTCCTCCAGGAAAAATAAAGAATCCATCTATCAAGGTGCAAGTTCAACATAGAGCCTACTCATCCTCTATGCCAATTTCATAGGAGTGATGACGTAGACAGTGATGAGCTTGATGCTGGCCATAAGCCATCACGACATGGGACTGCCTACTAATCAGTTACAAGGGGAAGAAATCCAGCAGGCAGCTGTGGGTCTGGTTACAGATAGCCATCATGGGGGCCGTGAGGTTCTTGAGGTGAAATGAGGCTTGGGTTTGTAAACCGCCTACGAATAAAGGAGCACAAGTCCAGTGGCAGACATCACTTTTGAAAGCCATTACTAGCCGAGTCGTGCTACAAATCTGTTGTAACTGTGATTGTTCAGTTATTATAAATATAATTATACACATAAATAAATCTTGATCTGTTTATTCAATTTAAAAGTCGCCCTTCCTGATTGGATACCGACACCTGATTATGTGTGTATGTGCCTGTGCATGTCTGTGTAATTTAGTCAAGCAACCAATTGCCAAAAGATGTTGTTTTTTTACTCATCACCCGTAAATAGCTGCCATTTTTTGAGAAATCCATAATGGCCATTTTTTTTGTGAGTCAACAATATGAAAACACACGCACACACACACACACACACACACACACACACACACACACACACACACACACACACACACACACACACACACACACACACACACACACACACACACACACACACACACACACACACACACACACATTTGGTGCTACAGGATTTTGTATTCATGTTTGATTTTAACATACACCAGTTTTATTTTTTTATAGTAAAGGTTGCATCAATAATGCTTGAATGTCCCCAGACAGGCTAACGCCATTTTTTTTTTTATCTCAGAATCCCTTTAATTCTTTTTATTATTAAATAAATCTATATCAATACACAGTTAAAAAAAGCATATAGATCTTTGCTGCTTAGTGCATACGAAAAATCAACATGATTATCATGAGACATGTTGAAATAAAATACAAACTTTCACGATAGCAACTGACTTCCTATGCCCCAACGTGATTGAGGGATGGGGCTACCATGCATGTTTGTAGGGGTTTTCCTAAGGGAATACCCCCTTTCGGGTTGTGACTGGATTATTGGTGAACACGTTAAATATGCAGAATTACATGTCATGCGCTGAATTGGTTTATTACAGGATCATAATTACATTTGTTTTATGTTCTTAAGTTCAATGTGATGATGTATTGCAGAAGACTTGCCAAATGTAGCAGCAAATGTTGCATTATATCTGGATGGCTGGATTGAATTTAATTTGCATACCAAAAATGCTTTTAAACATTCAAAAATTACTAAATTAAAATTATTACAGAAATATATCGCAATATTGTTGGTGCCCTTCACATTTTGGTGGGTGCTCCTTAATTTTTGCTACCACGGGCAAAAGTGAATTTGAAAGGATGAAAGGACAGTACCTGAATTTGAAAAAAAATATCTCCACATCAAACAGTCATGAGAGCAGTCTCTTTCTTCGTCTAACGTTTTTGTCCATATGTGGCCTATTTCAGATAATGTTACAGACTGCCGTCAAAGGATAGCTGGATGTACCGGGGCATCTGCTTGAGTAACTTGTAAAAGCCTGGCTGTGTTTGTGAGGTTGTATTCATTAGGTTGAATAGGACAGACAAGCAGAAGGATGAGTAATGTTACTGTCGTAAAGGCAACACAGTCGTGAAGGGGACAAACATGATGCAAATGAAGATGAGGCCAAGTTCAAGGACAGTAAATGACCGAGAGACTCACACTTCAATTTAAGTAGCATGAGTTTCACTTTTCTAGGTATTTTTTGAATTTCACATGTTATTATAGGTCATTATAATCATCAGTTATCAGCTTGTCCGGCATGGTGTTTACAATCTTGCTTTCACTGTCAGGTCATCCAGTCCAACTCTCGACCCGGCCATATGTCACAGTGAGAGCCGCAGAGGTTACACCCTTCACACTGGCGCAAAGGGCGTTGTTACTCAGCCAGAGTAGCCCCTGCTACGACTCCTGCATCTTGGGAAGGACATGTGCTTCCTCTAAAACCCACTCGACAGCGTTCTCACGCTACTGTAAAATTCCCTGACAAGCCAGAGGTTGTAGGGATGGGAGGGAAGAGGGAGGTAGGGAGGGCTTTTATTTTATGTGGGCTATGTCAAATTTTCTAAATAAATTTGAATTGAGAAGTTCTGACCGTTTTATTTTACAACTTAAACAAAATTATAAGGCAGTAAAGTACTGAAAAAGGTACCGTTGGGTACCGGTACCAAATTCCAGGTAAAGGTACCGGTTCTAATTTGAACTGTACCCAAATTCTAAAAGCTGCAAATGCAGTTAATATGCCAATGCCTTCAGGGTTTTCCTTGGCTTAGGTCTGTAGGGAGAGCTGTTACTGGTGAGAGTTAGTGGTGGTTTAGACTAATCCACTGCCGTCTTCGCTCTCCTCGCACTGACTAGTTACATTGCATTAAGATTGTATGCCATAAACGGCATAAACATGTTTGCTTGGTTCCCGCTTGAACATGTTATCTGCGCTGGGATGCTGATTTCAGAGTAACTTTTTTGCCATCACATTTTTCCATGGGATCCTCATGTTCCCAGTCTTAAATGTCGCAGGCAGATCCAACAGCTGCTCGCTCTCTCTGCTCGCAATTTTCTTCCTTACTCTACACGTCTAGTTTGCGCCAGGCACACATAACTCATCATGTTCCACTTGTCAGCAGCAGAGTGGTATAGACATGCACGCGCCATCTGCTGGTATACATTGATATACCTGTCTGATTCGGTGTTTGACCTATTATCAAGCTGGTTTAAAAAATATATTACACCCGTCCAACACTAGGAATGACCTTGTCATATTTGTGCACCATTTTTTTCAAAGGCTAAGACCTGCACATAGTTTCCCCAAAGGCCAAGAGAGTGCTAATGAGCTAACAGATCCCCCCATGGGTCTCCAACAAACACAGGCCGCCGTCAGCATGTTTTTAGCATGCTTGGTTAGAAAGGGGGCTAATCTGGGTCTCGCTCATCTAAGGCATCCATCTTTACAAGTGTCCAGTTCTATTCCTATCCAGATGCACCAAGAATGAGGCCTGCAGCAACTGGCTTTCCGTCCTTTGAAACCTGAACCGGTACATCGTGCTAACAACTTGCTTCTCACTACCCACTACCCACTACCCAGGGCTACACAGAAGATTGAAGACTGGGACCACACCTGGGTCCAAATATGTTGCTAATGTTGTCGTAGATAAACGGGTCTTCTAAAATTAATCTCAGGTGACCAAGGTCCCGACAGCTATGTTGTTAAGCGTGTTGTTATAACCTTAGCTAAACCCAACACTTAAAGATCAAGACACATTGCCTATCAAATTTTGAAGGCCCTACTGGGCAATATGCCCTTTATAATGCAATGTTCATGTCTCTCTGCAAGGTTGGGTGACTGTGTGCATAGGCGGCCAATCAAGTTTCACCCTAGGGTTGCACTGGAGTACGGGCTTCACACTCCCAGAGTATGAGAAATATTTTGTAGGAGTGCGCAAAGAATACTAAAGAGGATTCACACATCCTCTGTTAGTTTGATCAATTGAAGGATCTAGTACCTCATAGGACAAGACTATTCATTATTTTTATTGGCAACTAACAAACCTGTGAGAGAAAAAATATGAGAAACTGTGTGTGCATGCTCCCTTTGCATACTTTAGATCGTTAATATTTTTTATTGTTTTGGCACAATACATTTGTCCCAATGATACATTCATCAAATTTTCATAATGAATCAAAAGCATATGCTACCATTGACTAACAGTTGCACAGGCTGGAGTTGTCAAACTGAATAACGTTCATGAGATTTTGTGGAATTGAAGATGTAAATATATATCTTGCAGCAGTGGGTCTTTTAAAAGTACTTGTAACCACGATTTCATTGAGTTTTATTTATCAAATGGGTCACCTATAAAAATGTCACATTATGCTATCACTGACTACTACTATCACAACACTTAAAAGTAGGCCTTAAAAAAAGTTAAGCCCACACGGAAATGGGGAAATGTGATGGTGAATGCTATGGGTACGTGGACGTGCCATGTCTGGTGGTCAGGTCACTAAAAAACATGTTATGTTGTTCAATAATATGTTCCTGAAATAGAGGAGGCTGCAGTTTCAAGACAAAGAGACAGGGACCTTCGTTTTTTTATAGATTGAAATGCTCTTTACTGTCCACGTACTAATAGTTACAAAGTTATTTTATTTTTTGAAGGTTTACACTGCCAAATTGATACTGAAACTGCAGCCTCTTCTCACTGCTAATGTTGTTTTCGGACACACAAGATAGCTCCTGGCGTAACGCATCTTCAAATCACTCTTTAGGTATTCGTCACACACAGCACATAAAGCAAAAACTATTCATATTTGGCATCATAGTTGTCCGTTGCCAGATCAAGTTTGTTAAATAAACATGTATTGCGTCTCCTTCAAGTTTCTATTTCTTTCAACCATCTGTTCTGTTGGTGGAAATGATATGAAGAGCCTACAGGCTAAAATCCTAAAACGATATTACATTCATAAAAAATGATCTTTATTATCATCCCTAATAAAGAACTGGGTTTTAAATAGGGTCTGTGTGGAAGCAACGGGTTTATAAACCTGGCTGCCCTAGTTTTAAAGGAATCTGTGAAAATCTGAATCTGCCATGAAAAATAATTATTTTGCATCCCTAATTACAGTTCACAAGTAGATCTATACAATTTCGCTAACATGTTGGGCCTGAATAATGAATAAGTTATTGAGCAAAGCCTTCTTTTTCTGATGCTTTCATCCTCAATATTAAAAAGAGAGGGAGACGATGCGTTATCCAAGTCCACAAAACTTTTGTCTTAGAAAATTGATTCAAAAGCATCCAGTGTCCTGCCAAAACAGGCTCTTTATGGGTGCTGCCATGGAACAGGCGTTTGAACAGGCAGTTTATGCACATCATTTTTGATGCTTCCTCTTAAAATCACTCTGCCTTCTACCCAGGCAGTACTGTGTCTTTCACTTCACTTTCATAATAATTCCATTTCTGGTAGACATCTGGAGAGCAGCCATAATTGTGGCTTATGACTCTTGGCTAAGAGGAAGTAAAACAGAGAGTTGGCTGGACCTTGCAGCCTCAACCTGTCCTACACTGCCACCTGCTGAGCATATCCACCAGTCAAACACAATGTAGTTCCTAAAAAGGTTGAATTTGTGTTTATATTCCATGTTCAGATCGCTTTTTCCCAATATAGGGACCCTTCCACATAAGGTTTAAAGCAATACCTAACAGCTGCTAGGTAACCCACCCTCTTTACTTGTTTATTGGTTCTAAGGAAACCTATGAGTCAATATAACCAGATGGTAGGACAAGGGCAAAACATACCCTGTCAATTCTAAATTGATCAAAGAATGGATAAACCAAGTAGTCAATAACATACCATAGGCTTAAAACATAATGTCATGGCACTTTACAAGGACACTATGCAGCATGAGTATGCATATCCAAGGTTCAAACCCACTTTTAAATAGCATCATGAAATTCATAGCCTCTTTATGGCACACGCTCAGTCGGGAATTCCAAGTTAGCAGACTCGAATGGCCTATTGAAGCCAATGGTGATCAAGATGATTTAGACAACTTTAGTGACTTCATTTCACTTAAACTAGTAAATCCTCACACACAGCTCTTAGATCCCAATGTTTTTTATTGTTATTTCTGATGAGGAACAAAAATCTACAACGATATAACATGAAGGTTTAATAATGGCAATGATCAAATAAAATGTAGGATCATTAATAAGCTCAATACCACATAAATACGTTCCCTAAATTGATTTCAAGCCAACTTTTAAGTAGGCCTAATGCACTTATTAAAGACAATCTTATCAAAACACGCCCATCCATTATATGGAATCAAAATATTGCCTTACAGTCACTCACATAGGCCTACACCCACAAAAATGACGTCGTAGCCTACTAGATCTGTCAAGGTAATCACTTTACCACCAAACTTCTTTCATAGTGACGACGAGAGAAGAGACAGACACATGATGACAAGCGTATTCCTTATCATGTTGGTCTCAATTGAAAAGTTCATGGTTAAGATTGAAGTCATAAGGATTGCTTGTGTTATAAATAGGCCTAGCTTTCTTAATTGTCCCACTAGGCCTATATATGTATTGAAATGTTGTTTGACCTGTTTATATATATTTTACATTTGTATTTCTGTTTTAATAAATAAAGGTTAAATAAAATGTTTACAATGAAACGAAACCGTGTTGTTTCTTGGTGAGACAAGGTCGGTTCGCGGACCAACATTGCAACGCCACTGTCCTGAGCAGTGCACTCCACTGACAGACCCTACGCACTGTCGGGAGACCCCGCCCCCTTTACATGTCAATCAATATCGATTCATAGTAGGAATAAAGTACAGAAAGGCACGTCAAAATCTACCCCTCATGAAACTACCATGAGGTTCGACTCCAGTTTTTGGGGTCCTCAGGACTGGAGCAGTCTTTTAACCGGGCTCCTGTACACACACCGTGGGTCGGGTATCCCTGCTCGGGATCGGGCCTAACCCCCTCGTAAAACTAATTTAAAGTTCGCCGCTCGCTGCAAAGTTTAACTATTGTTTAACGTAGGCCAGCGGAAAAGTGACGGAATGGCGACTGTACTTTGCAACTCGTAAAGTTCAGTGGAAAAGCCGCAATGAAACATGACCCCGGAGTTTTAGAACTACAACGCTGTTGTCTTGTGGCATATATATCCTGGTCGTTTCCTCAACAAACTTTCCCCAAACTCACCTTCTTCTGGACAAGTCGCATTTTCCTCTTCACTTCGTGCCACTTGCGTGATTATCGACGGCGAGTGATCCATTACATCCGTAATTAAAATCCGCATAAAAACGGCAATACTCAATGAAATAGTTTCGAGGAGTTATGGCAAAAAATATTTATATTTCGCCACTCCCTGTCTACATACGCGCATTCTGTGCGTAGCACGACACGCTGAAGGAAGAGTCGGAGGCGTTCGCTGCTGCGAACTGGAGAGAATCAAACGCGGTGGCTAAATATCGGGAAATTGATTACTTTGTTTAAATGACCTTACGTTCAACAACTTCATCAGTTTCACTAAACGTGCGACCTGACGGTTTTCAAGGAAGCCCTATCCTTAAAGCCACAACACAGGATATGAGGCTATAAGCCTGAAGGCCCTGGTCAACATAGCAGTTTATGGATTTGCATTCGGTTTGCCTTTTAAATGTAGGATAATTTAATGTAGGCCTAATGTTTTAATAGACGTAGGCCTATCAGTATTTAATTAATCAAACATGAATGTGTTTGTACTGATAAGTGTGCAAGAGTTGATAGTTATTGTGTTGAGGAAGAATCATTCCCAAGTATCACGTGAAAAACCTAAGAACTATAGGCCTATCGTGTTTCAAAAGTTTGTCCCAATTCAAAAGAGTTAGGGACAGTCTTCAAAGGGCGGACATCGATACTGATGTTTTAATGCCACCAGCCGTCTTACAGTATTTCAGTTAGCCTACTGTTGTATCAAATGGTTTCACAGTTAATTCGTTCAATTAGCCTATAATTCAAACATAATCACCTTTTAAAAGCATAATTTGATCAAAACATCTTCTGAAAATGCTAAGCTAAAAATGTAATGTTAAATAATGATGCCTTAAAGTATATTGCACAATAAGATATGCAATGTCAATAATGTAGGCCTAAATATGGATGAGATTTTCAAACAAAGTTACATTAAGATGCCCATGTGTCGACTCTGTAGTAGCCTGACCTGTGACCTTTTGATGACACATCCCCCATATCATTGCATTAGATCGTTGAAAACAAATTGACGCATTTGCATTTAAAGATTTATAATTCCCACTGGAGTTTAATAAACACTCCTGTATAATTTCAGCTTTATTATTGCAAACACAAAAGCTACGTTCAGTTTCAATGTGATCAATTTGATTTGGATCAAGTTTAAATTTATAGAAGGCAGAATAATGTACGATAAATGATATAATATATAATGTAATATCATAATTAATACAACCTAATGTAGCAACAGTTTGTGTGTTTGTTTATCCCCTACCACCGTGTAGCTTTGAAAATAGTTTGCTCATAGTGCATAATTTTCATCAAAGACTCTTTACAGACAATCCCTTAATAAAATTGTTCTTTATTCTTCAACGACATATTTTTAAGTTACCGGATACATCTTTGAACATGACCCCGATATCGTTGATAGAGAATGTGTGACAGCTTAAAGTAACGGTACAAAATAACACTTAAAAAATGTTTAAATGTCCCATGCCATGAAAACTTTATTTTATGAGGTTTTCTAATAATAATGTTCCCCTAGCCTGCCTATGGTCCCCCAGTAGCTAGAAATGGCATTAGGTGTAAAACAAGCACTAGGTATCCTGCTCTGCCTTTGAAAAACAAAGCTCAGATACACCGATTTGGAATTTTCCCTGTATGCCATCATACGGGGACATGTTACCTCCCCTTTCTCCAGAGAATTTGGCCCGCCAATGAGACATTGAGCTACGACCATGCGAGCGCCACATGTGGGTGTGTGTGTGAATACACACACTGTAACACAAGTGTGTTTCTTCTTTGTTATTTGGATAACCTTTCTGCTGTTGGTGTTATAACACGTGGAGTTCTCTGACGTCTCTGGTACTTCCACAGCAAGACTCGTAGCATGGGGTTATCTCAGCCATGGTTGAGAAGGAATTAGGGGAAAAGGAACTTTGGCTTTGACTCCCTGAAGCACATGAAGCGCGTAATGGAGGAGAAAGGGATCGTTGCCCGCGGCTGAGGCACCACCGCCGTGAGGCGCCACCGCTGCGAGGCGGTGGCGCCTCTGCGCTGCCCGCTGCCCGCTGCCCGCTGTCCACTGTCCACTGCCGATGCGGTTTTCCCTCGGCAGCTATCAGTGAAGGTATACACAGCCAAGGACTGTTCAGTTCCCAGATTGTTCTCCACAAACTCTATACAGACCTATTTTAGTTGCATAGACATTACAAAACTGCTTTGTTTACATTATATCACCTTCTACCTGAACAATGCAGGCTTTGGTAATGTGTGTTTCAGATCAATTTTATATTTTCTCAAACAATTGCTAATGAATTTATTTATTTTGGAAGATTAGCCTAAATTCAGAATTACAATGGCATGTTTGTCTTACAGTAAAAAGACCAAATATTAAAAGTAACCCACTATTAACGCAACAATAAATGATGGACCATGCTTTCCTGTACAATATCTCATAATGTATTCTTATGTATTCTTCCCCTGTCTTCATCTTAGAGCTGTCGGCTGGGCATTCTCCACTGATCTCAGACTTCAGCCTCAGTGTTCACCTATCTTGGCCTTCACGTCACCGGGCCCTTTGGATAGCTTATCTGAGGCTGGAAGAAAGACACGGTGAGGATCATGACTCTCAGCGTGACGCATGGGTCGCACAAGACCGGGAGTCAGATGGCAGTGGTTTGTGAATAATTACGGTACAGGGGAACATTCTCTGGAACATGTCTGTCATTACTGTTAACCATATATTGTCTAGGCTCTGTTGCTTTGAGTTTACCCTCTTCAGTTATATTAGAGTGTATGATGTCTCTCTTTTCGATTAGATGGCATTCAATTATATTGCATGAGACCGGATTACATTATATCCGATTATTAGACTAAATTCTTTTACATCACATTAAATTAGGTCAGATTATTAGACTCAACTACATTACACAACATTGTTTAAAATTGGATCATATAAACCTAGTTTATTAGATTAGACTTTATTACGTTACATTTGATTTGATTATCATTTTTAAGCTAGGTTTCAATTTAAAGTACCTCATCTTTGTAAAACATTTGAGTCAACAGCATCCAGGATCTTTTGTGATTTACTTCAGTAATTTAAGCAGGCACTTCCATCCAACAGCATTAACTGTCGATACATGTCATAATGGTTCAAATAAGGGGGTTACGGCATGTTGCTCTATGGCTGCAGATGGACTGCAAACATGAGGGTTTGGACTCTGAACTTTTTCACTGGCACTAAAATTGGAACTAACACTAAAATTATTTACCAAGCCGCCATCATGGTTCTAAACGTAAGCTAGGTAGGGGGATCTGAATGTTGAAAAACAAGGTTCATAAGAGCCTGCTCCTACCCACCCTTGACCAAGATTTAGGCCAACCAATATGTCTCTCCAAAGGGGTTCGGGATGGTGACCGTGTACCTCCAAAGACTGTCCAGCGAGCCATTCCCACACCACCAGCGCCACCACGTCCTGGTCCTGGAAGACGTAATGGTGCTTGGGTCCTTCTTTCTTGGTCCAGACGACGAAGGGGTCAGGGGAGGCGCTGACCTGAGTCCGACCCACCAACTCGGCAGCGCTGCCCTCCCGGAGAACCACATCACTCAGGTCCTGGAAGATCCTGGAGGGCCCTTCTCCCAGGGATGGGATGTGGGATGGGAAGAAATTATATATGCAATGGAAAACTGTAGAATGGAATGGGATGGGGTTGAATAGATTGGAATGATGACGGAATGGAATGGAATAACCTAGATTAGAATAGAATAAGAGCAGAAAAGAAAGCAATCATTTTCACTTTATATTAACAACTGACTGCACTGGATGTCTAGTGAGTCATGAACCACAAGGAAAATAGGTCTACAAACAAAGTAATGGACCAAAGAAAATAGGCCAGAATTCAAAACAAGCCATGAACGCTGTTTTTCCATTAAACACTAGCAACCTTTTTCAGTCGAGCTCAGTTTATATCACAGCTTCTAGAATAGTCACTCAGGTCGCTTTATACTTTGAAATGGAAATTACTTTTGACTGGTTTTCTTACATTATGATTTCAATATTTTTTATATTGTCCAAGCAAAAATACTTCTAAATCTAAATCGAATTAAATCACATTGCCCCACTGTAATTGTCCCCTCCCTCCCTATGCCAGAGCGGTTAATCTAACTACAACACAATGTTAAGTTGAATCTTTATCTTACCTTGGAGCTCCACTTCAGATCCCACTCCAGTCAGTTGACCTTGGTTGGGAGCAGGCTTTATATGTTTTAGGGATACTTTGGGGTCTTTGGGGCCCCTCAAAGCCTCAATCAGAATATGCTGGTTGTCTTTGTTTAGGCCTTGACTTAAAAAATTGGTATGGCCTCAACTGATTTAGGATGGGCAGCAAGTGGTCCGACCAGAGAACTGGTACTCATCCATTTATAGTCTTCACATGAAATGCTCCAGAGAATTGGTCCATGGTTTAATAAGCTGCCACTTGGAGGACCGTAAACGGAAGGAGTTGATATGGAGACTGGCCTCAGGGAGTGCCAAATAAGCAAAGACACGCATGGACAAACACACACACACACACACACACACACACACACACACACACACACACACACACACACACACACACACACACACACACACACACACACACACACACACACACACACACACACACACACACACACACACACACACACACACACAGGATTTCTACAATGATGTAGGCATGATCCTAGCTGGACTGGGACCAGTCGGCAATGATTAGGACTAGTAAGAAATCTTCGACTACCACTCCAAATCAGGATTGTTGCTAATATGGGACGTGTCATCCATCATCAGGACAGGAGTAGTATTAGGTCATCAATTACCACTCCTACAGGAATGAATAAAATAAACATTTTGAAATCTATTAGTTGCATGAGTTGCATTGAACAAATATACATTTTGCTATAAACTAAGCAAAATTTATTTGAATGATTTTCCTTTCAATGTTATCCTGCCAAGCACTCCGTGTTTGAAGGACGCTGCATTACTCGCCCTGCCTTTCTATGCCAATGCCAAATAGCCGCATAACCACACAGCATTTTTCTCTAAACCAAAACAAAGACACATACCAAGGATCAGACATATGTGTGTACTCCATGTGCTATTTATTGGGCAAAGTGTGACAGCTGTCATGCTTACTACATGCCAGAGCTCCACAGCTTCACCAAAAAGAAGGGAGTTCAATTGAGGCCAAATACAATCACTCAATAAATAAACAAACAAATGCAAACACGAAGATCTGATCTATGATCTGAACTGGGAAACCGATAATCCTCTTTGACTTACGAAACTATGTCATTTTATTTTTTTGGGAAGGTGGTCTGATATCAATCACTTGAGGCCCTGCAATACATTCCATGAAATATATTATAGAATTTACAAAATGTACTGCTTCTCGCAATCATATCATCTTTTTTGGCATCTGGAAGCCCTGTTATCAGGTTGTATCAAAATTCCTGTCTCATAACCAAGTAACAAAATTCATATGAGGGTCGGGCAGTCTCACTGATATTACACCCCAATGTATTTTCACTCTCTCGTCTGGGGTGTAGAGGACCGGCACTGTTCTACATTCAATTTAAAGCAATATCATTTTTAAAAGAAGACAATGGCAGTGACAAATGCACCCAAGCACTGAAATCATTATAAATTATTTCAAAATATCAAATCAGCCAACTTGAAGTTTAAAACAATTTTGTAGTAAAACGGGCATTTTTTTTTTCATTTTGCTAATTTATATCTCTCATTAAGTGTGTGCAGTTTTTCCATTAAAATGTAAACATGTAACACCAGAAAGGTTTCACATGCCGATAATATACTTTTTTTATTTCCTCTTGCATGACAAAGGTATTTTAAAAACAGCCATATGATGTATCTACACTATCTTTCTAATTTGCGTTATTTTGATTATTTTAATTTAACTACAAAGTAGTTATAATTGTTCTTTAAAAAAGGTTAGTATTGTGACAAAAATACAACCTACAATCGAAATCTCTCAGCCCTAACATTGGAAAATGGTTTCATTATGACTGATGCTTACACATTAAGGGCACTTGGGAGCTACCCTAAAACCACTCATACTCATAAGACATCTAGAGCACTCTGTCACATTTTAAAATCCTTAATCAATTGACAGATAATTTGTTGCGCTAGTTGAATTGATATCTTAATTGTTCTGTTGTCGGGTAGTTTACTAGAAACAGTCCAAAATTGTCTTCAACAATCAATTGATAACTGTACAGAATGCTTATAAAGATTGTGTCCTGTTGTTTTACCCTATATTTTACAGCCAAGGGAAATTCTTTCATTCCATTGATCTGAGAAAAAAGGAATAAAATAAAAATAGTCAAATAAAAGTTTTCCTTCTTACATTTTTGCATTGATCAAAAGCTTTGTTTTAACGGTGAGCCCTTGTTAATATCATCCCCACGCTGTGTAAATCTTGTGAGGTACTTATTTGGAAAATCCTACAAACCGGCATATGCTTCATGAGAACAAAGATTACGGCAACATGATTGACAGTGCTGTTCATGCCCATACAATCCCTGTTACATCCCTAACATCCCCTAACGTTTCCCTTGTGTGCAAACTGTTCAAAACAACTCTTCATATAAGCCTTGTAAATGGCCCTAGATTTTGTTCACACTAAAAATATTTATACAATAAATATTTTAATTCTGACGTCGTTTTTTTCTATTGTCTTCTTGGATAGCACTTGTGTAAAAGTACACTTACATAATACATTTCTAACCAAAGTTTGATTTAACAAACTAAAATCAATGCAAGTTGTACCCAATGGATGATATGCTACTTTTATGGGAGGAACTAATGTGCCCTAGGTGTAACTTAAAATGTTTGGCATAGCTCCACAGGCTTAAAATAATATATATTCCAAATTGTTGATTTTAAAAGTGCATACCAAAAAGGGATGCAATGGTTCCTGCCGAAAATGTATATAAAGGGCATAGTTACAATCGTTGAGGTACTAACATAAGAACTTGAATGAAAATAAAGTACTCGTTCATGAAATGTTTTTTTTCTTTGACAATCTAACCAGTATCATCGTAGCTTAATACGTGTCCTCAAACCTGGTTAATTGTTTTCTTTCCCAAAATGACTTTGGCCTTCCGGAAAACACTACAACAATTCCATTTTTCTAAGCGACCAAAGTTCTTGTTTCTTGTATGTATCGGCGTGTCCTTCACCCACAAAGCCAGTTCTTGGGCCCACCAACGACAGTACCTGCAACACTTTGCTCTCCAATGAGCTAGGTATTTCCTTTGCGCTGAACAACAACACCCTGAGCCCCGCTAGTTAGCTTAGGCTAGTCTAGGATAGGCTAGGGGCATGTCGCCCCGGCTAGGTGACGGGAGTGGTGGGGACCGCGGTCATCATGGTAGTAGCGCTGGGTGGTTGCACATTGGGGCTGGGAGGGCCGGTGGAGGAGTAGGAACGCAGAAGGACCTTGTGCTTGGTGGCCCCTTCCTCGCGCCTCCTCTGCTGCTCCGCCAGGAACTCCTTGAGGCGTGTGGTGGTGAAGGTGAGTGTCTGTCTGCGAAGCCGCATCAGGTAGGCGTCCTGCAGCCACGAGTTGCTGAAGCAGTCCTTAATAGCCGGCCTGGCCCTGGGAGTTGACACAGGTTTTACTTTATTAGCGGGAAATCAGGGTTGATCGTGATGTTTATCTGCTAGTGGATGCTTTTATCAAGTTCCTCTTTGCAATGCTGTCAGTGCATTAATTTGTTAGCATGTGTGGCCCCCAGTGGGGAACGAAACCTCTAATCCTGTCAGGGTAAATGCCCTGCTCGGCAGGGCATTGAGCTAGGGAGAACCATTGAGTTGGACAGGACTTTACACCTTAAACGTAGGTTATATACCGTTTACATCATTCCAGTTGAACCATGTTCAAACGGGTTCTTTGTAGTTTCTTCATAGACAGCAATATTTATTTTTCCTATAAAAGAGCAACTCAAACAAATTCAATTCAAATGTTTCGACCAAAAGTATTGTTATTTGGGAGTATTATTCTGTGTGACTGCAGGCCAACTCACCAGGGGTAGCTACAGATGATCTTCTTGAGGAATAGAGAGGCACTTTGGGATACATTCTGGTAGAGTTTGGAGAGGTCAAACTTGGCGGCCTGGATCCTGACCTCTGTCTCCTGGGGGTCATTCTCCATGAAAGGTGACCTTCCACTCAACCTTTGAAGAACCACACAAAGAGAGTGTAGGAATGACATAAAGGTATATGAAAAAAACAAGTCAATGGATCCATCTAACGAAACAGATGATATCATTCTGTATTGGCCATTTCTAAGTAATGAGACAAGAAATTGGTATTTACTACACACTAATTGTTCCATTTCACAAATCAAATGAATGCAAAGGAAACCCACCCTAGGGGTTAGATCAGTTACAATCAACAACAAAAAATAAAAATAAGCTGATAATAAAATTGCCTCTCCCCAACAGTAACACAGGCGTTGGGCTGGAAAGAACACTCAAACGTAATCCTGAATTCTCCTTCAACCCAACTCCTCCTTTGCGTGTAAAAATAAAAACCATGGCAAGGCGCTGCTATTTGCAGAGATCTAACAGGGTTGGAGAACCAAGAGATCCCCCGAACTCACATGATGAAAGTCAGCACGCCCACACTCCAGATGTCTGCTGGAGGACCTACCACATCGCCCTTCACCATCTCTGGAGCTGGAGGGAGGGGTGAGTGGGAGGGAGGAGAAGGTGGGGAGAGGGCGGGGAGGAGAGGGAGGAGAGAGAGGGAGGGAGGAAGGATGGGAGGAAGATTAGGAGGGAGGGAGGAAGGAAGCATTGGAGGGAGAGGTAGTGAGAAAAGAAGGGAGGGGAAGAGATACAAAGGGAGGAGATTATGGGAGGGAGCAGAGGGTGGAATAGAGGATGGATGGAGAGAGGGAGGAGGGAGGGAGGGAGGGAGGGAGGGAGGGAGGGAGGGAGGGAGGGAGGGAGGGAGGGGGGGGAGGGAGGATTGGAGGAGAGGGTAGGAAAAAGGGAGGGAGTATGGAATAGGGCGAGGAACGAGGTGTGGGTTGCAATAGTGGGAAGGAGGGAGGAGGGAGGTTTAGTCAGAACGCAAACCAACATTTTTAGGAACCAAAGCTCCCTGGGTTTATATTCTCAGTTTATATTTTGGTGGTTTACCTTATTTGCAATATATGTGTGTCACCAGAGCCACTAAGCATATTCCCCGATGGCGTCCATGAAACCAAATAGAAATTTAAATTTCTATTTTGTTTTGAGCAATTTAATAAACAGATTTAACGAATACAATAATAATATTATGACTGCTGTGCTATAACATATGTCAGACCACGCCGCATGTGTTGTGCCCTAAAATATAGTTACGCATTCAATCTAACTCGACAGAAAAGTTATCTGTTGTATTTCTGTATGAGTACTATTCTGCCCAGCAACATACCAAAAAAAATCCTTACAATAAATCCATTTCAGATTCTGATTCTGATAAAAGCAGAGATGGCAAAGTATAGAAAAACAGTACCAATGCTGAGTCCACAGCCCCTTGTATAGAAGGGCTTATCATTAGCACCAATAACACCAGCTAACTTATGGTACCACCCCGTCCTTCCATGTGAACCCTTACACATGTACTCCAGCGTGCCGATGGGGGGGCTGAACTGCTTGAGGAACAGGGGGTTGAAGCTCTGGGCGCTGCCGAAGTCGATGATCTTGATAACGTTCATGTAGGTGACGATGATGTTCTCTGGCTTGATGTCCAGGTGCAGGATGCGGCGCGTGTGCAAGTAGTCTAGCCCCTGCAAGATCTGGATGATGTAGGCCACCACGTCGTCTTCCGAGTAGCGGAACCTGTGGCACACCCACGGACACTATTTATAACAGAATATAACTTTTTTCCATTGATTACATTTTCTTTGGTGGGGATATTTTGGTCATTAATGATCTAAGATTTAGACGCCAAAACTGCAACAGTGCAATTTGTTTACGAGGATAATCTGCCCGAGTTGTTGAAGTTAAGTGAAGGAACTTAAGTGTAAAATAATTATATTCCTACGGAGGTCAGACCAAATGGTGTTGATTTAAAACAACTACAAACATTATTTTACAGTTTAGTACTATTGGCTGTATTTCTTTGTCTATATTTCTGTTTCAATGTCCGCAGTAACTTTGGGTGAAAGCTACTGAATGTCTCAATTCTAAACAGTCATCCCAGACACAGGTTGAACGTCCCCTACAGCCCTACCGGTCGATGAGGCTGTAGAGCAGCTCCTTGCCACTGCAGCACTCTGCGATGAGCACCAGGTAGCGCGGCGTGACATAGGCCTCGTGCAGGGCCATCACCTTCTCGTGGTGCAGAGACTTGAGGATGTCGTATTCCTGCAGCACCGATTGCTTGGTGTCCGCCTCGTACGGCACGATCTTGGCCATGAACAAGTTGCCCGTGGCATTCTCCCGGCACTCGCGGATCACCCCGAAGCGGCCCCTGTGTGCGGTGATGAGAAGCAGCAGCAGTCTGATCAACCGAATACTTCGGATTTTGTGAGTGAATAGATTGTTTCTTTTTGTTGTTTTATTCGCATACAAATACAGGCTAGTAGCAGGATTTCATTGGCACGTCTGATTCAGTTTGAATTTTGTAGCACTATGATCTACTTAATTTGATGGTATTTTAGTTTTTCTTTTGTACAAATAAAGCAGAAAGGCAGTATATCAAAGCATTCCAAATTCTTATTATGAAAGGTATTTTTGTATGAAATGTTTTATTAATTTTGAAATGAACTTTGGAATCAACCTTGAAATGAACCTTTACGTGAACTTATGAATCAACTGTCAGAATGCATTTTTAGTTTGACTCCAACTCCACCATTGTCCATCCACGTCTCCATACCTGGCCTTCTCATCCATGAACGTGTAGGGCTTCTGGGGCACTCCCTGGCGAAGAGCCCCCTCTCCGGGCCGTCCCAGGGGCGTCCTGCGTCCCGACGGGGTGGCTCGTCCAGAGGGGGTGACCCTGCCGGACGGGGGCCCGCGGGGGTCCTTGCCCCCCTGGGGGCCCGCCATGGGCGACAAGCTGGACACCAGCACCACGGGTGGGGAGAAGACCGGGGGTGCAGCAGGTGCAGCGGTGGAGGTGATGGTGATGGTGGTGATGGGGGTGGGGGTGGGGGTAGGGGAGATGGTCGTAACCGAGGTAATGGCCAGCGAGGAGGGGGGAGTGGCGCGATACATGGGCACAGAGGAGATGGGCTTTCCGATGGCGGGGGCGGGTGTGGATGAGGTGACAAAAGGGGGTGGCGACATTGGGACGGGGCTCCTCGGTTTGGGCAGGACGATGGGGGGCGGAGCCAGCTTGGCCTTGGGGCCGCCCATGTTGATGTTGAGGGTGGTCTTGGCTTTGACAGGGGGGCTGGGCTGGGCCACAGGGGCCGCAGTGACAGGGATAGGGGCCGGACTGGGGGCAGGCGCTGGGCGGGTGGGTGCGCTGGGCGCGGGGGACACAGCTTTAGCCGCCGACACGACCACAGTGGGCGACGGAGTTGTCCTGGCAATGGGGCCGGGCCGGGCGGTGGGGGGCTTTGCCGTGGTGACGGTGGGGACGGTTGGGGCGGCGAGGGTGACTGTGGGGGTAGCGGTGGCGGTCTGGGTGGTGGTCACCATGGGTTTGCTCTGAGCCGGTTTGATGGGCGTCACGGTCATGGATGATGTCATCACCACGGGAGGGGTGACGGTCGGTGCCGTTTTGACCACCACGGTCGCGCTGCTGGTTTTGGACGGTTCTGGATACACACGCAGAGAGAGACGGGATGTGTGACAGATTGTACAAATTTGATAAGATACAAGGAGCACACTCATTTACAACAGAGTGAGTTGCCTGTGCCATCATATGAACCCCTTACATTTAATACATGAAGGATGATCATCCTAATAATCGATCATCATCATCATTATCCTCGAGCATCGCTTCTGTATATGTCCCACAAATTTTAGGTAGTACTTGTAGTAGGTGTTATTCCCCTAAGCACTTTGTTTGGTATGTTGACCAACAACCACTACATGGAAATGAGTGTGATAGATTGATTGTGCACTGAAGTAAGATGAGTACGGAAGTAAGATGAGTACGGACCTGTTGGATCCAGACAAACTTGGTCAGAGAGGTTGCTGTACGGGCCCTGGCCCGCCTTGTTCACACACGCCACCCGGAAGCGGGAGGATATCCCCGCTGGCAGGTCAACCACGTTGTAGTAGCAGTCGGCCACCCCTGTAGCCACGATGAGCCACAAGCTTTCTCCTGGAGGAGGAGGAGGAGGGGGAGGAGAGGTGAATGGGGGGGGCAGAGAATAGGAGGAAGAAAGGAGTGGGGAGGTGGGGGAGCAGAGAAGAGTATGAGTTGGATGAGGAGAAAGCAGTGTGTAGGAGAGAGGAGGGGGGTGGGGGGGTTGGCAGGAGGGTTTTGGGGGAGAAGGCTCATTAGGAGGAGGGATGGGAGGGAAATGAGGGATGAGAAGAGAGGAGGAGAGGAGAGGATTAGAGTGTAAAATAGGGAGAGGGAAGCAGAGGGAGATGGAGGAGAGGGAGAAGAAGAGGAGACGGAAAAGCATAAATGAGAAGATTAGAGAGATTATAAAGAGATTATAAAGTGCATATCACTTTTAAGCTTCCTGGGTAAGATTCAATAGCCTTGAACACAACAACGGAGACATAAAGCAATATAACATGGGATTGCATACTTCTGAGAACGCAGAAGTATGCACACACAAGATTCATGTAAAATACTATTGGCGGGTGGACTCACTCTCTGCCTTCCTCTCCAGAGAGTAGGTACATGGAGCCAGGTTGTCTGAGGGCCTCCACACCACCAGAGCTGTGTCCTTGTATTTCTGGGGGACCTCAGGGGTCCCTGGGCGATTGGGAAGGCCTGCAACGTACATGTCATCAAAGAGTTAGAGAGGGAAAACAGGAGGCGGACACTGGGTGGTACCCATACTTAGGACCTATGAAAATGCTACAGGAGAAAGTAGAGTATGGAGTATTTGTGTTGAATGTGATTGCTGTGAATCACACTTCATTTATAGAGTATGATGATATTTGTGTTACATTGAGGTTTGTTGCAAAACTGTATCTGTTGTTGACTATAAAATGTCATCTGTAACACGTCGCAAATGAAAACTCTGCAGACTACTCTACTCTAAAGTGTTTTTTCAGATGAAGTAAAGGTGGTCTCACGGGCCAGGGAGATGGTGCAGGAGCTGAACACGGCGCCCAGAGGGTTGGTGGCCACACATTCGTACAGCCCCGCGTCCTTCTTGGTGGTCTGCATGATCATTAGGAGCTGCCGGCCGTCGGGGCAGGAGATCAGGTTCATCCGGGCGTCAATCTCCAGGGCCCTCTTGTCTGGGGAGACATGACACCAGCTGGAGTTAATGTCGGAAGATTGTTTCGGGAAACTTTCATCTTTGGCTTGTTTTGTCAATGTGGATAAGGGATCGAAATCTCAGATTCATAATAGTAATTATCAGGGACCAAGTATTGTAGTAGTTCCAGTATTCGTCTTTTATTATTTGCAATATTGCTCACTTTCTATTGTTTGTTAACTGTGCTGTACAGTCCGTTGCTACTGGCTACGGTAACTGAATTTCCCTAAGGGAATGAATAAAGTATCTACCTTGTAACTTAATTACTTATTTTATTATACTTATTGCATAGAACTAGATAATAAAGCGAAATGGTAAAATAAAAAAATGTCCCCTGACCTTTGACCCAAGCGATGTGGGGGTGTGGGCTTCCCGCAGGCAGGCAGCTGAGAGTGACTGGGTCTCCCTCCAGCAGCACATGGTCTCTCAGCTTGATGTGGAACACTGGAGCAAAGTCTAGCGTACACACAGGAAGTAGACACGACTTAAAGAGAGTCATAGCATGTAGATGGGGAATGATTAGCCGGTTCATATAAGAACACTCAGCCCTGCACTGTTTATTTAAGGCAGAAAAAAATAAGCAAACATATAATTATATATTATAGAGAGATGTAATACATTCAAAGAATTTATCAATCCATCTTGATACCAGAGTGTGAACTCAAAAAGGATTGAGCATACAGTTTGCATACAGCATATGCTATTCTCATTATTGAAGATGTCATCAAATTATTAATTCAGAGCACTACTAAAGTTTCACTAGCGTACCGGCTGCCAGCTTAGAGTACTGGCGTGTCCGTAGACCACTGCTGTCTCTGGTGATGGCGGTAGGAATGTCCGGCTGTGAAACAGTCTTGTCCCGCTTTCCTCTGGTCAGGCCCCAGCGATCCCAGCGCGACCTGCGCTCAACCTCTCCAACTGAAACACATAAAAAAGGTTAATCATCAAATAAAGAAGGATTTCAGAGATAAAAGATATTTGTGTCAAAAATACATTTAGGTATAGCCTGGCTTCGCCCGCTTGAGTACTTCTGCTCAATTTAAATTTCCCTTCAGTACTACATCTGGGTCTACGGTATGTTCGTGGGTTTTCTCCATCCAAATTTTCTGCGTCCAATCAGCGAACAGAGGCAATGGCTGAGAACAATGTTGTAAAGTCAGGTCTCGTTGACCGACATCTTTACGCACGTTGTTTGGTATGTTTACAGCCTGAATCGCAACATAATTCTCGGCAAAAAGTTAGCGATTGGTTATGGCAGAACCAGAGAGGCACTGGGCAGATCCAATAGTTTTAAACTTCAACAGACACACGCCTTTAAGTGAGTTAACGTTTGTCAATTGAGTAGGTCCAGACACTCTCTGCAAATGAAATGAAGTACGATAGTCTGGTAGGACCAGGATAATTTAGGTCAACTTCATGACTACAAAATAACATTATGACGATAAACGTCGTTATTATTTTAGAACTGATACAAATCTTGTAATGTACATTTTTCAAGAAGTTGAGAGCATGGTTTCAGCATACCCTTGGAAGTGTCCGACTTGAGGCTGGACATGGAGTCCAGGGACTCCGAAGAGGCTCCGTTACTGGTCTGAGCAGCCAGCTGGTTCGAAGGCACCGCAACAGTCTTGACGCCGCGATTCTCAGAGGCTGCGCGGCGAAGCATCGAAAAGATGGGCGTGCGCTTTTGCTCCTTCTCCTCCGACACCTTCCGCTCCTCAGAGAAGCTGCGGATCCTGGTGGAGATGCCCGCCACCGTTGACTCGATCTTCCTGCGCATCGCCAGGACCGGAGACTCTTGGGGTTTCTTCACTTCCTTGTCCTCTGACTCAGGCTGCACGTCTTCAGCTCCGCCGTCCATCCTCAACATCTCCACCTCCTTCTTCTCCTGAGAACCCTTTCGCCCCAGCGTCCACGACAGTCTGCGCTTCGAAGCGGCTTGTTCTTCTTCCTTGGCAATTTCTTCTTTGCGTTCGGCTGACGGCGTCCTCTTCAGACGCATGGAGAGCCTCTTCATGAAGCCCTGGTCCTTCTGAGCTTCACGGAGATCCAGCACAGACTTGGACTTCTCCTCAAGTCTCCTTGGTGCAAATTCCAGAGGACCGCCGACCGGACCCGGTCGGTAGATGTCTTCCCCCGTCTCCGTGGTGTCTGGGGCCACCACTGTCGGTTTGTCTTCGTTCTTTGATCTGGTCAGGAATTTAAAGCTTCTTGTCAGTGACGACTCACGCTTTTTGAAGCGTGCCTCAAAGACTTCTTCAGATGTTATGTCCTGGAAGTCGTGTGCAGCGTTTAGTTCCCGTGTCAGAGACTCAGAGACAGCGCGGGGTGGACTGGGTTCTTTGGCGATCAGTTCGGGCGATGCAACTCGCGAATAGACAGCGGCGTGTTCATTGGATGAAACGATGATTGGCTTTGAGCGACCAGGGAAGGCAGACAGTGTTTCAGTAGGGGGAGGTGCTGGTGATGGAGTAGGTGTAGGTACAGGTGACAGAGGAGACGGGGCAGTAGCAGCAGGTGGCTGAATAGTTTGGGTTGACGTTGGGAATGTTGATGATCCTTGAGCGGCGATTGGAGTAGAGGGGTTTGACGAATAGGATGCATTTTCCGGTGTAATTGTGGGTACTATGATGGTCTGCATGATGCTAGCATATGCCGACCTCCTTCCGTCTGGAAGAACAACCACAGCAGGAGGTGTTTGAAGTTGGGCGACAACATTTCCGGGAACCCTTGAATAGTCGTGTGTAGGTGTCACAATAACTGCGTTTGTGGGGATGAGCGTATCAGAGGATTTATCAGGCATATTCACTTCGTTTTCTTCTTCTTCCATTTCTTCATTTCCTTTGTCCTTCTCCTCTGGAACATTAACAGTCTTCTTCTCCACTTCCGCCATTATCTCTTCTTTTTCTTCTTCTACCATTTCCTCTTCTATCACAGAGCTTTGGGCCATGGGAGGAGGAGGAGGTGGTGTCGGCTCCCTCTGCCCTGTGTACTCTGTTTCCATCATCTGGTCTTCTGATATGCTCATGTCCTTCTCGGAGAAACCACTCGTGCTTGATCTCTCGTCAAAATTACTATCTGTCGTCAAACCGTCAGTCTTCTCACTCATAGCCTCGTCCAGTTTCGCATCTCTCTCCATCAAGGACTCCACACTCTCTGTCTTCGTAGGACTCTCCTGCACAACAAACTCTGGGGTCTGTGGCCTGGGTGAAGGGTTTCTGGGTGTCACTGGACGGGAGTCCAGCTTCGGCTGCTCAGTGAGCGAGGACATGGACATGGCCTCCTTGAGTTTCCTCTGCTCTACCTGTGCCAAGGGGATCTCCAGAGGCGCTCCGGAGCGGCGGTGCAGGGGGATCGGCTCAGAGTCACCCTGACTAAATGAAGCGCTTTTGCGGAGCAGTTTAGGCTTCGGAGCCTCCGCCCTCGGGGAGCACTCGCTGGATGCCGCCCGGATCAAGGGAGGCGGCCCTCAAGCGCGGGCCGCGAGTGAAGCCCTCTGATGTTTCCAATGTCTCAAACAGAGGCCCTCGCAGCCCGCTCAGCTTCTTGTCCCCGGTGCCCCCTCGAAGCAGCCTCTGCCTCATCTGCTCAAGTTTCATGGCGTAGTCCTCCTGGCTCATGTGGGCCCCGCCCGGGCTTGCACTCCTCCTCGGCAGCTCCATGGACACAGCCTTCTTCAGGCCTCTCCTTCCCTCCTCCGGTGGGGTCTCTCCGGCTTGTCCTTCCTCGGGTGTGATGCGTAGCAGCAGGGCGCTGTCGGCCGAGCCACCCCGCCGGAGCTCCCCCCGTCTGCGGCCGCTGTCTGGCTTATCAGACTCCACACTGGAGCCCCGGCGCAGGGGTCTCCGGGACTGCTCGGACCGCTGCGGCAGCTCGGCCGGCGGCTCGTCGTCCGAGGAGCTCTTGTCGTTCTCCTGCTTGGACCGCTTGCGCAGGCGACCCTTGCTGCTAGCAAAGACTTCGACAGAGTCTTTCTCCGCAACGCCGGGTTCCAACTCCATGGGCTGCTCTTTGGCGGTGGCAGAAGACCAGTCGGTGGAACCGTTGTGCTTCCCGTTGTCCTGCTCAGCTCCCTGGATCTCGTTGAGGGAAACCCTGGAGCCGGAGAACTCCATGTGGAGCGGCATCGGAATGAAGGGCAGCTCGTCAATATCCTCGTCGGAGTCGGAGGAGGATGATGGTAGAGGGGAGCCCTCCTTGAGGTTCCTGGGAACCGCGATGGAGATGTGACTGGTGGAGTCATTCAACAGCTCTGGGATGGACCTCATGACCATCTTGGATTTGTAGGTGATTAGCGATCGCTGAAAGGTGACATGAAATATTCAGAATTTTTAACTAGAAATGTACATTTATAGGTACATATGTTCTAGGATATTCTCGATGTAAGAGAAAAATTAGACATCGTACCTGCCATTTTCTTCGAAATACAAACTTCTTCAGGGAGTCTGTGCTCAATGCCTTTCCCTTGCTAAGTGTCTACACAAAAACAACAAAAAGTCATTAAACTACAACAAACTCCCAGTACTCAGACATTTTTTACAGATCCTAGGGTGGCTCACCTTAAACCATGGGTGGCGGAGGCATTCCTGAGTATCAGGCCTCCTACAAAAAAATGTAATTAATTAATTAATTAATGACAAAATAATATATATTCAAGTTACTTTTAATAGAGGCATCTGTAATACATATTAAGACAGAATGCACCATTTAGATCCATCTCGATAATGAAATGTAGAAATAAAAACCTTCTCCAGTAAGTTCTGTGAATGGTATTCTGAACTTGAATTAGATTATTGCTCACAGGTGGTCTGCAACCAGCAGCTTAATGATGAAGCCCTTGGCCTCCTTGGCCTCAGCAAACATGTTCTCCTGGAAGGCCACGTTGTAGTTCCTGATGTTAAGCACCGAGCTGCGGTCGTTCTCCCCGGCAAACGGAGAAACCCCTGTCAGGCTGAAAGCACAAACACACACATTGAGCTCCACTCACTGACTACCAAGAACGTATTCTGGCGATCAATTGTTCCAAGCATTATCATTTTAATTAATTATAAGAGTTGCTAGATTATTACAGTTACTGAAGAGCTAATGGACTTAAGGGTATATTAAAGGTTATGTTCTAGTTCCCTGTGTGCCTGCCTCTGTGTGAGCAAATTCATCATTTAGACTGCTCCCAGGTAATTTCTTAGAACCCTCTTCCCAGATTGGTTCGGGTAATTAATCTTCTATGTCAATCACAGGTACATGAATGCAACAATTTTCAGTGCGGGGTGGGAGGCAGGGAGAAAGCAGAGGGGAAGAGGACAGTTTTTTTTATATATTTATTTTCAAAAACTCCTGTCTGCTTTTTTTTGTTTGACTCACCTTACAACTCTCAGATCCTGCCTACAGCACCTTTCACAACTGCTACCATTATTAAAATCATATTCTGGCCAGCATATATTTATATTTAAATTGCCATTTCTGATCTGATCGCTTTCGATTTAAATAAATGAACCTACCACAAATATGCGAGGACTCCGATGGGCCTGGAAGACAAAAAATAAACAGAAAGGAATAGTTTTATGAAAGGGCAATGTCTTGGCAAATGAAACATTCTTCAATTTGGGAGTAATTTTGGGAGTAATTCTGAAATTTAAGGACAGTACCAGATATCGGTTGCTTTGGAGACGGGGGACTGGTTGACGATCTCTGGCCCTACGAACTCGGGGGTGCCGTACTTGCAGTACTGGGCCTCGCCGGGCGTGAGCTCCAGCGCGTTCCCGAAGTCACAGAGCCGGATCTGATCGCTGTGGGCATCACTCATCAGGATGTTGTCGGGCTGGGAGACAAGCAGGGGGAAATATATAATGTATTGAGATTGGGGCTGTGAAGATATCCATTTATATATTGTAAAAGAAGACAACATTTTGGTATTATTGGAAAAAAAAATGCACGGTGATTATCTGTCAAGATGGAGCCACCTCACATCGCTCTTTGTTGATTTAAATGCTTAAAAAGTATGACACTATATAACGAAACATAAAGAAAATGTTACATAAGCGTATGGTTTAACAATGTTTTTAATTGGTTTTATATTTATTTGCTTACAGGTTAGGACTATCCTGCCCCAGAGGTCACATCCACATCAGCAACACATCAGACCAAATATATCTGGGGCTCAGGAGGCTTCCTATAACTGCCATACCTTTGCAGGAAGCCTCCATGTTAAGAGCTGACTTTGCAAAGTGTGGTGGCCCAGCCGCTGAGCAGTGCCCCTCAGGGCCTCATGGTGGCCATAAAGGCAGGCAAAGGCAGCCATGGGGTGTGGTGTTGGATGGGAGGTACTTCTCTAAAAGCTGTGTCATAGAGACCCCGCTCCAGTCAGGTGTCTCAGCTTACCACTCACAGGTGTGCTGAGTTAGCCCTGCAATCAGGAATTCTTTTAACCCCACCAGAACAAGCTGAACACAGACTGGCTGGAGGAGCGTGTGGACTCCAGACCCACTAGGCCAGTCTCGTGGTATGAGGCCTGTGGCCAACCCTCTTGACCCAACTGGTTCAGGTTACTTTATTTGTACGTGTAGGTAAACTTGTTTCGCAGTTTAAAAGTGAGCTTCTGTTAGATAGTTTGACATCACATACACACAAACACAAGTGAGACAGTTACAGGGTTAAAACAATTAAAGTGCTTCAGTGCTAATCCAATTGGACACTTAAAACTGACCAACATAATTCAGATATAGTAAAAACCTGATAAAATGATCTAAAAATCAACAAATAAATACATCATTCATACAAATAATGTTGTGCAAATGTAGCGGTTTCACTGAACCCTTATAGTGAAATTACGTCCAAGTTGTCCAAAGGACTGTTGTTTACACCGATCTTTGATCTGTGTTAATTTTGTCGTGCTGATATGAGAGAGAAGGCCTTCAGCTGGAGAGGAACCCCCAGGAGGAACCAAGAGCCGTGCCAGGGCGAAGAGGTGAGTGGCTGGGACCACAGACCCCACTAAGCTTGGCCTCTCTCTCTCTCTCTGCCCCCCATAACAGGAAGAGCCAGACAGAGCACTCTAACATCAACCGCCGACCCGGTGAAGATTTGAGTTGCCTTTTCTCCGCACCTTTTATAAATAAATGTCATGAGTTTGATTCCACCGCAAACCCTGTTTCGGTTCAGATTGGTTATCCCACTGTTGAGAATCACAGACCAGGAGCCCACAATAGGTGCCAATGCAAAAAAATTCCCACTGGGCGCACATCCATTTACTGTGGGCTTAGACAGGGTAAATGTGTTTAGAACCAAGCTGGGTTAATAAACCTTGATAACTATACCTCTTCTCTTTGTTTACATTGGCATTCATACACTTTAATATACTGTGATTTAAAGACTGGTATCATTTTTTTCTTTGCCCTATTTGTTATACCGATATTTGTTCTTACTTTAGCATTTACCTTGGCGTCTATTTCTGTTTTCATAGATATATATATATATATTTATTGTATTGCATCCTATCCTGTGTTTTCCCACTGCTGCTGGGCTGTTGTAACAAAGGAATTTCCCCTCTGGGGGATTTATATAGTTATCATATGAGGCCCGTATGTGTAGCACCTTGATGTCCAGGTGGATGATGTTCTGCTGGTGAAGGTAGTCCAGTCCCTCCAGCAGCTGCCTCATACAGGAGCGCACCTGGAGGCCAACAGACATTAAAGTACAGTGTTACCTCAAAGCTTTTTTTTACATGACGTTTTATGTTAAATTTTTAATAACACAAAACCAACTCACGTCAGACTCTGTGATAATAGATTTCTTGGCAAATCTCTCGAGCAGCTCCTCGTGACATCTTTATTAAATTGATTAAGGCAAAGTCACATTCTAATATATTTGATAAGACTAGATTAAAGGGGAGTAGACTAGATCAGACTACACTAGATCAGTGCGGTGGATGGATTTTAGATCTGTACATCATTTTCAAATCAATTACATTTGATTTATTTCATTTTATATTATATGATAAATATTCATGTTTTATAGTTTATCACACACAAACACAAAAAAATGAATAGTTAAAGGGAAAGAGCAAATTTCTTAAACCTGCAATATGTATGGTATCCAATTAGCAGTCTCTAGTGGGTTGAGTTGTAACTACAGTAACGGCTTTCAGTTGTCACACGGAGGTGGATCAGGGGGGTTAAAATCGAGCAGGAAGGATACATCTCAGTGACGATGATGACGACATTCTTCTTCTCGAAGGCGTCGTGGAAGTACAGGATCCTCTCGTGGTCGAGTCTGGCCAGCAGGTTCATCTCCCTCAGCGCAGACGCCTTCCGCTTGGCGCGGGCCGAGATGAACTTGGCGGCATACTCCGTCTTGCCGACCTTCAGGACCACTCGCTTCACATAGGAGAATGCACCTCTGGCAGTGAGGGAGGTGTGGTAAAAGCAGTGTTAAGGATATGGGCATATCTATATCCAGCATTAGCCTCACATAGCTCCAAGAACAACCAAGTGTTGCATGTCTCCCGTTTGTTAGTTTAGTTTATCCTGAAAAAGCTTATAGTCCCTACCAAATGAATACAATATTTCGGAGGAAAAGAGAATGGAAGGATCATTCTTAATTTTCGCATGATTAAAGTCACCTACCTTCCAATTTCCTTGTGGATTTCGTAGTAATCGGTCATTCTGCGCATCTTTCGCAAGATGGTCTTTTCGTCTTCTATGGGATTCTCTTTCCTTTTAGCTGGTAAAGAAGATATATTCAACATTATTAAAAAAATATCTAAAAACTGCAATTTAATACCATTCTTTCACATTCTGATTGAGGGGAAATGGACCAGTTAACTAGCTAGTTTTGTTATTTGATAGTTTTTTTTGTATCAGTTCTGACCTTTTTTCCTGCATTTATTGGTATTCAAATTTGATTTGACACTACTGTCAAATACAGTATGTGGCATTACCATCCTTAGAAGGTTGTAAAGGATATTGTTGGAACAGGGTGGGCGTTTGGTGATTCACCTTCTTCGGCTATTCTGGGATATTCTTTTCATGGACCAAACCTGGTATGCCTTCTTCAATCTTAAGTTATTTGATAGATGCTTTTATCCAATGCAAGGGTGTGAATAATCAGACATTTCAATCAAAATGTCAGTAATTCAAATAATTCAGAAGTAGACAAGTTAAGATTATGATTTAGTTCTTTTTTTCTTTGGTTGTCTTTGTTATCAAAAGCATACGAGGAAATCAGGACAAAGTCAATTCTAAGCACAAGAGCTAAAAACAATTGTTGAGGTGTTCTCACACCAGCGATGACATTGTACCCCCCACTCACTATTCACGATTCACTCACTCATCTTAGATCAGACTACTAACCAACAATGGCTGGAGACCCACACACAGACAAACACACATTCACACACACACACACACACACACACACACACACACACACACACACACACACACACACACACACACACACACAGCACACACACAGCACACACACACACACACACACACACACACACACACACACACACACACAGCACACACACACACACACACACACACACACACACACACACACACACACACACATTCTTTACCTGCGTGCACCGTCAGTTCAGCCTTGCAGGTGACGGATCC
Organism: Melanogrammus aeglefinus; assembly: GCA_900291075.1. Taxonomy (NCBI): domain Eukaryota; kingdom Metazoa; phylum Chordata; class Actinopteri; order Gadiformes; family Gadidae; genus Melanogrammus; species Melanogrammus aeglefinus. The sequence continues at coordinate 453,945 of OLKM01000147.1, forward strand.
CGCCAGGTTCCTGGCCGTGCACGTGTACACCCCAGAGTCATCTCGGCGTGTGTTCAGGATCACCAAGGAACACTCATTGTCGTCGTACACAAATGTGTAATGGCTGCTCTCGGCCAGCAGTACGTCATTCTGAAATGACAATGTCTACTTTAGTATCAATTGTTTTTGTATAAACTGAAGTATAACTGATATATATTATAATTATATTTGTTAAACTTCTGCATAATTTGTATTAGGGTAACTTTCATATAAATTATTTACCGTTTGTGTAAATGATAGAAGCTAACCTTAAATACATTTTATGATACTCTATTGAACCATATTTCTATTTAAAATCCATCATACAATTAAAGGAGAATTTCACACTGGGAGACATGAATAAGTTTTGAAAGTGGCGAATAGTTAGCGAATAGTCAATAGTTAACATAAATTTCTAATTTGTGACTTCTTGACCAAGAAAATGCAGACAGTGACTTTTTGGCGCTTGTGGATTGAAGATGACAACTCCCACAATTCCAATCAGCGTTCACTCCCTGAGGGACATAACATAACAGCCAATCAGTGTTCACTCCCTGCAGTCCAGAGGGAACCGCAGCATGGAGGATAAGCGATTCTTGCCGTTTCCGGACTCTCGGAGCTCTATATCGAAATAATATAATGTACAGGGACTGGTTGGCTGCGGAATGTAATTCACGGGTACGGGCGGGTGGGGGTTTGCAAAATAAGACCCGTAATATCACGGCCAAAAGCTGTGTACGCCTACAGATGATATTATGAATTAAAGACTGCCAGGTTCTCGGACGTCTCTGGTACTTCCACAACAAGTAAAGACTCGTAGTGGGGGTTCTCTCAGCCAGAGTCCTGCACGGGTTCGGGTTCCTGACGGGTGACCAGCCCAATTTGGATGAAACGGGTGAAATTTGATACTGTGTCAGACAAGGGTGCGGGTCGGGTCAGACTCCTGAAGAATGCGGGTCGGTCGCGGGTTTTGCGCCTCGCCAAACACCAGATAGTGTAATTCTCCCGCATTCCATCTTATGTTTTCCTTCGGGTCGGGCGTCGGTATCAATTTAAAGCGGGTCTGGTTGGCTGCGGAATGTAATTCGTGGGTACGGGCGGGTAGGGGTTTGCAAAATAAGACCCGTGCATTGATTCTCGACCATGGTGGAGAAGGAATTGGGGGAAGAAACGTTGGCTTTGACTCTCTGAAGTCCAGATGTACAGCGACTTCAGATTGATGTGGAAAGACCAGGGACCATTCAGAGGCGCACACAGTTTGTGGCTGGGATATTATATATTATATTATAGATATCTATATGTTAGATTATATCATTTCGATTTTGAGCTTCAGGTCTCCCGCCGGAGCTCCCGGAGTGTTCTAGAATATCATATAGAACACAGCCAAAAGCTGTGTGCGCCGGATGATATTATGAATAAACGACTGCGTCTCTGGTCCTACATCAATGCTTCTTTAGCGTTCGTGTGATCTACCGGTCACAACGGTCACACGGTAACGTCAAAAACCATACCGTAGCGCAAATTCACACCGATGTAAGTCCCACCCACTGGCACTGATCTGTAATGTGCTTGTAGTTTTTTAGAGCATCCCTCCTCTTACACTTCCTGCTTTAAATGACGCAAACATTGTCAGTTAAAGCAGGAAATGTTAGAGGTAGATACGGATCTCTTCCGCCTCAGGGGAAAATGAGGGAATGATGCAAGACCATTCAAAAATATGACTGGGTTTCTTACGATACAAAGCTAAATTCAAATGGGGGATATGTCCCTTTAACTTATCCTTTAACTTTAATATATGTATACTACTACAGTAAAGGTCCCATATCATGCCACCAGGTGTGAGTGTGATTAGCCGTTAAAAGGGGTTTTGAAAATCTGAAAACGGCTCGTAACGGATAATCACACTATCACAGTGTACTTATACATAAATATTAGTTTATTACTTGCTTTATCTAGTCTTAACTGGAACAGCTTGCTATCATTGTATCACAATGAACACAGAAGGAATAACACAGAGAATGCAGTCACCTTGAACCAGAGGATGTCTGGGACCGGCTTCCCCTCCACCACCACGGCGAACTGGGGGGTCTCTCCCACGCACACGTCCAGATCCTCCATGATGGTCTCAAAGGTCGGGGCCGCTATACGAAGAAACAAAAAATAAACCGTCAAAACACTAGTTACACAGTTGGATTTTACACTTTGATAATGATAGCCTTAGGGGTACCTTTTGTCAGAAAACAGAATAGAATAGAATAGAAATTGGGGATCAAACCAGGTACCTTTCAGCTGGGAGCTGAACCCCTAGCCAGCACAATACCCTCCCCTCCCACACATTTACTGTTGTCAAAAAGCTCCAGACCTAACAAGTGCTTGTACATACCTGCATCTACACATATGGAGGACACATCAGAACCACACTGTACTAGAATTGCTGCAGTACTTCGTTTTCAGATTCAGATTCAGGTACAGAGTTTATCTTATTACATCTTAGCGTAAAAGTACTAAAAGAGTAAAATTCTTAAGCTTGGCAGTTTTGTATCTAAATCAATGACTACACATGACACACACAACATGGCTAACGGTGTCTGCCGCTAGACTCAGGCTACGCCTTAACTCACCAGCCATCTCCACGGGGAAGGTGCAGGTGTCGTTGCCATGTTTGTTGGACGCCACAAAGGACATGGGGCCCACGTCAGAGGTCTTCACCTTCAGCAGCTTCAGTGTGTGCTGGTCGTCGTCAGGCATCCCCATCTCGTACACACCAGGCTTACTGGACAGAACCACGCCCTTTCTGGATGTGGGGAATATAGGTTATAGTATACGTATACATACATACATACATACATACATACATACATACATACATACATACATACATACATACATACATACATACATACATACATACATACATACATACATACATACATACATACATACATACATACATACATACATAACAACTATACATAATCATATATACATAAATACATACATATATATATCATCACTGTTTACCTGCACAGCAACATTGTTATGGTTTCAAAGTCAGTCAGCGTCACGTAAATCAAACTAAATATATGGATGAATGGAATTATGAATTAATTTACCAATGGACCATGAATAAAAAATAAACAATCAAGAGAATTAAACCTGCACTACGTAAGTTATAATGTTAGCAGGTTCTAGTGGACTGAGTCAGCTACAGTTGTAGATCGAGTTACAGCTACAGTAATAGCTAAAGTTATAGCAACATCCTTTTCAAAGTGTGGCGGGTATAATTTATAGAGGAAGGTTGCATAGATGGATTGAGTGGATGTGGATGTGGATGTGTGTGTCCATGAATAAAGTATTTATAAGGACTACGTGTAGTAACCAGAAATGCCCTCTCGTTACTGACCCCTTTTGGCAGCAAGAGAACTGCAGCCTGCTCGAGCTCATGCATGGAGAGCACCGGAGTGCGAGCTCCGTGGGCGGAGACAATAACCATCATAAACTGTTAGTTACTGATTGATAATTTATATATAGACGATGGGAGAAGCCTGAGTTGGTATAATACACAAAGAATTTACAAATCAGTTTGGAGAGAAGGAACTGATATTTCTGCCAATGCACTTGCTTACAGCCTGATTCCAGCCTGATTCTATTATAATACAAATCAGCCACAGGCTGTTCTATGTAACGGATAGAGTTGGGAAGGTCTCATTTTCATATTGAAATAACAACATGTTAATGCGATGTACAAGTGCTACCATGTAGTCCTTTTAATGGGGTACATTGCTGCACTAGAAAATTATCAAGTTAGGGTTAGCTCAGGCTCATAGTTCAGTCATCATGAACAGCTGAACAAACAAATTGAGAAATTGATGAACGGGGTGTTGGGGTGTTGTTTTGGGTATCTGATGCTCCCACACTCACACAAACTTGAGCTGAGTCCAATATGGACTTCAGAGAGTCAAGGCCAAAGTTCCTTTCCCCCAATTCTTCTGAACCATGGCCGAGATAACCCCCACATGTTAAAGTATCAGTGACGTCAGACGCAGTCTTTATAATTCATAATATCATCCGAGGCTCACATAGCTTTTGGCCTTGATATTAGATATAATATTATAAAAATAACTATATATTACATGATATTGTTATTATATTATATTATATAGATGTAAAGCTCCAGTGTTCCGTAAACGGCAACAATCCCTTCTCCTCCATGCTGTTGTTCAGTCTGACAGCTCATTGGTCAATGAGCAGGAGCTCATTTTGCATTAAAGCTACAGACACCAGAAACGGCGCATTCTGAAGGGACTGAACAGAGGGGAATAGTGGTAGGTCAGATTTTTTTTCCTAAAAGCTATTTCCAGCAAATGGCTTTCTGAAACACATATACTATGTTTACTTGTTGGGAAAACAATATAATATGTTTCCTTTAAGAATGTTTAATAATGATTATGAACACACATTCATTAATTAAATCAATAATTGGGATGAACGAACAAAGTCAATTAATGTAATCATTTCAGTCAAAGAAATAAATAAATATTTAGTTATTAAGAGCTGAACAAATGAAGGAACCAACAAGGAAAATGATTCAATGAAAAAAATAACTGAAGGAAGGAATCAAACGCTGAAGCACCTCTGCCAGATGACGACGGCGTTGACATGGTTGAGCGTGACTGTGATGGTAACCGCCTGGTTCTCCATCACAAACACCACGTCTGGCTTGTCCGTTATTACCGGACACTCCTGGAGGTAGGGACCTGTGAGACATTAACATACACTTCATCCTAAGCTTCTACCATACCAGTTTAAATCAATATAGGTGGGCAAACTACAGCCTGCGGGCCACACAGGCATTGTTGAATTTTTTTTCAGTATTTTTTTTTGCATTATTACGCTCTATGATAGAGTGAGATAGAAAGGAAGGTAATCAGCAAAATATTTTTGTTTGTCAATCCACGATTCAAGACGTCAGAATGAAAGCCAGTTCTCTACTGGCATACAAACGAGTAAAGGCAAGCAAGCCTTTCTCTGAAGGGGAGTATTTGCAGGAATGCATGATAGAGACAGCAAGTCTTATGTCCAGAAAACAAAAGCAAATTTGAGTAACTCGCCACAAAGAACGTATGAAGACTTGGCCAATGGGTTAAGTGTTTTAACTTTCATTCGTTATCCCTGGACGAAAGTACAGATATAAAAGACACTGCACAATACTATACATATAAACCCAAAGCTCACCAGAAACATTTACCAGAAACGCATGTTTACTAGGAACCAGGGAACGTTTTTTTGTTTCATAAACATACAGGGCTTTGCCCAGAGGGAAAAGGAAAATGGCAAAAAATTGTATGCTTTATTGTGCATGTAACATTTTCCATAAAGCTTTACCTAAAAAAACAAAATACACTGTTTATTATAGCTTTAAATAGCTACCTTGACTGCTGTGCTGCTTATCCCCAAACATCTAAAGTTCCATTCAAGTTATTTCAGAGTAAAATGAGTACAAGTAAGCCAGACCTTACATCTGAATCATTTCATAACTTCTAGACTGGATTGAATTGATGCATTCCATAGTTACCAGTAAATATACCAATAAATATAGAAAAAATATATTATTATTTTATTTTTTTATATTCTACTAGGCTAATTAAATAATATCCGGGGCATTAGCCACAAATTAAACAGCCTAGTGACGCCACTGCTAGGAACCTTTTCAGAAACACATGTTTACCAGAAGCCTTCACCATAAACCCAATGTTTAGCAGAAACCTTTACCATAAACAAACTGTTCATCAGAACCTACCAGAAACAAATAGTTTACCAGAAACTTTTACCATAAACAAACTGTTAACCAAGAACCTGTACCATAAACAACCAGAAGCCTTAACCATAAACACAATTTACCAGAAGCCTTACTTTACTTACTTTGAACTAGGGCAATAAATGTCATCAGAAAAAAAATGAGAGAGAGCTTCTCATTTATTTTGGTCACAGTGACGTTTCTTCTCCGTTTTATATGACCTTGCCGTACATAGACTTTGAATGCAACCATTAACATAACACTACTAATAACCATTACACAAGTCAATAATAAAGCCATTATCTGCATACCTCTGTCCAGCAGCTGCAGGGGCTCGGTGGCAGCGGAGGGCTTGCTGAAGGCCTTGGAGGTGATGGTGAGAACCCTGAAGGTGTAGCGGACTCCCTTGGAGAGGGTGGTGATGGTGTAGCCGGTCTCCTTCAGGCTGGAGGCTATTATGGTCCACTGGATGGATCCCAGCGCCTGCTGCTGGATGGCGTACATCAGGGAGCCCGCCTCTGGAACGCATCACGTTTATATTCAATACAACTGGGTTTTTATCATGTACTTCATGTAGTTTAGAGGGATTACAGAGGAAAACATACAATAGAGCTATGAATAACATAATGTTCCTGAATTTCCCATCTGGAATAAATAAAGACAATCTTGCCTTATATTGAAGTGTAATTTGAGAGTAATAGAAATTGCTTTACCAAATATTGTAATATTTCTGTAAAATTCAGCTAAAGTAGATGAAATTCAGCTAAAGTAGAAAACTGATTTCCATGCAGAAAATGCGGTGGGTGCTGTAGTACAAAGTGAGGTTGAAAATATTGTTTAATAAAGCCACATAAATTAAGACATAAAAAAATGTTAAATGGCTTAAATCAAGGGAAGGGATTTGAACAAATTTCAAAAGTCTAAATGGTGTAAACAATGTCAACATGCACACCATTTAAGAAAAAGTAAATGGTTGGAAACAAATAAAGTGACAGCTGAATGAAAAGCGCAAAGCATTGCTATCAATGCAGAAATGTAATGGTCAAATGTATTGCCCTGCACTGCTGGTGGTGTGTGTGTGTGTGTTTGTGTGTATGTGTGTGTGTGTGTGTGTGTGTGTGTGTGTGTGTGTGTGTGTGTGTGTGTGTGTGTGTGTGTGTGTGTGTGTGTGTGTGTGTGTGTGTGTGTGCGTGCGTGCGTGCGTGCGTGCGTGCGTGCGTGCGTGCGTGCGTGCGTGTGTCTTTAAAGTTCCAAAGTTCCATTCAAGTTATTTCAGAGTAAAATGAGTACAAGTAAGCCAGACCTTACATCTGAATCATTTCATAACTTCTAGACTGGATTGAATTGATGCATTCCATAGTTACCAGTAAATATACCAATAAATATTGAAAAATATATATTATTATTTTATTTTTTTATATTCTACTAGACTAATTAGTAAATAATATCCGGGGCTTTAGCCACAAATTAAACAGCCTAGTGACGCCACTGATAGGAACCTTTTCAGAAACACATGTTTACCAGAAGTCTTCACCATAAACCCAATGTTTAGCAGAAACCTTTACCAGAAACCTTAGTTTAAAGAGAATAGCGAGCCGGTGCGGGTAGCCCAATAGAGCGGGTAAAACAGCCCAATCTGGCAACACTGCCTGAACGTCGTCCTAAAGTAGGCTACCGGTAGACCAATCCATCGGGAAAAGTGTGTAGATTTGTTGTAATGGTTTTAACGATGGTAAATGGTTGAAATTTGACCGAGTTACGATGCCTTAAGTAAAAGTGTCAGAATGGGCAGACGGCTTCAATGGGAGTGGGCCCAACTGTAGAATATGACGGTTTGAAACTAAAACTGTGATTCTGAAGAAAGTTGAAATTATATCAAAATTTTGAACGAAGATAAATGGTTGAAAATTTATTTAGTTAGGGCCTACGTCTTAAACAGTTTGAAGTACCAGAGGACGGCCGTCCTCCCATTGACTCCCATGTTTAAAAAAGATAAAAGTATAATATCTTAAAAATTATAGAATATTAAAAAAATCTGAAATGAAGCGCTCGATTCCAAGCTATTCTTAATATTTTAAAATTCAAATGGAGTATCTAGGTGAAAAATTGAGGAAGGAGATAGGTCCCAAATTTGTAGAGAATAATAAAGAATGAATAAAACTTATGAAGAACAATAGTTGAGCGCTGCATGCAGCACTCACCTAATAATGCTACATTTAATCAATGTCTATGCCGATCAACATAGTTATTTGCTGGTTTATTTCTGATTGAAGAGAAGTGTTTGACGTGTCTTTGACATACAGTATATCCAGTAATATATGGTTATGTTCTGTGTATATATGGCCAGTGTTAAGTAAAAAGTTTGTCAGGATGTAGTCCTGTGTACCAATGGAGGGGTCCAGCCTCCTTGGCTTCCTCCAGGACAGGGTGACAGTCTTCCCAGTGATGGCCTCCACCACTGGGGCCCCCTCTGGAGGGTCAGGGAGCATGTCTGGGGAGAAGAACCATGATCAGAATCACAGATGGCATGTCTGTCATTGAACTGGCTCCTTATTCAGCACAAATAGCACGTTCAGAGTTCAATCTGAATTTAGACGGATACAGGAAACCAGAAATTACAAATATTTACCCTAAATTTCAGTTATACTATCAGTTCAAAACAATTTTGTAACAATGCAATTTTAGATGTGTTTTTAACATTGATTAACATTGTGGTCATTATTTTGCGGTCATTATAATCTGATCCTTTACTTACAAATAATATCAAGCCACACGACTTGACAATTGCATAGATTACCTGTGATATAATAATAATTTATCAGTTTTTTATAGCACTTTTCTAAATACTCTAAGACGCTTTACAAATAAGAATGGAATACATACAGACTGTACAGACAATCAAACAAAAGGGAAAAAATAAACAACACCACAACAATAGGCAACACATTAGTAGAGTGGGAGAGAGTGGAAGATGGCGGAGGATGATTTGTCAAATGTTGTAGGTGGTCCTGAAGAGATAGGTTTTAAGTTGACTTTTGAATGAACAGAGTTTCAGATGGCCAGAGGGAGGGAGTTCCAGAGGGTAGGGGCGGCGATGGCGAAGGCTCTGAGAGGGGACTGTAGCCCAGCCTAGCAGAATTTTTTTTGACGTAGCCTAGCAGATCTTACCTTTGACGTAAGCTAGCCAAGCCTAACAGATGTAACCAGAGGCTGTAGCCAAGCCTATCACAGCAGATGTTACCTGTGACGTAGAGGTGGCTGTAGCACGTTGCCTTGCCGATCTTGTTGGAGATGACGCTCTTGTAGACACCACCATGGGCGTGGCACACAGAGCGTATCACCAGACTGTGGACGTCCCGGACTGCACAACAAAAGGGGAGGGTCTTAAGTTGATCAATATATCTCAGATGTCATGTATGGTGAAGTAACGTAAGGCAGGGTAACCAGATAACTCTCATGCTCCTGCAGTGTGACACATGTTCAGCTTCAGCCTCACGCTCTCACTCTCACAGGCGAACGTATTATGGTGAAATCGACCTTGACTCTAGCTAGTTTTCGAAAACATGTTTGATTCAGCTGGTGTTTCCATGGAGCTGTCTCTTAATTACTCCCTGATTGGTGCGCAATGGTTTATCTTTGTTGATTGGACAGCTGGTACCGTACACAGTCGGGAGCCTGGGTCCAGAAAAATGTTTTCTACAGGAAGTAGCTTTGGATAAAGATGGCTGATAAATCACCAAACATCAAATTGTGTCCCTTCCACCCAATGTGTTTCACACAGGGAGTAAAGCAGACCATTTTTTGCAATTGAACAATGTACTCTACCAGAAAGTCGAGCACAGTGGCAAAATGTTCAACTCACACTGGGTCATCTTGCGGTCCTCTGTGCTGTCGATCTTCTTGCCGTTGTGGAACCAGGCGATGGTGGGGTAGGGCAGGCCGGCCACCTTGCACTTGAGCACCGCCTCCTTGCCCTCCACCACGTCCAGGTCGTACAGCGGCTTGATGAAGTCGGGCATAGTGAAGCGCTCCACCTCACTCTCCGGCACCTCCGGCTCCTCTGGGATGGATGGCATCTTCTCCAGCTTCGCCCTGGAGGAGGGGGAGGGGGAGGAGGAGGAAGGGGAGGAGGAGGAGGAGGAGGACAGGAGGAAGAGGAGATGACGATGGATGAGAACATGGAGGGGCAATGGAAGAGGAGATAAGGAGACAATGGAGGAGGAGGAGGAAGAGGAGACAATGGAGGAGGAGTAGGAAGAGGAGCCAATGGAGGAGGAGGAGGAGAAAGAGGAGAAAATGGAGGAGGAGGAGATGATGAGACAATGGAGGAGGAGGAAGAGGAATCGATGGAGGAGGTGATAGGAGATGATTGGTTTTCGTGATGAGAGTGTACAGTACAAGGTAGTGGGGGAAGGGTAGAGAGATGTGAGAGAGGGTTAATCAAAGCATACAATCAATATTGTTATCCTCATAACAAATTAACATTATTTTTTGGTGTTCCGTAAAATAACATTGTGAAGTAAATCAAAAATGTACACTCTCCTTGTGAGGTATGCAACACTTCATCCATGAAAACAGTTTAATAATTATGGGTGCATTATATATGAGATGATAACAATTATCTGAGCAGTTATCGACCCCATCTTAATGTAAAGACATGTATCTATCCCAGAGGGAGGAGGGAGGGAGATGCGAGCAGGTCCGTACATCTGGGAGGAGATTGCGGGCCGTGGCTCCTGGACGTAGAGCTCTGCAGAGTTCTCCGCCTCGCCCTGGCCATTGCGCGCCATGACCGTGTAGAACCCCTCGTCCTCATTGGTCACGTGGCAGATGATGAGCGAGTGGCGCCCGCCCTCCTGCACGATGTGCACGTCCTCGCTGTCCGACAGCTGCTGGTCTACAGGTTAGAAATGAAGTGTGTACAGTTTCAAACAGGTTCAGTTGCAGGGGGAGGTTTGTTTCAGTTTCAGTTTGTATAGTTATAGACACAGGAGGATAGTTTAAGTTCTAAGTTGTACGGTTACAGGCATGGAAGGTTAGTTTAAGTTTCAGTAAAGTAAACAGACATTAGTTATGTTTTTCTCCTTTATCTAGCCAGGTTAGTTTCAGTTTCAGTTTTTACAGATACAGACAGGGGAGGTTAGTTTCAGTTTCAGTTTGTACAGACATTTTAAAGGAACCATATGAGATTATATTACCAAAGTGGCTCCAGGTGACGTTTGGCGGAGGGGTGCCGCTGACTTTACAGTCGAAGCGAGCATTGCGACCCTCAATGACCTCTAGCACGTCCAGCTTACGAGTGAACAGGGGATGGACAGAGGGAATGACCTTCAGCTTCCCACTGGAGGTCACCTCCTCTGAAGAGAGACGGATGGACAAGCAGACATTTAGGTAGTTATGTAAACAGACATGAAGTAGAAAAGTACTAAAGACAGAATGAAAAAGTGACATACAAACCAAGGGTATGTTAAAAATAATAACATTCTCACTTTAAATCAGCGTTCCTTAGCACGTCATTAATGGATTCATTAATTGCCAGATTGAAACTCCAGAGTGCTCTTCCTTGCCACCCACCTTTGGCCGTGCTCAGCTTGCACACGTAGGTGCCGCTGTCATCCTCGTGCACCGAGTTGAGCAACAGGCGGCATTTGCGGCCGTCGAAGTGCATCTTGCAGTTGAGCAGCGCGGGCTGGATCAGCTTGTTGTTGGCCAGCCAGTCAACGTCCATGTCTTGGGGCCCTATGACGTGGCACTCGAACAGAACCGTGTCCCCAGCCTTGGCCGTGATGTCCCGGACGGGGCGGATCACTGCCAGACCGGGCTCCACTGCCGGGGCTGGGCAGGGCACGGAGGAAAGGGGAATGCAGTGTTCACATCAAGGGGTTTAGGTATTCATGTACCACTGTAAGTTTATTCAGAGATAAATCTATTGACTGTTCAGTGGACCCAGCATTATATAATGATGGTAAAAGCTAATTATACTTATCAATTATATATATATATATATATATATATAATATATATATATATTATATATATATATAATATATTATATTATATATATATATATATATATATATATATATATATCATATTGTATTCATTTTCTTGTGAATTTCCCAATGCACAATAACATGGGCAATGTGTTTAAATGAACGTCTGCTAAGAAGTGTAGCTTTCATAATATTTAGCTGCATCCAATGCATTTTCGAATTCCTTCAACAATGAATGATTTATTTGAAGGATATTTACATTTGATATTACAGCATATGGACATTGGTTGATCATTGATCCATATCAATGCCTTGTCATTGTTATTCATTAACCAACTCGTTATTTTCCATGGAAAATCTTAAAAACAAACATTAATCCATCACATGAACAAACTTCTAAGTTTATTACAGCAGACGTTTACCTTTGACCTCTAGCCTTGCTTCACACTGCTTGGTGCCGTACTCGTTGATGATTTTACACGTGTATACCCCTGTGTCAGACCGCTTGGCAGACAGGATGTTCATCTCGAAAGCGCCATCCTCCACCTCACGCACCACGTGCCGCAGGCCTGTTTTCACCGTCACCCTGTCCCTCAGCCTGCAAAGATCAGGAGAAAGGGATTAGATGGAGAACAAAAGAGCAAAGAAGAACCATCCTTTGGTTTGCTCTTCACCCAGGTCTGTTCATATCCACCTGAAGCTGTTATATTTCACTAGGATTCACTACATAAGAGCATAGCTGCGTTTAATAAAAATATGATAGCTGTTGGAACATCTCTCGGTAACGAGAGAGCCTATGTATTTAACGTGGAGTTTGTTCTGTATGCATGATGTTTGAACCGGTATGAAGTAACTTTGCTTATTTGCGCCCTTCTGTTCAGTTTCTCGTCTCAAGCGGTTTCTTGTTCAAAATCTAAATAATTCTGATTCCTAAATGTACTACACAGCATTTTATGCCAGAGAAAAAGAAAAGAAAAATGCCATCTTCATCTTTAGACTCATGCCAGTTGGCATTAACTTAGGCAACATGCGCCAAAGAGAACAGACATGTGAGCATTCAGAGCCATGACAGGCGGTCGGGGGGAACCTACCAATAAAGCATTGGTTTGGGTTGTCCACTTATTCGCACGGACAATGTCACTTCCTGTCCCTCAATGACAGCCTGATCACTCATGGTTACCTGCGTGGAAAGGGAGCACGGGAGTAATTTTTGGGGTTCACAGCTTCACAGTAAAAGACAGAAAACAGCCAGAAAACCCTTGTTAAAATCTGTTCTAAGGTCATTGGAGTGAAACAGAGAGGTATGGATTCTTCATGTTTTACCTGCAAAACTCAAACTCAACTCAATGTAAAATCATCCCCTTGGCAACCCCAATGTTACCTGCATTGTAGGTTTTCTTTAAGGAAAGGAAAATAATGATAATTTCTACAGTCTTTGTGGCTTTCTCACCACGAATGTCGGGGGCTCCTTGAACAGGGTGTCGATGACCCGCCGGGGTCCCGGCTGCCCCATGTCTAGGCCATCCTCCAGGGGGCTGAGGTACTCCTCGTCGGATGTGATGGGGCTGCTGACGTTCCTGGGCGGCCCCAGGGTCCCCCGGGGCTCCTGAACCAAGCCTTCCAGACACCAGGAAACGTTGTGTAAGACATTGCCTATTTTATGATGTTTTATGATAGTCCGTGGTCTAACTGTTAGTCATCCTTGAGCTAGATTCCTACCTGCTCCTTGTTGACATTTATCTAAAATGTGAATCATTTAAATAAAGTCTTTGATTATATTAATTCAGTGTGTAATTCAGTTTTTTTTTTCTTTCTGTCATCAGAGAAAATATGATGGGCTTTACAATGAGTATGTACTGAGACCACAAAACAAGAGGATTCGTATTGAGTGTAACTGCTGCGCTGTAGTGGGCAATTTATAGGTTTGATTTAGCCTCTGAGTTGCTATGGCAACTCTTAGTGTGGTTGCTCAACTGCAATATATGGAAGACTCATTTGCTGAGAGTGGGGGAAAAAATACATCATATACTGTAACCTTAAATGGGAGGTTGGGGCAAGACCTGCCTTTTGAAGAAGTGGGAGGGTCGGTCGTTGTGGCTAGGCTAGAGCTATGCCTTGATATTGAATATGTCCAAAATCAAAGCTAGCTGTCAAGCATTGCGCTACCAATTATAGTTGACTGTAGAGCAATACAATAGGACAACATACTTGTCAGTTGAACACCAATTCAGGCAGGTTTCATAACTGCATAATATTACTGTATACATAAGTAAGCACAAATTACATTGGGGTTCAAATATATGAAAAATACATACCTTAAATAACTGTATGAGTGTTTGTCTATATCAGTTTAATAGAAAAAAAACAGCCCATTTTGGACCTAGGAGAGTCAGTTTTATTTCCTGTGGGAACTTTAAACATATAAGAGGGTTTCTTTCTTTTTTCCACTGGCCACCAAGGTGATTTGTAAAAGCTATTTGAAAAGCAATTCATGCTGTCCAACAAAAATAATGGTAATGGCCTTGTTTTAATCTACTGCCGTAGCAGGTTGCCCTTTAAACAGATTTCCTATAAAATAATCAAAGACGATTTGCTTTCCCAGAATGAATTACAACGGTTTTGTTTACTACCAGATCAACCCTTGATAAGATCTTAATAATGGTAACAGCTAACAAAGTTACCTGCTTTGACGACAAGGGTGGAATTTGTGGAGACCTTGCCGACCTCATTGACTGCAGTGACAGAGTATTTCCCTGCATCGCTCGCTTTTGCAGACTTGATAAGGAGGCTATGCCGATCGCCCTCCACCTTCAGCACACATTTAGCACTGCCAGTGATGACGGTGTTATCTTTTCTCCATGTCACTGAAAATAATAATAAGAAAAAACAATGAGCAATTGAAAAATAGGCTGAAAGGATCGATATTAAAACCAGTAATTTTCAAACTGCGGGTCAGACCCATAAGCGTATCATAGCAGAGAACTAAGTCATGCACAGTATAATTCAAATGTCAAGAACATACAGGCCTCGGCCGCTATCATTTAATCATAGAAGAGTGAACTGAAAAGGGGAATTGAAGAAATTGAAGAAAAATATAAATTGATAAATGTTATTATTTGACAGGTTGAAAATGAATTGAAATGTATTGCATATTTCACGGCATCAAATATTTGATGTAAGGTCACAGGTGGGTCACAGTAGATCTTTTTCTGGTGACCTCTGGTCTAAACAGAGTGCATTGCCAACCTTCGGGTAGAGGGGTGCCGGCAATGACACACTTTAGGAGCACGTCGGTTCCGGCGGTTGAGACGGTGTCCTTAAGGGGACATTCACAAACCGGGGCCTCCATCGGGTCCTCACCAGCAGACACATAGGAGTCATCGGAAGAATCTGTACGATTTCTCACATCAAGAGAAGGAATTTGGGTCAACTATTAGTTTTTGTATGCATGTAATTTTTGTCAGACGGGTCAGCTGGTTTTACAATTTTACATGTCCAATACAATGACTAAATACTAGTACAGAAAGGAGGAAAAACAAAAAGAGAGAAAGAACAGATATATAAATGGAAGAAAGAAAGAACATATATATTTAAGTAATAAAGACATTTACAAAAACCAAAGTAAGTTAGTAAGAACATAATAAACTAAATAGATGAAAAAAGGACTTAAGAAGGAAACAAAGAACAAAAAAGAGCTTAATATCTGACCGAGCTCTGGAGACATGGGCCGCATCCTGCGACTCTTGGCTTTGGTCTTCTGCACTGGTCCTCCTTTGGTGCTCTTTACCTGCGGCGCCTGCTGAGTCTGTTCCACAGGCTCGTCCTCCACCACGATGGTTGGGATGCTCAGCTTGGAGGCTGCAGGCTTCGTGTCCTCAACCTCCATTTTCTCCTCCGATGGACTTAATGGTGTCACCCCCACTGGCTTTGCTGGTAGTGGTTGTACAGGGAGATCCTGCATCATCATAGTTCTTCTCTGCACCAGAGGACTCTCTGGTCTGTTTTCAATCCTCCGCAGGGCAACTTCTATGGGCGTCTTCCGCCCTGAAATCTCCTCTTTTGAAGACATCTGCACAGGAGACACCGGCTGTGTGTGTGGTGGTTCTTGGACTCGAGATACCCTTTGCACTAGCGGACTTGGCGGTCTTCGTTCAACTTTACGCAATGACAATTCAACGTTTGTGCTCGGTGATTCTGCTCGTAGCGCTCGAGTAGCAGCAGGCGATGGTGACCTCTGAATGATTTCTCTCACCGGACTAGCCATTTCCCTCCTTGAACTGTCGTACTCTGTAGGTGGTCTTCGTTCAACTTTACGCAATGACAATTCAACGTTTGTGCTCGGTGATTTCTGCTCGTATCGCGCTCGAGTAGCGCAGAGAGCAGCAGGCGATGGTGACCTCTGAATGATTTCTCTCACCGGACTAGCCATTTCCCTCCTTGAACATTGTCCCGGTAGGTCTGATAACTGCATTGACTCTGGTGGGTTACCGAGATTCTGTGATGACCTTGAGGAAGAACCTAGTTTACCTGGCTCGTTTTCCTTCTGTTCCTTGGCCCACTGTGCCTGTTCCCTTTCCTGGAGCTTCTGGATTACTTGTGGAGGTATGGGCTCGAGTTTTCTAAAAGGCTGCCGTTGCCGTCCCCTCGAGGTGAGTTGCTCGGTTGAGAAGGACTTCTTCATGTGGGGTTTGCCCACAAGCTTCTTGATGCGCTGGAGCTCCTCTGTGAACTTGTTCTCGATGTCCTGAACCTTCTGTGTATAGCGAGGCTTGTCTTCGAGCGAGGCGGCCCTCTGTCTGAACATCGACCTCCTCTCAGCTGCATCCTCCTTCAGAGCCTCCCGTAGGTCTTCTCTGGAACTTTCCCTGGAGATCCCTAGCCGGCTTCCACCGTCGTCTGAGTCAACAGACCCTTCGCGGTTGAATCCGGCCCAAGATCTTCCCGAGATGGAGCCTTCGGGAAGGTCGAGGCTGCGTCTTCTTTCCTCCAAACCTCGCACCTTCTCAAAAACCTTGGAACTCGCCCTGGTGAGCTTCGGGGAGGGCCTAGTTGCAAGGTCCTTCCGGGAGGAGTACTCGCTCACAGGGGTCTGGGGTCGGGAGTCGTGGGTGCTGCCCTGGGACATGCCAACCGATTTGGGCTGTCTGACCTTCTCTTCAAACTCCCCAGGCACCGTGTCCTGGTAGTCGGTGGGAACGGGGACCTTTTTCCTTCCACTGAAACTAATGGGCGTTGTGGAGCCAGAGCGACTCGGAGAGGCTGAGGAACGCCTGTTGACCCTTGGAGATGGGGGCGGCAGGACTTGAGGGGGAGATTGACTAGAAATTACAAACAAAACAATATTTAAAAGACCAGTGTTTCAAAAACAATTGACCTGCTATAATGAATGTGTTTTGAGAATGTTTTTTGTTTATTGTGTTGGCTTACCTGGTTGCCTTTGAATAATCAGGGTCATATTCATTTGCAGATTTGTCCATCACTAAGTCCCATAAAAAAAACAACAACATATAATAATCATTTTTGATGTACATACATGGGCTCAAAACAGGCCTGCTCTCTAACTGATTTTTTTAACAGCCCTAAAACATGAATCCTCAAATTTAATAATAAAGATCACTTATAGCACATATAAATTGAAATAGGGGAGGTGATCTAGAATCAAATTGCTTACGTGTATTCACAGGGCGTTCCTCAGAATCTCCACCCTCATCTTTGGTCTCAATCTGGTCCCCACCTTCATCATCTGTAGTCTCTGAATCTGAAGAGCAAGCATACCAACCATTTTCAGAACACAAATGTAAGCTGTTTGCAAATATGGAAGGAAACCGATTATTTAACCATACACAATGCATTGAATGGTAGAAAGGGGCAACAGTTAAAAGCAGTCAAAACAATCTCTGGAACCCACATTAACATGATCTTTTACCGTGTTTGATCTCCCTGCACTAGTGGAAAAGGAAGTTTCCATAGTGGCAGCAGAAGAAGAAGAGAAGAGAGAAAACACTGTTACCATAGGAACCGATAAAAAAGACTTGTTAGCGCTATAGGTGATTATAGGTGATAGGATTGGATACAATGCTATCTATGGCGGCCAGTAAACACAATGTTTGTGTAGAGCTGAGGCCGTTCTCATCCATTCATGGAAGACATGTCTGGTTTTAAGTGCATAGGTTGTAGAGTTTATCGTTCTCCAGTATTACAGTCTCAATGAGCTTTATCACAGTCCCACACAGCACATGATTTTTCATTTAAGTCAAGAGAGAATTTAATCAGAGAGGCGTATATCGAGGAACCCACTCGACATAAAAGTATTGATGGGCACAGAAAATGGACATCCTAGCAGGATCCAGATGAATCCAGAACAGCAGAGAGGACAGTGTAGTGCAAACCCTAATATCCATACCTGTCTACCTGTCGGCAGGAGCAAGATTCCTAACCCTAATTGGTCCTTAGCGAACAGCATCTATAAATTGCTTTGGTTTAAAGTGGGCTAAATAACTAAACGATTATCTTATGAAAGATGAGTTGTTGAATTAAGAATCATATTGCCCAGGATGATTTTACAATTGAAAACGCCTGAATTATTGGTGGTGAATCCCAGAATAGACCTGGTAACTGAAGAATCAATACAGAAGTATAGCCTTCACCGACGTGCTTGTCTCTCTGTGGGAGGACTGGCAGGAAGTAAGCAACATAAAGCTGAAGATAACCAGTACACTTACTCATGAGGTTACAAGGACAAAGCCAAAGATAAAGGAGACGACGACAGGATAGGTGAGGGTGGTAGCATCACACCGAGACATTAGCTGAACAGAGGAGGAAAGATAAAGCAACCGTATTGAACAGGTTCAAGATTATTTGTAATTGAGGCTGGAGTGGAATACAAGTGTGTTGTGTGTGCGTGTATGTGTCTGTCTGTCTGTCTGTCTGTCTGTGTGTCTCTGTGTGTGTGTGTGTGTGTGTGTGTGTGTGTGTGTGTGTGTGTGTGTGTGTGTGTGTGTGTGTTGTGTGTGTGTGTGTGTGTGTGTGTGTGTGTGTGTGTGTGTGTGTGTGTGTGTGTGTGTGTGTGTGTGTGTGTGTGTGTGTGTGTGTGTGTGTGTTACAATTATTTCCATTGATCAATGGTAACTTGCAGGTCCAAATTCCTGTTGGGGTTTGTTATAAGTTGAAAAGCTGAAGTCCTTGGAAATAGAACAATAATATTGACAAAATGTGCATAAGGAGCTGAGTTATTCAAGCTAAAAACTGAAGTAGTAAAATGTGATTACTATTCAGTGCACCTTTATATCCACACTGCTAACATGCACAGTATACTCCATAGCGCCCCCTGACCCACATAACACCCAGCTAAAGACCACAGGGCTCAACCCATTTTATTGTATATTTTATGCTTTTGAGTATAGATTTCTGGATTTTGAGTGGCCTTGCGGTACTGTTTGGCTGTATGTTTTTCTCGTTCATCTTAATCAAAGCGACAGAATCCATTATTTTAATAGCCCTATTCTGAACCTGTAGTCCCATACTAATTACCACCATTGGCATAAAATACGACTTTCCATTAGATAAATTTCCAGTGTGTGTGTGTGTGTGTGTGTGTGTGTGTGTGTGTGTGTGTGTGTGTGGTGTGTGTGTGTGTGTGTGTGTGTGTGTGTAGGTGTGTGCGTGGTGCGTGTGTGCGTGTGTGTGGTGTTGCGTGTGTGCGTGTGCGTGTGTGCGTGTGTGCGTGTGTGGTGTGTGTGTGTGTGTGTGTGTGTGTGTGTGTGTGTGTGTGTGTGTGTGTGTGTGTGTGTGTAAAGTTTCCATCTCTAGCATTATAAGGCTAAAGGGGAAGGGTCCGGAAGCCTGGGTGTGAGTCTATGGAGTCAAGTTGTTTATCCAATGCTTTTTTTGCCTGCAGAATAGCAGCTCTCGGATTCTCTGTTGCCATCATCACTGACGTGTTTGACATTGACAGTTGTCCAAAATAATGACGCTCTTCAACTCTCGAATGACACAGACCACAACAAAGCATGCTTCCCGCCAGCATTACGAATCAGACAGTTTTGAAATGCTCCATATGGATGGTAAATATTGAACAACACATACCAAGCAATGGCAATAATAGCCTGGCAAAGAGGCTGATCATTTGACACTTACTTGCTTCGTTTTCTTTGGTCTGTATTTCTTCATTGTGTTTTTTTATGTTTTCCACCATTGTAAAGAATCTATCTGTGTCTGGTCTTCCATGGAGACGGAGGGGTAGCCTTTCGTCCCCCAATAACACGCTTACAGTTCACAGAGTAGCCTACAACTGTAGCCCACTGCCCTAGTAATCTGCTACTTCCAGGGATTTTCTTCCATGGCTTGATGTGAAGGGAATACCATCAAACGGGCTACACGCTACCAAGAAACAAACCAAAAAAAGGACAAATATGAGGAGTGCATCCCTTACAAAACCCTTGCTCCGTCATGCAGCCTATAAGTTGCATCTCTCTCCAGCATGCTCATCTGAGAGGGATTCCACTGAGAGGAGAGGCAGCCTCGACAAGGTGGAACAAACATGATGAACACATCTCGTTGTGCAGGAGAAACCCCCTCCTCACAACATAGTGTAATCCAGCTTGGTAGATTTCTTCGGTTTTTTCTCCTCCCCCACTCCTTTAGTCCCAAGTGAGTATGTTTCCCATTCCTTGCGTAACGGGGATATTCTGTGTGTGTGTGTGGGCGCGCGTGTGTGCGTGTGCTTTTGCGTGTGTATGTGTGTGTGTGTGTGTGTGTGTGTGTGTGTGTGTGTGTGTGTGTGTGTGTGTGTGTGTGTGTGTGTGTGTGTGTGTGTGTGTGTGTGTGTGTGTGTGCGCGCCTGTGTGTATGTTTATGTGCGCGCACGCGAGGGCTTGTGCGCGCGTGTGCGTGTATCAGTTTGGGTGTGTGTGTGTGTGTGTGTGGGGGGGGCATAGTGAATCCCTGCAACCGCGACAGGAACCCCCTCACTCCTCCGCAACACCGTACAGTATTCAGCAAGCGAGCTCTCCGACCGGATAGTCATAGCAACCTGCTGCTATTTATAAAGAAAATATCATCTCATAGTCCGAATCGCATTAAAATCGTCTCCAACCCTCACTGGTGACTGTCCTCGACTATAAATATAAGGTACCTTTCTGTGGTGACAAACCCACAGCTCACCTCCTCCTATTCTCTCTCGCCTTGCCCACGCAGAATCAATAATCCGCTGGGCAGGTTTACAAAGACGTCTTCATTAAAACCCCAGCAGCCGGGCGGGGGGGGGGGGGGGGGGGTACAGTAACCGTGGGTTCGTCTAACAGGTGTCACGTGGGTTCATCAAACAGGTGTCACAGATGCACGCACTTGGTTCGTTTTGCGCGGCAGAAATGAGATCGGTAGGCTTATTGGTTTTGCATGTGCACCTTGTTGCTATGAGGGTCAGTCGATCATTTATTTTGCTGAGTTTTCCAAGCCTGATTTGCAGGATAGGCTCATCAACTATTCATGATTGTACATTCAGAATATCATCAGTAGGCCTATAAATGATTTTTAATTGTATTTTATTATATCTTCACTATAATTGCATTCAGAATGTGTCACTATAGGCCTACCGCTTCTGATGACATAATACTAACATGATAAGAATATATTAGCCTATTATAGGCCTACAGTAAGTAGGCTATCGTGTTACCCCTTTTCAGACGGGGCCATATAAAATGTTGTCTAGACTACCCCTGGTTCCTTCAGAGATGCCCAGAGTCCCCTGAACAGGTTCCAGATGGTACACAATTACCATGTAAATGATGACTAAAAATATATTGAATTGGTTGAATATTATACATGTTGAATGTTGCTGAGCAATTTTGGTTAAGTCTCCATTCTATATCACGGTCATGTAATTGGAAAAACAGTGTTGTTCTCATTGTTATCTCGCCGACTTACAACTCTGCATGCTGCAATTGCACAGACATCTTCGCACTTGACAGAGATGAAGGGCTGGGTAACAGCAGATCTGATGGTGAGGAGACTGGGGGTTTTCAGAAGAGGGAGAACCCTGATGCAGCTGACACCACGATTGTTTTGGACCACGACATGGCAGGACCATGAGCAGCATAATTAGAGCAAAGAGATTTGCCAGACAACAGCTGCGATGCCAACCATTTCTCGATTTCTGTGAACGTCAGTATAAACGATGGCTCTGATATTCCTTCTGTTCGTCAAACGCAGCATGTTCAGAGTTCCTTGGTATATTTGCTGTTAACTTACGCTTTCGGGATAGTGTGGTTATGGGTGTTCTATATACACTAGTAGTCTATGTGTATGTATACAATAATAATAATAATAATAATAATAATAATAATAATAATAATAATAATAATAATAAATAATAATAATATATTTAATTTGTAGAGCACTTTACTTTCAGAAATCTCCAAGTGCTACAGAGTTTAAAAGAGAGGAGAAATAATCAACGGGTTGTTTAAACATATATGCATTATCAGTAAAGGGAAATTAGCAAAAGGCTTTTTTTAAAAAAGATAAGTCTTAAGTTTTTTTAAAAAAACAGCTGTAGTCTGTGGGGCCTTCAGGTGGTCAGGGAGGGCGTTCCATAGTCTCGGGGCAGCAGCGGAGAAAGCCTGATCGCCCATGGTGCGGATCTTGGTCTTGGGTGGTCTGAGGGTGTGTGCTGATGCAGAGCGAAAGGTGTGTGAGGTGGTCTGGGGCGTGAGGAGCTCCTGGAGGTAGGGGGGGGGGCATGTCCGTGGATGCACTGATGGGTGAGGAGGGAGACCTTGAATTCAATTCTGAATGTGACAGGGAGCCAGTGAAGGGATTTAAGGATGGGGGTGATGTGTTCAAATTTGTGCAACCTCATCAGGATCCTGGCAGCGCTGTTTTAATCATAATATTCTACTGACACTTCAATCTTCATAATCAAACACCTGGAACTTATATAATGTGTATAATAATCACCCTATTTGCAGACAAAGCAAAGAATATTACTTGGCATTGACCTGCTATGCTGCTAAATGGCCTAATTTTTTATGTAATCAAAGGGGTCGAATATGCAGTAACGCATATGATCATTGAAAATATTCTCAATTGGCCTTTCTAGATCAATTCATATGTTGATTAAATGAGTCATTTGTTCATCGAGTTCCAGTATAGAGACAGACATTTGAAATGATGAGCACCATAGTCCCAATAGACCCTTTTACATTGGTCTCATCGGACAGATTTGCTGATAACATAATAAATGTATAAACATGTGTATAATATATATACAGAATCTAAAATAATAAATAAAGTATACTGTTGGGGGACGTGCAACGTCTGGCCTGCAGGGGGAGTATGGGCAGGTTGGGAGCGCACCGGATTGGCTGGGGGGATTGGACCTGAGGGCGAGCAGGTGTCAGCACTCAGGCTTATCAGGGAGTGTTTGTACTTATGTTTCTGCTTTGTGTTGTAGTAGGAGAAGGAATCCAGGAGAGAACGGACCAGAGAGATCCATGACGAGTGGAGACCACAGGAAGACCCTTTGTTATAGTTAAGTGTTTTGTTCTGCTTTAAGACAATAAACCGATCTCCCGCTGAGGGAAAACAACTCTGCCTACGCTCACTCATTGAAACCCGTTACATATACATAATATGATAGAATATTTAGAAAAAAGTTGAGACATTAACGTTATAGTACTTTTTTTTACAGCCAAAGGTCCCACGATCACTTGTATTTTTTTTACAGGCGATTCTTGGCCTCTACAATATGGCGTTGTATGTTAGGTGTGACGTTGACGACACAGCAACGGTTAGTAGCAGTCAATGCGGTCCTATGTGTATATGCAAATGCATGAAGTAGCAGGCCCATAATGAGTAGGATGAGGAACACCGGTTTTTGCCCTAATATGACAGCTCTTTGAAGAGGCTCTATATAGGGCTTGTACATCATGACGTCACATCGCAATGACAACCTCCATGGTAGTAATGGTGTTTCAGTCATTATTTAGTTATTAATTGGGAATTTATTTCCATTATGTTGTGTTTCTGTTGCGAGACATGGCAAAACAACATTTTCATTAGGTTAAAGGAGACGTATTATGATGTTTTCCCAACAAGTAAACATAGTATTTGAGTTCCAGAAAGCATGTTTTTGAAGCTGTTCGAAAAAATATTGTCTCCCGCTATTCCCCTCTTTCCAGACTCTTCAGAATGCGCTGTTTCTGGTGTCTGTAGCGTTGATGCAAATGAGCTGCTGCCCATTGACCAATGAGCTGTCAGACTGAACCACAGCATGGAGAAGGGATTGTTTGCTGACTCCTGGAGCTCTATATCTATATAATATAATATTATATACAGGTATTTATATAATCTATCTGATATCACGGCCAAAAGCTATGTGCGCCTCGGATGATATTATGAATAATAAAGACTGTCTGACGTCTCTGGTACTTCCACAAGTAAAGACTCGTAGTGGGGGATATCTCGGCCATAGTTGAGAAGGATTGGGGAGAAGGAACTTTGGCATTGACTCTCTGAAGTCCATGAACCGCGACATGGAGAAGAAAAGGATTGTACTCCGGGACCTGAGCTGCCGGACTGCCTCCCAGCTCCCTGCGCCGGAGCTGCCGGCCGCCGTCCGACCACAGTCTGGCCTCAGTCTGGCAGTGTACTCCGGGAGCTGAACTGGCGCCGAAGCTAGGTGGCAGCTCCAGCGGACTAGCAGCTCCGGCGGACGAGCAGCTCCGGCTGGGGTAGCTTGGCGGCAGTCCTGCAGCTCAGTTCCGGGAGTACAATCCCTTTCTACTCCATGTCTCCTCCTCCCGACTTCCCTTCGGCGGCAGCTCCGGCGGGGTGAGCTCGGTGCCAGAGAAAGGGATTGTACTCCCAGAGCTTAGCTGCAGGGCTAGCGCCGAGTTCCCCCCGCCGGAGCTGCTCGTCCGCTGGTCCACAAAATCTTAGCGATGCTCTGATTGGAGAGGAGTGGGGAAGTGGGAGGTAGTATTCAAATGTGCCCCCTTCCTACGTAGGAGGGGGCGCCGAAACTGACTCGCTCGTCTGGTAGCTGGAGGCGGGCTCCTTCCAGAAATGCGTATCTCACTCAAAAAATCATGTACAGACTTATTTCAAAGTTGGTAGGCGTGTGGGAGCACCATCTACCCACAACACCCAAAATCCCAGGAAAATTGCTGTTTTCATAATATGTCCCCTTTAAGGTAGATTTACGCTTGTTCATGATTTGACATTGCTGCAACTCTATTGAGTATCGTAAGCAAAAATCACATGATGCATTCTGATGTACAAGCCCAGTTAGCCAAAATGAGCGATGTTTGTGCTCACATTTAGCCGAAATCAAAGCTGCTGTGTTGTGGCGTGCGGGTTGTGTCTGTGGGGAGGGGGGGGGGGGGGTTTCCACCACACGGTTCAGGCTCCACCTGTTCTCTCAGATCTCTGACCCGAGCGGAGGATGACATGATGGGGAAAATATCCAAGCATTTTGGAAAGACGCCACGGCCGTCATCAACCGACACACACTCATCTAAAGTTCCAACTTTATCATCCCCTCCAAGGAGTGTAGTGGAATTCAGACACACGCGGGCAGCTCAGTGTGGTAAAGAGTACACACACTGTTTGATGTAACAATAGCCCTGATATGACTCTAAGAATCTAGTCACATGAGTTGTGAAGACAGACAAGGCAGTATGGACCCATTCCTCACAGTGCTCATAACAGTTGTTGAGAATAAAGGTATATTGAAAATATAAATATCCTAATATATATAGTAAATTAACAAAAATATAAAATTAAACTCAATTCCAAGGAGGATTATTTTGTGTACCTTGTGCAATAGTTTGCATTAATCGGGTTCGGCTATAAGTCAAAATGAAAATTCATATTTACACTATAAGAACCTGGTAATGATAAAAAAAATACTATCCAAACTAGTTAAGAAAATTGTTTGACCAAAAACATGTAGTTGACATGGAGTAATGTGATTCACACCCAGCCTGAATGAAAGTGAGAATTGAGAACATTCCAGTGGTCTGCACTGTAGAAATAGCCCATTGTTAGTCGCCCCCCCCCCCCCCCCCGCACTTCTCAAAGCTAAAGCAGACACTTGTTGCACCAAACCACAAAGCTACAAACTAAAACCTTTTCCACATACTTTCCATAACATTTTTATATATGTATTCCTCAGCTTGCAATAAAAGAACATAAGGAACTAGAAAATGCATTTCCTGCAGAAAATGCGGTGAGCGCTGTAGTACAAAGTGAGGTTGGAAATATGTTTTAATAAAGCCACATAGATTAAGACATAAAGAAACGTTAAATGGCTTAAATCAAGTGAAGGGATTTGAAAAAAAGTTCAAAAGTCTAAATGGAATAAACAATGTAAACATGCACACCATTTAAGAAAATAAGCGCAAAGCATTGCTAAAAATGCAGAAATGTAAAATGAATTGAACTGATGAATCTGAAAGGTCAACTGTATTGCCCTGTGTGTGTGTGTGTGTGTGTGTGTGTGTGTGTGTGTGTGTGTGTGTGTGTGTGTGTGTGTGTGTGTGTGTGTGTGTGTGTGTGTGTGTGTGTGTGTGTTAACACACACACACGCCGTGCGGGAAAAATCGCCCAATCTGGCAACACTGTCCGAACTTCCTTCAAAAATAGCCCAATCCGACGGGAAAAACCGCCCAAACTGGCAACACTGCTGAATGACCTTACACTCCAGCGTCAACGTAAATCAATGAGACCAACTGAAAACGAAGCCGGTATGAAACTAAAACTGTGATTCTGAATCTGAAGAAAGTATAAATTCCTGATTTATGATTTAGTTAGGTCGTAAACAGTTGAAGAAATGGACTCCCATGGACTCCCATTGAAAAAGATAGTCTTTTAAATGTAGAATATCTTAAAAAAGTATAAAATATTTAAAAAATCTGAAAAGAAGCGCGCGATTCCAAGCTGAACATTTTAAAATTGGAGTCTCGTGAAAAATTGAGGATAAGAAAGAAAGAAAGAAAGAAAGAAAGAAAGAAAGAAAGAAAGAAAGAAAGAAAGAAAGAAAGAAAGAAAGAAAGAAAGAAAGAAAGAAAGAAAGAAAGAAAGAAAGAAAGAAAGAAAGAAAGAAAGAAAGAAAGAAAGAAAGAAAGAAAGAAAGAAATAGTTCATGCAGCACTCACGTATTAAAGGCAAAGGACATACTAAAGCAAATAGAGTCCCCATGAAACCCAGTTCCAGTTCCAACCCAGTTCCAACCCAAAGCACATGAGCAGTGTGAGGGCCATGAAACATAACACTGTGTATTGAGTGACATGCTACGAGAATGCTCAGTGACATTCAATCAAATATTTCCATTAAAATCAGACTTATCAAATTGTGACACTGCCGTTTTCTGTTTTTGTTAATCCAGAGACCCACCACCCCAAGAAAAAAAAAAAAACTACGCAGAGTTTAGCGCTAATATTAGCACTGATGTCTTCCTCTGTAACAGGAGCCTCTGCCCATTACCATCAGAAAAATCTAAGGCCTGGCACATTCCATAGTATAAATAACCAGCACTAGCAGTCAACTGCAGCAGAGAGGAACAGAGAGGGGGGGAGAGAGAGAGAGAGAGAGAGAGAGAGAGAGAGAGAGAGAGAGAGAGAGAGAGAGAGAGAGAGAGAGAGAGAGAGAGAGAGAGAGAGAGAGAGAGAGAGAGAGAGAGAGAGAGAGAGAGAGAGAGAGAGAGAGACCGCATTGAGTGAAGTGACAGCTGCAGAAGCAGTTGGATATAGATTGCAACACAGAAGTGAAAACCAAATGGCAGAAGGACCATTTCTATAACAAAACACAGGTTTAGGTTGTTTCATTCTTTTGGCAGGAGAGGGCTAGTATTTGTTTTATCAACAAGCCTCCTAGGCTGTTAGTGGTCATATCATCGCTGTTGAGTAGAACAGCAACGGTGTCATGGCAGTATCATTCTAGAAATTATTCCCCACAAACTAACCAGCCTAAATAAGGTTCATAGTCTCTTAGAATGTAAATCGACAATTACCGTAGACATCTTTATCAAACATCAAAAAATGAAAACTTTTTTGATGTTTTTTTAATACTGAGTTGTATGGAAACGAACACATACATAGTCCTCTCTGACCAGTAGTTGTCAGTTTTACTATATCACAATCATATTATTAGTCGTCAGTTAAATGTCTGCAGCTCTTAAGTATGCGGGAAGCCATTTCTGATCTCACAGATTACCAGAAGTTTCTCACGGTTTTGCTGCACAGCCTTTTTAAATGACAATATCCTCCAAACTGATTCTATGTGATATTGGAATACTTGACACTTGATTTACACTTGATACTTTTTAATTGTAAATCATCAAAATCCATCAGTGTGTTGCATCCTATGCACATTCGTAGTAACAATATAACAATATGAATAAAGAGGTACCGGAAACACAAATACACTTTAAAGAAGGCATGCAAGCTATCAGATTGTTAAAACCTGGAAATTTATTTTTTTATTTTATTTTTTTTATTTTTTTTTTCATTTCCAATTCATGCTCCATGTTATTCCACTTTTCTTGGATTCAGCTAAATACATGAAAGATCATTTAGTTTACCAAGTCGTTTGCTCTATCATGAGTCAGAATGTATCCTTATTAGTAATTTGTTTTCGAGCGGAGAGTTGACTGCTCCTTAGAGAAGATTTCATTTTATTGTCGTCATCCAAACCGACACTGAATGCTGTCAAATAAGGCAGAGCGAAACGCCAAAGTCAAGACATAACACTGCATTGCATCATCACATTTGTGCAGAGCTTCTTGGCTCATCCCAGGCCTTTTACACCCCCCTGCGTGGGTCTATACTGAGAGGTGGACGGTAGGACTACGTCGCGTCAGGGGGATGGCACAAATCCTGCTGCAAGACTCAGCAGATTTCCCTGATTGGCTGATACCTCTGAGCTCTACTAATTAAAACAGGTTATTGTCTCTGATGGCTGCTTCCAGTTGTCTCCGCCTGGAAGATTCCTCAATGGTGTGGTGGTGAACAGAACCCAAACAACTTAGCAACAGCAGCAACCAGTCTACCAATACCAGTATTGTTCATGGTCTATCCTCCCTAACATCAGCATGCATTCCTTGAGCAATGCAACTAAATCCCTAACTGCTTCTTCATGAACTGTATCTCAAACTCACTGTAGTGAGATACCCTTAAGTCTTTGGTAAAAGCATCTCCTCAAGGTCATATTAGTATCAGTGTATGCGTAATAAGAAAGTCTAGTGGTGGCAGGATATTCAAGCAATTAGGATGTATGACCCCCAGACGTAAGGTTCTAGGTTTGATCCCCCAACGTCTCTTGACTGGCAATCCTGTAGGACCCCTACCTGCTCCCTGATGACCTGCATCTGCTCTCACTCAGTGGCTCTGGTTCTAGGACCTGTGTCTGAACTCCCTCAGTGGCTCTGGTTATAGGACCTGTATCTGAACTTACTCGGTGGCTTTGGTTCTAGGATCTGCACTCACTCTGTGGCTCTGGTTCTAGGTTCGATCCCCCAACATCCCTAGACTGGCCATCTTGTAAACCATCCTAGAGCCAGTCACCTTCACCCCGTACCTGCCCCCTAATGACCAGTATCTGAAATCACTCAGTGTTTTTGAAGAAATCGCCTCAGCCAAAGGACTGAAACACGGGATAACACCCAAGTACATGACCATGTGACAGTACCTTCTCCCAGATCCAGGACGGCGAGCACCGCGCTGCTGCGGGCGTCCCCCAGGTGGTTGCTGGCGATACAGGTGTAGAGGCCGGCGTCGCTAGGCTTACAGTCCCTGATCCAAAGGCCCCCGTACTCCTGGTTGTCCATGTTGAGCAGGTCGTCGTTGTGGTACCAGTACAGCGAGGGCTGGGGGTCCCCGCCCACGCTCACCTTCAGGCGGATGTCGCAGCCCGTGCCCACTGCCGCGTTCCTCATCTTGCGCAAAAAGGCGGGCGGCGTCGGGGAGGGCTGCCGAGGCTGAGGGGCGCTTTGGGTCATGTTGGAGCGCTTTGGGGGGACAGGGGGGTCCACCCCCCCGCAGCGAGGGCCGCCCTCATCGGCGGCGCCCCTCTTCTGGGTGGTTTGGACCTCGGCCTTCCTCATGGTGGCAGTGGTCTGATGAGATGACCCTTACAGAGGTTCTGGACAGGGGCCTGGCTCTCCTGGTAGAATGGTCTTGGAACGGAGTGATCTCACAGGAGAAAGGACTTGAGAGACAATACTAAACTCCTAAGATGTTACAGCCAACATGCTGCTCACATTGGTGATATCGGTGATAGTAAAAGTTTGAGACCTGATGGATTTCTTTTGAGATCCAATCACAAGTTGTGCTCATTATTGAAGTAACTTTGACCAAATGTGTAGAGGTGTGCTGTACTACCCCTAGTTTGCTGTCCAAATGGGGATGGCATAAACGTTGATTATCAAGTTATTAAACAGGTTTGAGAAAGCACCGGCTCTTCTGCAAATATGTATTTTTAGGGCAAGACCCAGTGGCTCAAGTTGCAATGAAAGCTCCCTCTCCTTGCCTCTGCTGGGTGACAGTTCTCCTCTGGCCGGCCTCACACTTCAGGCTTGTTTCCTTGGTTGTAGAAGCTTGGGACTCTTGAAACAGTTCTCCTTGATTATGATCCTCATGAAAACCTTCTTGTCCCTCTTGGCTCAGCTGTTGATGGTTGGATCAGAGTGTCCGAGGTCCTGTCATGCAAACAAGCAACGGCGGTTCTGGTTCCCCCGACCGCCTTGGCCCATGAGCTCAGCATTCCTACTCACGAGAGCCCCCCACTGCCGCCTCCACCACCTCAGTCAGACCAGTCCTAAGGGGGAATGACAGCTGTGTGTTGATCTGTCTGCCCAGTCTACCCAAGCGAACCCGCCCACCTCGGCCGCCTCCAGCCAATCCTGTGTCAGTAGACCTTGTGGCACGGTGCAACACAGTTGGAGATTTCTTTTGTAGGTCAAATGTGGTTCAGAAAATTGAGACAATATATAATATATATATATATATATATATATTATAATATATATATATATATATATATATATATATATATATATATATATACTGTATGTACCTACGGTATATCTATATCTTTATCTCTACCTTTATCTCAATATTCTCAACTGTGTCTTTAATGGTGACAGAATATTGAAGCAAATACATATAATATATATATACAGATATAGATAAAGATATAGACATAGGTATAGGTACTTAACTATAGATATACCATATATATATTTAGAAATATTTATATCTATAGATATCCCTACAATATATACAGGATTGGATCTACGTATGTATCAATAGATATACCTACCTAGATATGAGCTAAATGGGAGAGAGACAGTGACAGATATATGTTTAAAAATATACTGAAGATAACCGTGATGCCACTGTTACGTCAGCAATAAAGACAGATCATATTTTATGCGACCAAATGACAACGCCACTGTGTGCCACAGCAATCCATCTGTCCATCTGTCAGGGTTGATCACAATCACAGGGATAAAACCTCTATGCGATAACAGACACACTCTGAGGGAAACACACACAAACAGCAACAAAGATATCTGAGTAAAAGGGGCAGAGAGTGGGGAATATAAGTAACATCGACAACAGGTGACACATGTTTGACAGACTAGGGCACACATTGAAAACCGCAGTGCATGGTTCAGCATCTTTCCGTCTATTTATCGGTCTGTGATTCTATCTAAACCCTGTGTATCTGAATTGCTTAAGGGCTATTAAACAGGTAGATAATGAGATCAAAAAAGTAAAGAGATTATCCAATGATTTAATATGTTACAGTATGAGACAGACAATGTTCTTGAAGAGATTTAAGTTTTATCAATACATGCAGAAAGAGTAAACATAACACAGATAATAACAAATAAATGTGCATTGAGTTATGTAACATCTAGTTGCTTAGCAATAACCAGTAACATATAACGTATCAGAACACAGGGAGGTGCTGTGGGGCAGAAAACCACATATACAGAACAAGGGACATCATACAAATCCATTTACACATTTACAACTTCGGAATATGAAGATATGTATATAAAAATTTACATTTAAAATGTCTCAATACAACTTTTGCTGACTCATGTCTTTTTTAAAACTACAACCAATAAGTGCATGCCTCTTGTTGACAGAAGTATTAAAAATGATAATATTAATGCAAAAATATATATAAAAACAAATGTTGTGATTCAGTGTGTTTGCACAGTACACACACACACACACACACACACACACACACACACACACACACACACACACACACACACACACACACACACACACACACACACACACACACACACACACACACACACACACACACACACAGTTATAGGATTGTGGATGTCCTTTCCGTTGATGAAGACCCGCTCGGTCTAGGTGTATGCGTGCGCTCAAGAAATCCCGTCTGCTGGATCACTGACTCCAACCTCCCTCTGAACTTCCTGCCCACAAACGCGTACAGCACTGGGTTCACACAGCTGTGCAGCAGCCCCAGACTCTGCGTGGCAAACACGGCTCGGTCGATGGCGTTCCGCGTCAGGCACTGGTACGGCCCGGTCCCCGCCCGAAGGAAAGTGTCGATGATCACCGCCAGGTGGTAGGGCGTCCAGCACACCAGGAAGGCCACCACCAACACCACGATCACCTGCATGGCGCGCTGCCGCTGGAAGCCGTCCTTGGTGCGCAGGAGGCGCCGCATGGTGGTCCCGTAGCAAAGCAGCATCACAATCAATGGGAAGACAAAGCCCAGGGTGTGGCTGAGCCCCCTTGTGGCCAGCCTCCACTCCTGGATACTGCCCGGGTCGTAGTGCTCGGTGCAAACGCTCACCTGCATGCCGTTGGACGAGTTGGTTGAAGAGGTGGCAGAGTTCAACAGCCCCGGCAGAGACAGCAGTCCCCCCGTGAACCACACGGCGGCGCAGACGCACCAGTCCACCAGTCGGCGGCTCACCTTGTGAGTGTTTGTGGCGCGGACGATGGCCAGGTAGCGGTCCACGCTGATGCAGGCCAGGAAGAGGATGCTGACATAGAAGCTGAGCTCCTGGAGGATGCTGACCATCTTGCACATGGCGTCGCCGAACACCCAGCCCAGCGTCACGGAGGTGGCCCAGAAGGGGAGCGTCACAGCCAGGAGGATGTCGGCCACGGCCAGGTGGAGGAGGTAGAGGTCAGAGGAGGAAAGGGGCTGCTTGTTCAGGCAGATCACCAGCCCGACCAGAAGGTTCCCAGGGATGGCCAGCAGAAAGACGAGCACGTAGAAGACACTCATGCCAATCATGGCCGTGTCGGAGATAGGCGAGGGGTTGCATGGCTGAGTGACGGGATCAATCCAGAAATCGGTGCCGTTGTACGTTATGTTCAGCTCCTTGAAGATGGCGTCGACGTCAGAGAGGGAAAGTTCTGCAAATTACAAGAAAATACAACATTTAGGGCTTTTTCTAATAAGGATCCAAAAATGGGGTTTGGTTATGTTGTCTTTCAAAAACAAGAGGGGTTCGCAACCTAATGTAACTCAAGGTCAATTTGTGTATTGATATGTTTTGATAATGTAACAATATAGGTTTCACAACAGTCTGGTTGTGACCAACCCATGTTCGCTCTGTGAAATGCTTTTTGAAGTCGTGAACTACAACACTCACGATTGGTGAGCGTTGTAATGTTACTGCGCTCACTAAAGAAGCAACTGTAAAGTTGTTTGTGGTGCTTAAACTAGGATGGCAGCGGCGGGTTGAGTGAACAGCAAAGCCAAAGACGCTTTGCAGATTCGATAAACGGCCACGTTTAACGAAAACCTAAAGGCAAAAGGCCCAAGACAAATGCTAAACCCACAAGACAAATGCAAGACCCACACCATAATGGAAGTCAAAAGAGGGTTTTTTAATGGAACAGACATCTCAGCCACCGTATTTATCAGAGTAGCATATCCATTGAAACAATAAATTATATCATTTAGCATTGCATTCAATTATTATAGTTGTATTAGAAGCCCAACTGAAAAAAATCAAAGCAATTTCATTCTGACTAAGTTTCATTCTGATTATTAAGGCACTGGCCCCAACAGTGAGCTGTGGCCAGCTGTCACAATGTTTTGATATGTGTTTAAATATCTAGTGTAAGGATGTTTAAGGAGCTATGGCCTAAATTATATTAGACTTTCCTTATCTCTAACATTGCAAATATTCATGGTAAAGAAGCCAAGGATTACTAGGATACAAATCAATACAATTTCATTCTCAATGCTTGTTGAATACAAAACACAATGCCTAAGCCTAAATTGCAAGGATGCTTCCTTAATAGCAGACAAATATAGGTGAGACAAGCACCAAGAGAGATAGCCTACTTGAAAGATCAGGGTTCAGTATACTTAGAGAATATACCAGCTCACCACTTATTTACCAATCACAATTGAAAAGTTATCTTCATAGAAAATTGTCTATGGTAAGGCCATAGGCTACATACAGAAGACCTGAAAGGCATCATGAAGATTTTATCAAATTATAAATGAAAAAAATTGATATGTACATCTAAAGTTGGAATGCTTCTAAGTAGTTCTTCATGATGAACTTATTACTAAAAAAGTCATTCAAAAGTAAGTATATGGAGCTTGATTTCTGACTAAATAATAATATTAAATAAAAAAGTGTACTCACTTCCGTCTTTGACAGCAGATGTTTATGAAAAACAAACGTTAATAAAACCATAACAAGGAACATATGATAGAATATTGGCCTATAAATGTGTATAGGCAGTATCTATTTATATTGCCCTTTCTAATGTGACCACCATATTTTTCATCTGAGATTAATATAATGGAATTCAATTTATCATATTATAACCATCTCCATGTGGATAGAATAATATAAACGCTCACCAGCCATTGTGTGTTCTTGTCTGCGGTGTGATGGTATATCCCTCATAGACAGCAGCGCTTCTGACTATATCTCCATACTCCTCCCATCCTGTTCAGTTCCCTGTTTGACACAGTCCAAAGAAAACGTCAGATGGCTTGGACGATGCATCATGACTTAGATACTGGATACCTAAAGCATGGTATATATGGCTGCATGTGT
This sequence comes from Melanogrammus aeglefinus, assembly GCA_900291075.1. NCBI lineage: Eukaryota > Metazoa > Chordata > Actinopteri > Gadiformes > Gadidae > Melanogrammus > Melanogrammus aeglefinus. Next base: position 488,851 of record OLKM01000147.1, read on the forward strand.
TCTGTAGTGGTGTAGTAGCCCTATATATTTTTTACAATTACATACTTCTGCAAGTATGTCAGTAGGATATATGAGTGGATATTGTTTACTTACATTGTTGCATTTTAAACGTTTGTTTTACTCACATTACAAATTTCATGGGTGCTCTATTAAGCTTACATTTTATATCTAATCTTAAAAAGATAGTTAGCCATATTAAGGCATGCTTTTAGGCTATTCTTTTATCTCAATCCATAAAAAAAAGCCCCAGTGTTTCTATGACACATTGTCATAGGATGACGGAGTGACCGAAAACCACCAGTCCAAAATAAACTCATGTGATGAGTTTCCTTTCATTTTTATTTGAACAGACACATCCTCAACCATGTCCTTGCACCACAATTATCTATTACTCTTAATTAAAGTAGTGCTTAGTTGGCCTATAGCTTTATGTATAATTTTTTTAAAGGCCTATCCATATTTACAGTAGGATATTCAGAAAAAAAAATATATATAATGAAACAGACTGTCTGTGTTACCCCTTACAGTCAATGTGAGTGGTTTGTTTTTAATGGGAATAATAACATGTTGGGAGGAAGTCCAGCTCTTGTGATCAGCAGGTCTTTTGACACGCGCGGGGAGCTGCCACGCTTCCTGACGCAACTTCTCATAAACCCAGTAGCGCAAGGGCATGCATGACTTAACTAGAATAACCACATGGTAGGCACATGTTTAGTTCTACTCTGTATGGAAACAAGACCATCATCTTGATAATGGTGTTTTTAAATTTTGGCCAGTTTTGTCTTGCTTTCTTAATTTCAGTGACCCAAAGTATAATTAGGTCTTTGGGGGATTGTAGATATTGATAAGAGGTATAGTATTGCTAGGCCTATCATCACATAATACCCTCAAGTTAATTATGCCGCCATAAAAGGAGAGTAGGCTTGGGTGTTGGCGTCATGAGGGACAGGCACATATGTAGCCTGCATTCATGGTGTGTTTGACTTTTCAAACTTAAGGCAGGATTTGCTGAAACATCGAGGTGCTTGGTGTAACATGAGATACGGCACTTGAGTGCAACTATCACATTTCAAAGACATCACAGGGACAGAACCAATGCTGAGGACTTGATCGATTTCCTTTTCATGTTATTGATATAAAAATCACCTTGTTAATGGTCCTTAAACACAATAAAATGGTTCATTCCAATTAGCAACTGGATACTATTTAGTCAGAAGATTGTCTTCCTTCTGAGGCTTGCCCTAGTAACGTGGCATAAGTAACTTAATAAACGTTAGTTCATGCTGCGTACAAGCTTAGCCACGTCAAGACAGACAGAACCAATGTATAGATGGGTCTGTATGTGTGCATTTAGAGATAAAAATAAATGCAAGGTCTTGATGGGCAACAGACCCGTTTAAGACTGAGCACTTCAATGCACAACATCGACTTATTTGGTTACTTTCAGGTTCAGTAGGCTCACTATTGAGCTTTTAAGTTTATGTAGTTTCCCCAATATTAAATGAAATCTTTTGTCAAGAAATTTTGATAGGATAGAAAGATAGGATGGTGGCAAACCATTGGTTTCCTGTAAATAATAGTTTAGACTAGATTTACAAACTAGAGAAAATCCCAAAATGTCGGTAAAAATCTTAACATTTATTTGGTAAACCTCTTTGCCAGTGATTCCAAAAATGGTCCTTCTGTAATGATGGTATTCAGAATCGAGAGAAATAAAAGCCAAACACTAATGAGGATCCATTGGCCCCAGTTGTTATACACCTCATACATGATAAATCGCCACCTTTCGCTTTACAGTCACTCACAAGGTTTGGTACAAAAACAAAGGAAGTTGCTTCATGAGAGCATTCAGTCCAAGTCCTCATGAAGATCTCCTTTAAGGCTTTTGTTTTTCTCCTGCCTCCGCTGAAACGTGGTTTCCTGAAGTATAAATGACCGCCATAATTTAAGTGAAAACAAAAGTGCATTGAGTGTTCAAGTAGGGTGTATAGATTCATAAAACAAGACGTGGTTGGGTGTGAGGGGGAGGGTAACACTGGCACATGACAGGCGGTGTCCACAGCGAGCACGTGTCCACCCAACGCCATGCAGTGGCGTCTCACCACTGCTCAGAAGGAGCTGAGACACCAGCACTATACTCAATACACAAGTGACTAGGGTTTAAAAATAACAAAAACTTTTGATATATATGTATAAAAACACCTGTACTAGACGCCACCAGAGTGGATTATTTTGTTTCCGGGTTGGTGAGCGTCAGGTTTGGCAACAGTGTCAGCTGAACGGAGAAGGAGCCTAAACTCTAGAGGCGAGCTTCATCTCTTGGCACGCCGGGGGTCTCTGCCGTTGCTAATGGTAACCGAGGGCTTGGTGGCGGGCGGGGCACCGGTGGAGGTGACCGGGGGCGGGGCTCCGTTCCCTGGCGAGCGTCCATTTGGCCGGCCCGTGGGACCGAAGGATGAGTCCCGCGTTGCACCGGGCGTAGGGTTGTTGTTGTTGCTGTTGACAAAAGGCTGCATGGTACCATTACCTGGGGAGAGAGGAACAACAACACACGTCTCAACAGCTCAACATGAAACCATCAGTGAGCCGCTGGGAAACGCAGGGAGAGAGATCTCCTCTTTAGGGAGGAATTAAAGAGTGCCGTCTTGAAAAGGCAGGCACAAATGGGGACATTACGAGGATATTTGTGGTTGATTAAAGGTCAAATCATACCTGGCGGTGCAGATGTACCTGAATTTTGATTGGGTGGGGAGTTTCCCCTTGGATTCTGGTCGGGTTTACCCTGTTGGTAAAACAATTTTGATACGCTATAAATTATGGATTGATTGTTTTTGGTGTGCATGGCCATTGTTTGGGGGCTACTCACAGACTTGTTTTGCTGGTTGGACTGAGCTTGTAGGTCTGGGTTTGGTTCACTAAAATTGGGCACCTCCGAATACACCATGCAGAACCTGGATGGGGAAAAGACAATGTTGATTTAGCTTCAAAGGAATTAGCTATCCATTGACTCGTCTATAATCTAATGTCAGTTGTAAACCTAAATATTCACCAGCAAAACCACCCATTAGGGCCGTCTGATTCTGGTTGGTTGGTCGATATGCAGTGCAAATTCTCATTGGAAGGACAATCGCTGGGGTTCCTTTTATGAGGAGAATCCATTATCATCGGGGTGAGATAAACCCATGCGGAACGATGTATTTTCTGACAATGTCTGAGTGACATTGAAGGCTTTGTAGTTTCTCTTTTTAATAGCCATCAAACTTAATATAGAAGCAGTCGGTGTGGCACCTTTTGTTGAAAAGAATAAATGAAGGTAAGTAGGCCTACCATCTAAAACATTAGGCATAGGGAGAGGTTTTTCCCTTTTGTCTGCGAAATCCAATAACTTTTATTATTAATGCTCCATAGGCTTTGAGAATGAACATAACCGAATTGGCATCTTGGCACAAATCGCAGTACCATCAATGGGACCACTTCTATTAAACAAGACCCGTTTCGCGTTTGCTCATTCGCATAGTCGAGCAATCGCGCACAAAATACATTTTAAAGTGGATCGGCCCACTTCCCGATCTCCAGCCTCTGCTGCAGAGCGAATTCAAATCGCCGGCACAACGGGCTGTGGATCCAACACCATAATATAACCACATTTCGCATTAATCGCAAATATCCCACTGCTTCGGGTTTTCCTTTGTAGGCGTGTTGAGGAGGCGCGGACGAATCCGCTGTCAGTGCGTGTGCAGTTTATCAGTGATACGCGGGTTTATCCAATAAGTGGTAGTGTACCTGCGCACCATTGGCATGTATGCGCGCTTGTCTCCGTGTGTGTACGAGAATGACAGGGGGAAAGAGTGCCATGGGAAGATGAATGAGCGGAACGATATTTATATCTCAAAATCGTGTAAAAAAAACCCTGAATCAATATGTGCCGCTCTGTGTTCATTCTGTGGCGCTGTGCCACAGAATCAAGGTCAATGTAAGGTCTATGGATGGGAAACACTGAAAGGTGTTCTGGGTTTGAACCCCAGTGTCAGCATACTATCAGTAGGCCTCCTTGAGCAAGAAGCAACCACAATCTGTGCCTTAAACCTGCATCAAGACACACTCAAATCCCTTTGGATAAAACTGTCTGGTAGAATGACTAACTTGTAGACAGATGTTGACAACAGCCTCCCTTAAAACAGACTTGGCAGATTACTCACTCTCCAATCTTCTGCAGGTCACCGCCTCTCCCAGTGTACAACGTTAGACAGCCCTTCCAAATGGACGCATACCTACCAAAACATACTTGATTAGAAACATTTAGATAAGAACAAGGGAGATGCCTGAAAGCATGGGACATGGAATAATCTGTAATCCTGACATTTTTGCAAAAGTGTTAGAAAATCTATAAAATTTAGATCTGTAATCTGAAATTGAGATTGAGGTCAAGTGTGAAGAGGGTTTACGGTCTTGTGAGCAAGATATAGGCAATGTATCAAACATTTTCAGGTGATGCATAACGTATTATAAACGGCATCGGTAGTTAATAGTCATTTAAATAGATAGAGGTTCAAGTGGGGATCAGATACCCTCTTGTGAGCCGGATGATGTCGCCAGCTTGGATGAGACTGCCAAGCTCATCCCAAACAGAGATGGCAATACTGCCACTTTTGTCGGCCACCTTGCAGGAGCGCACTTCGTGACCATCCTTCGTCTTCGTCACTCTCCCTGTTTGTTGGTGACCAGAGATTAGGAACAAAGTTGTAGCATTCCACATGCGAGAATGACATCAGCATGTCTTTACAAGTAGGAAAATGCCATACAATATGTCCATATTTTCTTATTTCAGATTAAAATAATGTGATATCCCTGCATTTATAGATCAACTATAGTTAGTTACATGATTCATTCAAACATGGCAGCAAATAGTTAACTTTACTTCATGTTATTCGTTTATTCTCCATTTCTGTACTTCTATCTCGAGAAGAGCCATTGTGCCATCGGGATTGATATATGACTTCCTCTGAATAATTAAAGTGAACCATTGGTCTCTTTAAGAAATCCCACAAATCACAATCTCGCGTGATCTGCACCAGAAACATCGCGACACCCTAGTTTCCTCATGTTCAGTACAACTTACCGATCTCCAAAACAATGAAGACGATGTTCAAATTCTTCGATCCGGGCTTGACGTCCTTTATCAAAAACAGGGCCTCGGTTGTGGGATTTGCCATTATTAAAAAAAACTAGCGTTAAAAGCTAAACGTGCTAGTTAGCGCTAGCTTCCTTTCCCAGTACTGACAGGCTAAGGCATTCAGCTAACTAGCCTTTTAGCTTTGGATCAACGAGCTAAAAAACGTGTTTTTTTATGTAACGTTAGATAGTTTTCTAATTGTTAAATCAGCAGACTATCACTGGGTCAAACGACCAGGGTGTGATCCAGGGAGAGCAGTGGGTCTAGGAGCTGAGACTAGTAGCTTCAGGAAGAGGGTCTCTCAGGTTTCCATCGTCCACTTCCTCTTCAGCCAAAAGGTGATCTTACACTTCTGCCAAGGTCGAGAAGCATTGAGAAAAATAAGCAATTGTGGTGCACTCAACCCAGTTGATATTAAACTATAGTTATCGCTTGTGATTTAAATGCCTGTCACTTTTTACAGAGACGAGCAAATAACTTCGCTTTGCGTGCTTGCACACAAGTTAAAAGAGCTGGCATTTGTAAATAATCTTTGTTAAATACGTCCATATATGTGACTAAGAAGACGTATTTAAATAACGTCGTCAACTAGGTTCTTTTGTGCGCCCCTTCAGCGTATAGGAGCTATGTTAGCGTGTTAGCAGTCTAGCTAACTCTTTGTTGAACATCAACATCAGTGTACCTTTTTGAAAGTATGGACCCTAACTTCACAGCCCTAAGCGTATGTCATGTTTTAAGTTCAGCCTAATAGTATTGCCTCAACAATTTTAACAATAACCTACGCTATTTATCCTATTTCATATAGTTTGACACACGTCCTCCCTCCTGTTTGACACTGCCCCAAACTACGCTCTGCGGTCCCGCCGATCTTATATATAATCAGCGGACGAATCCATTCTCATGCAAAGAAGAGGGGTGTGGACTTGTTAGCAGTTTTGTTGTAATACTAAACAGTTTTGTTGTGAACACATAGTCTATCTATGTAAACAACACAATTGCTTTTTATGGAAATAACCAAATACTGATTAAAAAAAAGCCTAACAATTTGGTATTGATGGGGTATGGTGTTGGCCCCTGACTCGGATTTTGAATGGAGTCGTTCAGGCCGGCAACGCGAGACATGATTCCCTCCTAGTGAAGTGCATTTTGTTGTGTCAAATGAATATCAGACCTAGTTAAACATTGTTTTACATCTTGGTCATTTATATTTCAACTCATTGAGCAGAATTAATCATGGTGCTTGTAGGAAAATGGGAGGAAGAACTGTTTATTATGATTGTATCGGTATTCCACTCAGTTTTGAAGAATATAATTACTTCACGTTTGCTGATCAACCTGTTTAATTCGTTGCATCAATAAGAGATTTAAATGTCGAAAATGATTCGTCACGAACAGGATTCGAACCTGTGCGGGGAAACCCCATTGGATTTCGAGTCCAACGCCTTAACCTCTCGGCCACCGTGACTGAATACGAAATACATTGGACACGTTATCAATACATACATTCCTTCATCATCTACTATACTATGATTATGTTGAATAAATACCTAAAATATGCTTTTTCAAAACGACGAGTCGTCTCATCAGTAGTCCACTCATAAATACGCACATTGAGTGATTATGTTTTTTATAGTTACAGTTATCCACCAACTAGTCTAACATTATTACGCTTGGTGGAGACAAAACTCCATCACACGACTGAACCTTTTCCCTAACTAAAATAGATTAGCCAAATCCACGCCAACACATATCCCTAGTTGTTCTCGTCAACTGCATAATGCATTTATCTTTTGTTATTTTTCAGGTTCGCGTTGTTGCACGAGGGTGGTAATGCTGTCTTTAATAGCCTACCTAATATAAAAGCAGCAACACATGATCTGCAAACTACCCGCTGTTTAATCGATAACCAGTGGCGGCTGGTAATCAAAAATGTTGAATAGTGAATAGTGGGGAATAGCCCCCGGGAACGAAAGTCGAGGGGGCTATTCGTCACTATTTACGGAGCCTGAGGTGAATAATTGATAGGCCTACTAAAACAATTATTCAATAGTGTTCACGTGTAGTAGCCTATATATAGGCTACTACACGTATAGGCCTACTACACGTGAACGTAGGCCTATATGTACTACCCGAGAAATATACAAGATAACACTTCATGCCGAGATTTATTTGTAGATTTATTATCGGTTTATTTGTTTTTACGAGCGTGACGGAGACGACAGTCACGCGACATTTTGCGATGAAAACAATATCCCGAGTTTGAGTTCGCAATCATAGAATATTGCAAAATATCCCGAGAAAAGTCGATACTCTATATCAAATATGTGCTCATCTATGAGGACGGTTCAACGGAACATTGCAGTGGCACCTGGACCACGCTTACACTGCACTTATACTAAGACCTATGGCCATTCGAAAACAAGCCATTGTTTATTATGATATCTTGTAGTACAACATCAATGATCATCGCGTCACTAATATGCGTCCATTTTCCTATTGAGTCTCAATATTCTGAGACTGTCTACTTCAAATGCAATTCAAAATATGGGACAGTTGCTTCATTTTGTTTATAGGCTACAAGCCGAAAGACTAAATTAAACGGCTGATTCAAGTAAAAATATAAAAATAAGATATATCAAGACATCAGAAATAGTAGGATATGCCTCTGGCATAAACACAGTAGGCCTATAGTAAAAGCAGTGATTTCACGATTTTTTTGTTTAATCATAGCATGGGATAGATAACAGCAGAAATCCCTTCAATTAATACATCATAACATTGCTTGGGTGTTTTGAGTATCAATCATCGAAACTATATTATAGCAGGCTAGGGCCTATATCGTTTTTTATCAAGCCCTTTGCTCCTCTTGGGCGCATAGGCCGGGGTTAGGGTTAGGGCCTATATAGCGATGTTATAATAATAAAACACGTAGCCTACATAACCAGCACACGTACGGACTGGGCCCAGACATAGTCAACGCGAGCAACGCGCGTAAGCGACGCGAATGACGCGAGCGACGCGCTTTATAGTTTATACAGCATACGCAAACGTCGCGGGCAATGCACGACATGCAACACACCATCAGGCCACGGGTGGCAGCAGAGTCACCGGTGTTTTCGCGCTTGACGTTGCGGGTGACCGTGACATTCTGATCAAAATGGCTACGGATAGTCCAGGCAAAATAGCGTTTTTCGTAGAATAAATTGTACAGAATTTGCGGAAGTCGACCGTACAGGTGTTGATGGCAACATTGAATGACTACCGGGGTATGTCCGCAGCGCAAAATAGCGTTCTTTCGCTAGAATTACATTGTAACTAACGAACGTATTTGTCAGCCTGTCAGAGAATTTCTATGAGGTGTCCGAGAACAACATGACTAAAACGTCCTAAGAACTGTTCCTAGTTGAGGAATTATGTTAAATTCTCATCAATCCGAGATGTCTGTGTGCCAATAAGGCGAGACATTCAATACACCCATCAATGGGGCTATTTTTATTCCTTTTAGTCTTAGTCAAAATGAAACTTTAACAATGAAGTAACCATAAAAAATAAACATTTTTTGCCATTACAAGTTTCTTTGAAAAATACATTGTTAATATGCAAATGAGCTGATAGCACTAATCGAATAAAGGCTACCCAAAATATATCCGCATAGCCTAAATTTTTTCCTTTACTCCTACCACAATAAAACTTTGCACAATGAAAGTCTACATGAAAAGTAAAACATTTTGTATTAGAAGTTTCTTTGAAAATCAATGCAGTCCGCTCAGTGTAACGTGAAACTAGGAGGCGATGCCAGATGAAGAAGTTCCTGATACCCAAGAAACAGTCACAACTGACTTGAGTATTGCAAGTGAGCTATATGACCAAGCCATGTCCTCTAATATGCCGATGGAAGGACTTTGTTCTGCTGATGTTTTGGTGAGAATCCAGAGTGCACTCAACAACAAGAAGGAATCAATGCATATGAAGACAGCACGCCTAAGGCCGCAGTACTGGACATGATAGATATTCTTGAGAAACATCATCAGAGCTGGGGAGGAATCAGGCAACTTCACGGAGATAGCAACCGTCAGTGTGTTCAAGATATGCTACCCTACACTGTTGCTTTGTGACAAGAATTATATGCAAAGTTGGATGTATACCTGGCAAATGATGACAGCCTTACGCTGTATAGCACATCTCAGATGTCCAGAAGATCAGCGTTTCGAGCAGGGAAGTCACGTACTGTGAGGCGGCAGCAACAGCCTATGAGTACTGGACTGTCCACTGATCTCTTTATTATTGAGCCATGCTTCATGAGAGTATAATTACACACGGCACGCTAACAAGCTGAGCGTCTCTTAGTGATACTCAACGCTTGGTGTGGCGTCCTTCTGAAGATGTTAACATGTACAAACACTCTATAATGCCATGCTGTCCTGGTCGCATTTGTCTCATCTGGATATCGCCACCACCAACATCCATTAGGTCGGACCTGGGCCAGGCAGACAGAATATTCAGTGCCACTTGCAATGTCACCTTATTCTACATCGTGAAAGACCATCACGAGAACCCTTCACTGCTGTTGATGTTGAAATTAACTGCCCCCAGTAGTCATTCTTGAATGTGAGGTTTGCATTTTCTTTTCTTATGGTGTATTTTATGTGCTTACTAATCAACAATAAAAGATTTCCTTCATATTCAAATAATTATGTTTCTCGAATTGGTATCCATTATTAGGGGTCCGAGCAGCGAAGCTGCTTGGCCCTTATTGTTTCTGTTACGTTTTTTTTTTTCCTCAAATTCTGTGAGTCCAAAACTCTTGAAATTGTCAGGTATGGTTACCAATGCACCCAAAGGTGGCACTATTGTAAAGAAATCATGAATTAGGCTTATTTATCCTCACCAGATTGACCTGGACTCTATTAATCTCTAAAATCAGGTACATCTTTTTCACCTCGGTCTTCTGCTCTAAAATGTTTTACTTTTCCCACAATTTCATAGAAAAGCCAAACGTCCACAGTCTCAACCCATTTTGCCTATATTACGATTTTGTCATTGTATAACTACCATATGGCTATCATTAGGTGGATACCATTAACAGTGCAAATTTCTGATCTTTTAAGAAAGCCCTTAATTCTCTTGTGAAATGTGTGCTTGGAGTTTTCTTGATGTTGTGTGCTTATCAATAGACATTTCACATTTTCACGACAATAGGCCTAGATAAAATAAAACAATAAAAACTGCCCCATCAAGCTCCCTCTGCACGTCTTCCTACCCAGAAATGC